>JASEVX010000014.1:8853507-9453507 GCA_031761405.1 Serripes groenlandicus | reverse complement strand
GGAGGTAACAACAAATAAAACAAACAAAGCTTGCTATCGCTCTGATATCAACACACTACTGTTTTAACAAGGAGGTAACAACAAATAAAACAAACAAAGAGTGCTATCGCTCTGATATCAATAAACTACTGTTTTAACAATGAGGTAACAACAAATAAAACAAACAAAGTGTGCTATCGCTCTGATATCTATAAACTACTGTTTTAACAAGGAGGTAACAACAAATAAAACAGACAAAGCGTGCTATCGCTCTGATATCAATTAACTACTGTTTTAACAAGTTGGTAACAACAAATAATCCCATAATTATATATTCCTCAAAAATTAACGAAAGCTTAGCGTTGCTAGGCGTTTTTTTTTTTGCTTAACAGTTAACGGCAGCAATCGTAATAACAACTCCTAATCCTTCATCAATTTTCGTTTTTCACTCAACACGCATGCACTTTCACCAGCGATTACCAACTGTATACACTAAAACATGTCTTTCTCAACGACTAGAACAAAAATAAGTGTACAATCCCTGCTCTGACGTGTCAGATAATCTAAACAAATATAGATGAAAGAAAAGAATAATGAAGAATATACCTTTGTTTGCAGATAAAACCTGCTCGCCGACTATTCTGTTAAAATAGTTCAATACGAGTTTAGCTGTGCCTCCACAGGAATATGTTGGTGAGGGAGATGGATCATAAAGTATTGCTCCATGGCTGAACTGTGAAAATAAACAAAATCAGTTGACAAATTGAAATTTTGAAGCAGTTCTAAACAGCGTTATCTCTTATATGGGCAAGAATTCACTAATGCAACACAAAGTGTGACATTGACAAAAAAAAGTAAAAGTGACACTATCTACGCCAAAGTTTGTGTCAACGTAGTACAAGGTGTTAGATTGCAGGCTACATTGATTTCTGTTTAAAGAATAAACTTCTGTGCTTTCAGCATAAAAAAACAACATAAAAGGTGCATGTAACATTGACACAACAGCTCATCCTATTTTAACACTTTCTCTCTTTATGGAAGATCCAATATTACTTTCTATTGATGTGCCAACTAAATCATTATCTCTACTTATAATCTGTTGTTAAACTTTTGTAAAATCATTTACCAAATTTTATAGAACTTTTCATTTATAATACTTAAGTGTCAATGTTACATACACCCATTCAGCTTTGGATAAGCATGACATCTCTATCTTATTTTACTCTGAAAGATCTTGGTTATTTATTTCAAATGGTGCATTTGATTTCAATAGATATATATAATTTTTTCCATGTTCCTAGTTCATCTTTTAACCAAAAGTAAGTGCATGTAACATGGACACACAAATCCAGAATTTCAAAAAGCTTCAAAGAACTGTTTTTAGTAGTTTATGCTGTGAGAAACCAAGATATTCAACAACAGGGTTGGACCAAAGCATGGAATAGCTGTTTCTATAGTTCAGTGATGTATAAAAAATAAATAATACAATAAATTCAGTAAAACTTTTATTCAAATGATTCGTTGAAACGGTATGAACTTCTCGAACGGCTTTCATGGACCAATTCTGGTGGCTGTAGGATGGATATGAGGTCTGATTTAGAGGCTGTGAATTGCTTTGGTTGTTGTATGTATTTTCCTTTTTTAACTGATCGATAATACTGGATCCAAAAATAGTCGTCCTCGAGTTTGGTGATCTGTAATGAAAAAAACCCAAAGGCATTGGTTAAAACCTATCATCACCTTAACCCTTTCCCTCATATAGACGCTTTCTGACGCCTCTGCAGCAGACAGCTTTTTGAAAACATAGTGACAAAAGGAGAAATTGCACAAAACGTGCAATTTCTCCTTTTGACACAATGTTTTCCACTTGTTGTCATAGGTTATCCATTGAATTATAGAGATTTTCTATGTTTTGACAAAATATATTCAAAGTCGTCTGCTGCAGATTTGTCGTATGAGGGAAAGGGTTAACATAAACCTTTTTAGAAAACAAGGAAAATGAGACACATTCAATTTCTTTATTTCAAAAGTGCTGTTTTCAATTTATTTACACCTGGATTAAATTAAAGATGAATATGACTTGGTTAACATTTGGCATTTGTTTAATCAGTTTTAAATTCATCCTTACTGAATTATTTACAATGTGAACATTGCTTTCTGTCAACATAAGGAACCTAGATAGCTTAACCCTTTCCCTCATATAGACACTTTCTGATCACATTGTGACAAAAGGAGAAATTGCACAACATGTGCAACTTTTTCATTTGCCACAATGTTTGCCACTTTTGTTGTCATATATATAGATATTATATGTTATCCATTCAATTGAAAAGATTTTTTAGACAAAATATGTTCAAAGTCGTTTGTTTCAGAATTGTCGTATGAGGTAAAGGGTTAATATTAAGGCACCCTTGTACAGTATGAGATATTCAGGTGTCAAATTGATCTAGGTAACAAGACACAAACATCAAAGGAAAAAGTGTAAGCAAAAATGAACTTTCAACAAAACAACTTAAGCAAATAACATTCTCAACAATCTAATTTGACAAGTGGTTCAACAGTTGAACGATAAGAACTTACTACTGCAGGCAACACATCTTTCCCATGTTGTACAGACGCATATGTCCCAACTGAAATTCTAAATGCCCAAAGCAAACATCTTAATATTCAATGTTCAAAGAAATGATAAGCTATATAGATATAAACATACAGATATATTTGTACACAATGAGTGAACTTGTTTTACAAAGTTGTCTGCTGCAGATAAATGTTGTATGTGAGAAAGGATAAACATGCCCTCTGATTACATGTAGATTGACATTGAAGACTCGGGGTGAAACTATGAATGCACTGTAAAGCCAGAGTCATCACTGTTTGAAGAAGTATTCTGTTCCCTATTTAACCCTTTCATTCATTCAACAATTGTGCAGCAGACGACTTTGAATGCATTTCTCTTTAATTTAAAGGAAAACATATTTTTGTCATTGTTTTCAAAAAAACATCTGTATTTTAATTTGTGTTTTGTTCGGAAAGAGTTCAACTGGGAGTATTGTGCTCATGCTATAGTATAATAGTCATTGTTAAAAGCAATTTTTAATACAATAAAATAGTTTATTTCAACTATGACTTCAATTGTTTGTTTTTTTATGTTCAATATTTTGAATATATATACCTGTCAAAACCATTTAACTGTTGCTGGGGTCCAATGACTGGGGAGCTAGGATGTCTTGTATCGGTAGACTCTTTTGGGTTTTCATCTACATGATGGTGAAGTTGGTCCTCCGTAGAGTTGTCGAGTTGAGGAATAATCTGAAATAGTATGAAGAAAAAAAGGCATTCAATTTATTGAAAGTTTAAACGTGAATCTTATGTTACATTACATTAACATGAATGGAGTGCTTCATGCAGCATTTGTGTCACCTGGTCTTTGTGATTGTGACAGAAAAGTGTAAAGGACAGACAGACAGACGCTGGTCAAAAAAAGTAAACCCTAAATGTCTACCATACTATGCAGGGCGACACAAAAATGTACAAGAACTGTTTTATCTTACTGTAGTTGTAGTATTAGCATGTTGATGTATGTCTAAAACCTCTATGACTGGGGAGCTAGGAAGTCTTGTATCGGTAGACTCTTTGGGGTTTTCATCTACATGATGGTGAAGTTGGTCCTCCGTAGAGTTGTCGAGTTGAGGAATAATCTGAAATAGTATGAAGAAAAAGGCATTCAATTTATTGAAAGTTTAAACATGAATCTTATGTTACATTACATTAGCATGAATGGAGTGCTCCATGCAGCATTTGTGTCACCTGGTCTTTGAAATTGTGACGGAAAAGTGTGAAGGACAGACGCTGGTCAAAAAAAGTAAACCCTAAATGTCTACCATACTATGCAGGGCGACACAAAAATGTACAAGAACTGTTTTATCTTACTGTAGTTGTAGTATTAGCATGTTGATGTATGTCTAAAACCTCTATGACTGGGGAGCTAGGAAGTCTTGTATCGGTACTCTTTGGGGTTTTCATCTACATGATGGTGAAGTTGGTCCTCCGTAGAGTTGTCGAGTTGAGGAATAATCTGAAATAGTATGAAGAAAAAGGCATTCAATTTATTGAAAGTTTAAACATGAATCTTATGTTACATTACATTAGCATGAATGGAGTGCTCCATGCAGCATTTGTGTCACCTGGTCTTTGAAATTGTGACGGAAAAGTGTGACGGACAGATAGTTTGTTTGTTTGGAGTTTAACGCCGCTTTCAACCGCTTTGGTCATATCACGGCGGTCAGTGCACCTACCCATGTTTTCCTCGCTTTCCCACACCAGTACTTACACAACATTCTTTCGAGGCCACTGACTACTTTCTCACATAGATCAGAGGTGAGGACGGACAGATAGACTGACGCCGGTCAAAAAGTGTAAACCCTAAGTGTCTACCATGCTACGCAGGGCGACACAAAAATGTACAAGAACTGTTTTATCTTACTGTAGTTGTAGTATTAGCATGATGTATGTCTAAAACCTCTATGACTGGGGAGCTAGGAAATCTTGTATCGGTAGACTCTTTGGGGTTTTCATCTACATGATGGTGAAGTTTGTCCTCCGTAGAGTTGTCGAGTTGAGGAATAATATGAAATAGTATGAAGAAAAAGGCATTCAATTTATTGAAAGTTTAAACATGAATCTTATGTTACATTACATTAACGGAGTGCTCCATGCAGCATTTGTGTCACCTGGTCTTTGAAATTGTGACGGAAAAGTGTGAAGGACAGACGCTGGTCAAAAAACAAGAGCTGTCGGAGGACAGCGCGCTCGACTATTCCACCGCTTATTTAAGTTACTGAGATAATGGATTCTAATGTAGTTGCATGCAAAACATTAACCACAATTTCTTAGTGGGTGATAATTTGCATTATATGCTGGATAGTGTTATTTAACATGATTATTTTCATAGGTGTGATGGTTAGAAAGGGTTGTATAACCTTTCAATGGAATGCATCAAGTAGTTACTAAGATATTGACTCTTAATGTTGTTTCACGCAAACCTTTAACCATAATTTCTAAGTAAAAAAAGGGCAACAATTTGCACCATATACAGGATAGAGTTATCTTAATTGGTTGTGTTTATAGTTGTGCAATTGGGAAAGGTTGTATAAAGTTTCAATACAATTTTTCAAGTTGTAACTGAGATTACACTCTAAATGTAGTTGCAAAACTTTAACCAGAATTTCTAAGTCCAAAAGGGTCCATAACTTGCATAAAATGCTGGATAGAGTAATCATACTTGATTGTTTACATAGATGTGATGGTTGGTAAGGGCTGTATAAAGTTCCAATGCAATGCATCAAGTAGTTACTAAGAGATGGTCTCTTTATGTAGTTGCATGCAAAACTTTAACCAGAATTTCTAAGTCCAAAAAGGCCATAACTTGCATAAAATGCAGGATAGAGTTATCATACTTGATAATCTACACAGGTGTGATAGTTGGGTAGGGTTGTAAAAAGTTTCAATGCAATGCATCAAGTAAATACTGAGATATGGACTCTTAATTTAGTTGCACGCAAAACTTTAACCAGAATTTCTAAGTAAAAAAAGGGCAATAACTTGCATAAAATGCAGAATAGAGTTATCATACTTGATAATCTACACAGGTGTAATAATTGAGTAGGGTTGTAGAAAGTTTCAATATAATGCATCAAGTAAATACTGAGATATGGACTCTTAATTAGTTGCACGCAAAACTTTAACCAGAATTTCTAAGTAAAAAAAGGGCCATAACTTGCATAAAATGCAGGATAGAGTTATCTTACTTAATAATCTACATAGGTGTGATAGTTGGGTAGGGTTGTAAAAAGTTTCAATGCAATGCATCAAGTAAATACTGAGATATGGACTCTTAATTTAGTTGCACACAAAACTTTAACCAGAATTTCTAAGTAAAAAAAGGGCCATAACTTGCATAAAATGCAGAATAGAGTTATCATACTTGATAATCTACACAGGTGTAATAGTTGAGTAGGGTTGTAGAAAGTTTCAATGCAATGCATCAAGTAAATACTGAGATATGGACTCTTAATTTAGTTGCACGCAAAACTTTAACCAGAATTTCTAAGTAAAAAAAGGGCCATAACTTGCATAAAATGCAGGATAGAGTTATCTAACTTGATAATCTACATAGGTGTGATAGTTGGGTAGGGTTGTAAAAAGTTTCAATGCAATGCATCAAGTAAATACTGAGATATTGACTCTTAATTTAGTTGCACGCAAAACTTTAACCAGAATTTCTAAGTAAACAAGAGGGCCAAGATGGCCCTAAAATCGATCACCTGAATGATAGTTAATTAGAAGCAAATATTTAACTGCAAATATCTGTGAAAATTTGATCAGGAGTTCAAATGAAACTGCAAGGAGTGGAAATAGTCCATTTTTATCTTGAAATCTAACAAGAGCTTTCTCAATTTCTGATGCTGCAGCAACAAAGGTTCTACACAGAATGCAAGTATTTGAACAATTTTGAAAGAGGACCATCAAAGGAACATTCCTGTGAAGTAACATTGAAATTGGTCAAGTGGAATGGTAGGAGTTGTCATTTGTAGCTAAAAGTTCAATTTACCCCTTTTGTGATGACGCGAGGTTGCTATGATTTTGTAACTAATCAAAACAGCTTGAACAAATTAAATGTAGAGGATCACTGAAGTAGGATTTATATTCAATTTCCTTAATATCAGACAAGAACTTTTAAAGCTTGGACATTTTGCCCCCTTTCTGATGCTGCAGCAACCCTGGCGGCCATGTTTTTCAACCGATCGGAAATATTTGAACAATCTTGGTAAAGGGTGCCCCAAGAAACATTTGTGCAAAATAATTTTCAAATTGGGCCAGTACTTTTGGACAAGAAGATTTTTAAAATTTTAACAAAAAAAAACCAAGCTCCTCCTCCTGGCGGCCATGTTTTTCAACCGATCGGAAATATTTGAACAATCTTGGTAAAGGGTGCCCCAAGGAACATTTGTGCAAAATAATTTTCAAATCGGGCCAGTACTTTTGGTCAAGAAGATTTTTAAAATTTTAACAATGCACATATAAGGAAAACAGGCTCCGCCCCCTGGCGGCCATGTTTTTCAACCGATCGGAAATATTTGAACAATCTTGGTAAAGGGTGCCCCAATGAACATTTGTGGAAAATAATTTTCAAATCGGGCAAGTACTTTTGGACAAGAAGATTTTTTAAGTTTTAACAATGCACGTAGAAGGAAAACAAGCTTCGCCCCCTGGCGGCCATGTTTTTCAACGGATCGGAAATATTTGAACAATCTTGGTAAAGGGTGCCCCAAGGAACATTTGTGCAAAATAATTTTCAAATCGGGCCAGTACTTTTGGTCAAGAAGATTTTTAAAATTTTAACAATGCACATATAAGGAAAACAGGCTCCGCCCCCTGGCGGCCATGTTTTTCAACCGATCGGAAATATTTGAACAATCTAGGTAGGGTGCCCCAATGAACATTTGTGGAAAATAATTTTCAAATCGGGCCAGTACTTTTGGACAAGAAGTTTTTTTAAGTTTTAACAATGCACGTATAAGGAAAACAAGCTCCGCGCCCTGGCGGCCATGTTTTTCAACGGATCGGGAATATTTGAACAATCTTGGTAAAGGGTGCCCCAAGGAACATTTGTGCAAAATAATTTTCAAATTGGGCCAGTACTTTTTGACAAGAAGATTTTTAAAATTTTAACAATGCACATATAAGGAAAACAGGCTCCACCCCCTGGCGGCCATGTTTTTCAATCGATCGGAAATATTTGAACAATCTTGGTAAAGAGTGCCCCAATCAACATTTGTGGAAAATAATTTTCAAATCGGGCCAGTACTTTTGGACAAGAAGATTTTTTAAGTTTTAACAATGCACATATAAGGAAAACAAGTTCCACGCCCTGGCGGCCATGTTTTTCAACGGATCGGAAATATTTGAACAATCTTCGTAAAGGGTGCCCCAAGGAACATTTGTGCAAAACAATTTTCAAATCGGGCCAGTACTTTTTGACAAGAAGATTTTTAAAATTTTAACAATGCACATATAAGGAAAACAGGCTCCGCCCCCTGGCGGCCATGTTTTTCAACCGATCGGAAATTTTTGAACAATCTTGGTAAAGGGTGCCCCAATGTACATTTGTGCAAAATAATTGTCAAATCGGGCCAGTACTTCTGGACAAGAAGATTTTTAAAGTTTTAACAATGCACATATAAGGAAAATAAGCTCCGCCCCCTGGCGGCCATGTTTTTCAACGGATCGGAAATATTTGAACAATCTTGGTAGAGGGTACCCCAAGGAACATTTGTGCAAAATAATTTTTAAATCGGGCCAGTACTTTTGGACAAGAAGATTTTTTAAGATTTGGCAATTTTCCCCTTTTCTGTTGCCGCGGCAACCAAAGTTCTCGATGGAATTTAAATCTTTGAACAATTTTTAAAGAGGTTCACCAAAGGAACATTCCTGTGAAGTTTGGTTGAAATTGGTCAAGTGGTTAAGGAGGAGATGATCTAAATGTTAACGACGGACGACGGACGACGACGGACGACGTAAGACGGACAAAAAGTGATCAGAATAGCTCACCTTGAGCCTTTGGCTCTAGGTGATCTAAAAAAGGGCCATAACTTGCATAAAGTGCTGGATAGAGTTATCTTACTTAATAATCTACACAGGTGGGATAGTTGAGTAGGGTTGTAGAAATTTTCAATGCAATGCATCAAGTAAATACTGAGATATGGACTCTTACTTTAGTTGCACGCAAAACTTTAACCAGAATTTCTAAGTAAACAAGAGGGCCAAGATGGCCCTAAATCGATCACCTAATTGATAGTAAATTAGTAGCAAATATTTAACTGCAAATATCTTGGAAAATTTTATCAGGGAATGCAAATGAAACTGCAAAGGAGTGGACACTTCTCAAGAAACAGCTTATCAGTAAAGGCCATTTATATCTTGAAATCTAACAAGAACTTTAATAAGAATGGAATTATAAAGTTTTTGTCATTTTGCACCTTTCCTGATGCCGCCTTGCTGCCCTGTTTTTCAACGAAATCAATATGGCTTCAACAGTTTATTTAGAGGGTCACTTAAGGAACATTTCTACCAAATTATCTTGCAATCGCACAAGTAGATTATGGAGGAAAAGGATTTTAAAATTTGGGTATTTTTCTCACTTTCTGATGCCGCAGCAACCAAAGTTATCAATGGAATTTAAATCTTTGAACAATTTTGAAAGAGGACCACCAAAGGAACATTCTTGTGATGTTTTGTGGAAATTGGTCTATTGGAATGGTAGGAGTTGGTTGTCATTTGTAGCTAAAAGTTCAATTTACCCTTTTTGTGACGACGCCTGGTTGATATGATTGTGTAACCAATCAAAACGGCTTGAACAAATTAAATAGAGGATCATTACAGTAAGATTCGTATTATATTTTCTTAAAATCAGACAAACACTTTCATAAAAAATGGAATTTTCAAATTTTGTCATTTTGCCCCTTTTCTGATGCCGCCTGACTGCCATGTTTTTCGACCAATCAGTATGGCTTGAACACATTTTATAGAGGGTCACCCAAGGAACATTTCTACCAAATTATATTTGAATCTGACAGGCAGATTCGGAGGAGAAGATTTTTAAAGTTTGGACATTAAATCGATCACCTGATTGATAGTGTATGGTGAGTGTAAGGAACGACAACTCTGCGAAGGAGATTGCCCTTGCATAATACTCTGCCAAGTGTTACCTCCCTTAGACCATCAATCTAATAACCATATGTCATTTGAAGCAAAAAGTTAATTTTACTCCTTTTCTGATGCTGCTTGGTTGCTATGCCTTTCAACAAATCAATATGGCTTGACAAAGTATGTAGATGATCAATGAAAGAACATTTCTACAAAACTATCTTTAAATCAGACAAGCACTTTTATAAGGATACTTTATTAAAGTATTGTCATTTTGCCCCTTTTTTGATGCCGCCTGACTGCCATGTTTTTCGACCAATCAGTATGGCTTGAACAATTTTTATAGAGGGTCACCCAAGGAACATTTCTACCAAATTATATTTGAATCTGACAGGCAGATTCGGAGGAGAAGATTTTCAAAGTTTGGACATTTTGTCCCCTTTCTGATGCCGCAGCAACCAAAGTTCTCAATGGAATTTAAATCTTTGAACAACTTTGAAAGAGGCCAACCAGAGGAACAGTCCTGTGATGTTTCACGAAAATTGTCCTTGGAGTTTGGGAGGAGTTGATGTTTAAAGCTAAAAGTTAACACCGGACGGACGACGGACGACGGACAAAAAGTGATCAGAATAGCTCACCTTCAGCCTTCGGCTAAGGTGATCTAAAAAGGGCCATAACTTGCATAAAATGCAGGACAGAGTTATCTAACTTGATAATCTACATTGGTGTGATAGTTTGGTAGGGTTGTAGAAAGTTTCAATGCAATACATGTAGTATTTTAGAACTTGCATGCAAAACCTTAACCAAATTAACATTGACAAAACGAAATGTATCAAATTTATGTCAACGTTACGCACACACAAGAGTTTCCAAAGCAGTTATTTAATTGAGGAGGAAAGGGTTTAAACATTTGTTATAATATTTTTATTAAAAGACAATGATCTTTTTGTTATCTATACCTTTGCATAGTTAGAAGACTAACCGTCCTGAAAAGTGCATGTAACATATTATATTGACATTAAAGTTTGAGTCAATGTTACATACAATCACTAAGACACATTTTATAATCATATGGATTCAATTAATACTGAAAACTAGTGTTTTTCATGATTTAACATTTATCTCACAAAGAAATTAGATCCTGACCAAAAACCAGCCCATTTTCTATTGATCCAAGTCATTTTGTTGTTGTATGTAACATTGACGACAAAACAAAAACAACAGATTTGTGTCAATGTTACCTACAAATGAAATTTTCTAAAGCAGTCGTTCAAATGACTTTAAATAAGTTTTTATTTTTCTCAGTGTTAAAGATAGGATTACCTTTGGCTAGATGTGTATCATACATCAATATTAAATCAATCCTAGCATGTGCATGTAACTAATTATAATGGACATAAAAAATTGAGTCAATGTTACATACAATCACTAAGACATATTTCAATGATACGGATTTAATTAATACTGATAACTAGTTTTTTTTTCATGAGTAAACATTTATCTCACAATTTAACCTTTCATTAAGACTTAAACTATAACTTATAGTTATAAAATTGTTGCATGTCACATTGACAATAAAAACGAATGGCATTATGATGTCAACGTTACATACAAGTAGGATTTCCAGAAGAAGTAAATAAAATAAAGACGAAACACTTCAACAAGTTTTATGTTTCTTATTAAAACAATTGAAGACATTTCAGATATTTATACCTTTAATATTTAGTAAATTAAATGCCCTTACAAGTGCATGTAACATAAAATATTGACGTTGAAATTCAGCAATCACAACAAAAGATTGTCATGTCAATGTTACATGCATTTGTATAAATAAATTATGTCCCTGAGGTACAACTGGAAAATATTCCCTATTCACAAAGAAATACCAATCTACATTTTCTCTGTTTGAAAACCCCCAACGAATTCACTTAACAAATTATTAGTGTAATACATAATAGCATGTAACACATAAGCTGTTGACATAATATGTTCTGTGTCCATGTTGCATACACGTGAACTTTGAATTCCCCTTATTGTGATAGATATGCTAGTCAGACATTTAAATGTGAGCTTGGTTTGGTCAAATTTTACAAAAGGCATTTTATAAAATTTAAAATATATATTTAAATTCAGAAATGATAAAAATACTATGTGTACGTAATTGTGACACATTTTTTTTTTTTTTACTTTGTTGTCAAAATTACGTACAGAAGGCAAACTTTGCCGAAATAAAGAATTATTGCCATGTCATTGATCTCCGGTTATTAATAACACTCTTTCGTGTAGCAGATATTAGATTACAGACAAAGATGCGTGGAAGAAACGCAGAATTATGCTACAACACATGCGCGTAACTTCATTTTAAGTGTAAACTTTACCGTTGCTTTCACTTTCTTCTTCAATCGCCTGCCCGTCGATGTCCGCCATTACGAAAAATAAGCGTGCTGCGGAAAAGTGGTTCGGCTCAACATGTCGTAAAAAAACTTCAGCAATTTATCAACGGATTTAAAATATATACGCTTTTGAAAAATAGGGACGTTTTATGTCGAAATTGACTACAAAACGACGTGTATAATTTATTAATAAAATTACCTCATTTCGATTTAATTTTACAAAATTTACGACTTTCTTCTCGTTCCCAATGTAAACAACTTCAAAGTGGCATACTCTGCCGACACATTTATACTTTACGAACTTACACAGTTCAGAAAGATGCATGTAACACCTGTTGACGCAAAAACGTTACGTGCCTTTATCAATGTTTTGCTGATCATTCCTCCGTATGACTGCATAACAGTTTAGTCATATTTATTTCAATGAAACAAGGATTACCACTGGAAATGTTAATGCACATAATTCTTTTAAAAAGTGACTCCTTTGTACTTTATACGATTTCAAAAAATATCGGGTGAAAAATGTCACGTTTTCGGTTTATAAATTCATAATTTTTGTCATTCAAATTAGGGATTTTCCAGACTTAGTATACATTTAGGACAATTTTAATGAAATAATCAGTAAATCTATAATCAAGACAATATATTTCAATCAGTTTACATCAAACCAAATCCTTTTCCTGGTTTACTTATGTGTGTATATAAAATTGACACAAAAAATTAAAGAGTGAATTCTTGCCCATATAAAAAGCATTGACTAATGGCTGGAAATTGAAAATAAACCAAAAAAGCTGAATAATTGGAATTTATCTCCCATTTTCAACAGTTTTTCAACTGTATTTTGGATAACCAAGTATTACTCCATGACGGGACATTGAATTTAAATAAATCAGTTATTTAATTGGAATTGTAATGCCGTTTTTAACAGGTTTTTTTAAATTTATCATGGATCATCACGCAATGCTCCTTGGCCGGACTGTTGAAATAAGCGATTGTTGTAATTTTAACAAAGAAGATTAACACCAAGTTCAACCTGATTTATATTATATCGGTCGACCAACTAAGCAAACGATATATATGTTTCCTGGCTTCATCACCCATTACTAATAATGTTCTACAAATGTAATTTATTGATTTGTGCAATATTTGGTATGGTGTTTTAAGCAGATTTCAACACGTTTCAATTTTTGGACCATTGATCCTGATACCAGAGAGTCAGTCGTAATACTAACTCAATTGTCCTGAGCGGCACGGAGGAAACAAATTACTACATTTTTAAGGAGTTGGTATAAATAGGCCGGGGATCGAGCCCAACAAGATAAGCGAGCATATTCAAATTGATCAAACAAGCAAAATTCAAAAGAAATTGTGAGGCTCTATCAAACAAAACAAGCTATGTTTTTTATAATGCGCGTTCAAATGTACAAAGAGAGCGAGCGAATGCGGAAAACATGCGAAACGATCCCTTTTCACGCGGACTAAAATGTATCAAGCTTGAACAACCGTGAAATAGTGTTCAACTGTATCAGGGAACCAAAATGCAGAATACATGTATATATGCGACACACATATCTTCGGTTACAGTAATCCGAGTGATGTATTCACGTACCAGTGGTCTATTAAGTTTGCTTTCACAATAAAATACATGTCGATAGTTTTATTCCAGTTAAAGTTAGTTACAAACTAATGTAGGCAATGCATGTATTTAAATACCCATACATGGATTCGAAAACAGGCGAATTTTGATTAATATAATTATTGTCCTTGATGCACTCATTTACATGTAATGATTTGCCAAACGTAGATAGTGTATGGTTAACATTCTCATACAAATTATGGTACCCCCGCCGGAGACGAATATTGAAGACATTGTGCCAAAAAAAAGCAATTCTTCATTTTGTCAAAATATTTCAAACTCTTTTAAATAAGGATATGTTTAAAGACAATTGTCATATTTTTCCAAGATGTTTTTATATTCGCCTACCTGCAGCAGATTTTCGATGCCAGTGGCAATTACAGGCTTTTGCAAACAATGCACATTCGGGTAGGACAGCTCAGAACAAGCTGTCTCTCCTGAAATCTGCATTGTTTGCCACTTAGACATTTAATTTTACCAAATTGCCTTTTCGGCGAAAAATGGAGGGTCCAATTTCAAACATGTATGGAAGAGTAGACGTTGCAATAGTTGACATAGAAAGGGTTAACGTGGTTAAAATGTGTACTTACATCTTAAATCGAAGTGCGGAATCATATGCTGGGTGTCATTCAAACCTGGAAAGTAGTCTGTGTAACTCATGTTAGCTTTGTAAAAGGTGAAGGACACAAAGTCAACCAGCTGGGCTCCATGGGTCCAAAACTGGTCAAGACGTCACTGATGGATACTCAAGGGTTTATTAGGAATGGGCGCGAGACCATGATATCTGAAATAGGTCAATTATATGTTTATCTATACCAAGGACAGGTCCAGATTAGCAATGTACACAGTATGATCTGATACTGTACTATTTGCGACCAGTTTAAGTCCAGATTAACAATCTGCACAGTATGATCTGATACTGAACTATTCGCGACCAGTTTAAGTTCAGATAAACAATCTGCACAGTATGATCTGATACTGAACTAATCGTGATCAGTTTAGGTCCAGATGACCAATCTGCAAAGATGATCTGATACTGAACTGTTGGGACCAGTTTAGGTCCAGATTAGCAATCTGCACAGTACGATCTGATACTGAACTATTACTATTAGCGACCAGTTTAGGTCCAGATTAGCAATCTGCACAGTATGATCTGATACTGAACTATTAGCGACCAGTTTATGTCCAGATAAGCAATCTCCAAAGTATGATCTGATACTGAACTATTAGCGACTAGTTTAGGTCTAGATTAGCAATCTACACAGTTTGATCTGATACTGTACTATTGCCGACCAGTTATGGTCCAGATTATCAATCTACACAGTATGATCTTATACTGAACTATTCGCGACCAGTTTAAATCCAGATAAGCAATCTGCACAGTATGATCTGATACTGAACTATTACCGACCAGTTTAGGTCCAGATTAGCAATCTGCACAGTATGATATGATACTGAACTTTTCTCTAATAGGTCACAAAATATTTGAAGATTTTTCCACAAAACATCATATGAGCCGTTCGGCGAGAAAACCAACAGTGTGAACTATGCGTAAAGTATCGACCTGGATCGGCCTAAGCATGCCGCGACGGGAGATCGGATTCTCCCTGTCTTTAATCTGTAAAGCTATAAAGATCGTACTTATTGAAACACTATCCATGGCTTGTCGGAGAGTACTTCCTCCTCGTTGATAGCAAACATTGGTTTAATTTCCAAATCTGTTAAATAGCACAGACTTCATCTAATTGAAACCAAACCTAAAGTTCGCTGCAGTACTTGGATTGAACTAATCAGACACTCTTTCACACACTCTATGTAAGTGTTTACACTGTTATTCCAGTTTGAACTGTGACCAATTAGCCCAAAATACTTCGCTATACTCTATGTAAGTGTTTACACTGTTATTCCAGTTTGAACTGTGACCAATTAGCCCAAAATACTTCGCTATACTCTATGTAAGTGTTTACACTGTTATTCCAGTTTGAACTGTGACCAATTAGACCAAAATACTTTGCTATACTCTATGTAAGTGTTTACACTGTTATTCCAGTTTGAACTGTGACCAATTAGCCCAAAATACTTCGCTATACTCTATGTAAGTGTTTACACTGTTATTCCAGTTTGAACTGTGACCAATTAGACCAAAATACTTCGCTATACGTATATTTTATCTGACTACAACGCATCAAGTGTCCTATCGAATTCACCCTAATTGAGCAATCTCCACAGTATTATTTATCTGATACTGAACTACTAGCGACCAGTTTAGCAATCTACACAGTATGATCTGATACTGAACTATTAGCAATTAGTTTAGGTCCAGATTAACAATCTGCACAGTATGATCTGATACTGAACTATTTGCGACCAGTTTAAGTCCAGATTAGCAAAATACTTCGCTATACGTATATTTTATCCGACTACAACGCATCAAGTGTTCTATCGAATTCACCAATATACATATAAAACTGAACTATTCCAAACAAATAAAACATTAGAAAGCACGTAGAAAATTATGAATAGATTTTAAAGTGTAATATTCAATGTAAAACATTCTACATATTATAATAACTGATTTTAATTCTTTTACTGCCGAATGTCGCAAAATCGAATCTTACATGTTAAAAATTGGGCCACTCCATTTTTTGTCCAACGGGAAATTTGATTTAATGTAATGTCTAAGTGTCAAATAATGCAGATTTCAGTTGAAACAGCTCGTTTTGATGTGTCTCACCTGAATATGCATTGGTTGCAGAAGCCTTTTATTGCCTTAGGCAGCGGAAGAGTTAAGGTGTAATAATCCATTATATAACTCACAGCAGTCGATTTCATCTTCCCCATCATAACAGTTGAATACTCCCTCACACTGTCCATCTATGTAAATCCTGATTTCGTCATTACACACGAAATATTCGAACTCATGGACTAAACATAGCACACACGGACGTATACACAGTCAGTTTGGTTGCCGGCGTACTTTAGTAACTTAGTATGTCTGGCGTGAACCAACAATGTAGTCTGGTACCCGGCGTACTATAGTAAACAAGCAAATTCAGAGATTTCTGGTCCTCCGCCAGGGTCAAGGTCACAAGGTCAAACAAAATGGTATTGATGGAAAGGGGTTGTCACAAGGAATACACATGTGAAATATGAAAGCAGTACCTATTACGGTTCAGAAGTTATGACCAAGGTTAAAGTTTTTGTGACAGCGTGACGGAGGGACGGACGGACTGACTGACGAATGAGAACTAATAGTCCCCACGCTTTCGCTAAAGCGGGGGACAATTAGTACATCTGGCATGAACTGACAATGTAGTCTGGTACCCGTCGTATTATAGTAAATTAGTATGACAGGAATGAACCAATAATGTGGTCTGGTTCCCGGCGTTCTTTATTAAATAAGTAAGTCACCATGAAATTTGGTACACAGCTAACTATAATTTATATAAATGAGTTCGTCTAGCATGAACCAACAATGAAGTCTGGTACCCTGCCTACTTCAGTACATTAGTACAGATCTGACATGTACCAACAATGAAGTCTGGTACCCGGCGTTCTATAGTAATTTAGTACATCTGGCATGAACCTACAATGAAGTCTGGTACCCTGCGTACGTCAGTACATTAGTACAGATCTGACATGAACCAACAATGAAGTCTTGTACCCTGCGTACTTCAGTACATTAGTACATCTGGCATGAACCTACAATGAAGTCTGGTACCCTGCGTACTTCAGTACATTAGTACAGATCTGACATGAACCAACAATGAAGTCTTGTATCCTGCGTACTTCAGTACATTAGTACAGATCTGGCATGAACCGACAATGAAGTCTTGTACCCTGCCTACTTCAGTACATTAGTACAGATCTGGCATGAACCGACAATGAAGTCTTGTACCCTGCCTACTTCAGTACATTAGTACAGATCTGACATGAACCAACAACCAAGTCTGGTACCCGGCGTACTATAGTAAATTAGAACATCTGGCATGAACTGACAATGAAGTCTTGTATCCGGTTAACTCTAGTTAATCAGTACGTATGGCATGAACCAACAATAGTGACTAGATTAGTCAACTTCCCTAATATATCGCTTTCACATAAGTGGTAAATACGTAAAAATAAAACCGATTTACGTAAACTCATATAATAGACTGTTACGACTTGGTGTCTGAAAGCAAACTTTATTCAGGTTAATCTACAAAAAATTTTTTTCTCTATAGCCTGTTTATTATTACACCATTTCCAAAGAGCTCCGCCATAATTAGTGTATGTCTGTCCCTACACTGTATAGTGTTACCTGCCCCTACCATAACGTTATCCGATCAGGTGTACACTAATGATGTTGGTGGCGCACTTTGGACACAGTGCAGCAAACAAAATGTTAACGAGACAGCCAGTTACTATGAACCAAATCTTTAAGTAACCACCTCGGTTATGTAGTGGAAGAGCATCTGCGAGAGGTCTAGGGTTCGATCCCCGGTTGAGTCATACCGAAAACTTTAAAAATGGTAGTAGTGACTGCTCTCCTTGGCGTTAAGGGTGGCGGTGCTAGCATTACGACTCACTGGCAGAGGGCAGCTATTACTACCATTTTTAAAATGTTTGGTATGACCTGGCTCGGAATCAAACATGTGACCTCCAAGGCGGACGCTCTACTACTACAACACCGAGGCGGTAACATGATATCGAACTTAGAATGTACTTTGAAGTAAACATAATTGTAGGCTGGGAACTACACGTACATAAAGCGACCGCCTCAGTGGTTTAGTGGCATACAGTCTGCCTCGGGTGCAGGAGGTCGCGGGTTCGATATCCGACCTGGTCATACTATATACTTTAAGCATGGTAAAAATGACTTTACTTCCTATGCGCTCAGGAGTGTGAGTTTAGCTTTATGACTGATACAATAGTGTCAGAATAAATAGATCAGAAGTATTGATAGCTTACGAAGGGTGATTCAAAAAGTAAAAGGACTTTTATGGTAACTTTTGTATTAAGTGTATTGGTGAACTTCATACCATATGTTTGTTTGTTTGGAGTTAAACGCCGCTTTCAACAGCTTTGGTCATATCACGGCGGTCAGTGCACCTACCCATGTTTTCCAGGCTTTCCCACACCAGTACTTACACAACATTCTTCCGAAGCCACTGACTACTTTCCCACATAGATCAGAGGTGAGAGGCAATGGAAAACATCGCCCGAAAGAATGTCGCCGCAACCGGGTATCGAACCTGTGACCTCCAAATCACGAATCAGATACGCTACCAATTGAGCTACCCGGCCGGGCCATACCATATGTACATTTTTTTTTGCGTTACAATAGTCTCAGAATAAATAGATCGAACGTACAACTTACAAAGGGTGATCAAAAAGTAATAGGCCTTACTTAATAACTTTTGTATTATGTGTATGGATGAACTTCATACCATATATATATATGTACATTTTCATTGCATTACTTCGGCGACTTATTATTTTGAATATTGTCATTTGTAGATTAGTTATAAATCGTTGTCATAGAAAAAGGGTTGAGGCACATTAAACGTCGTGATATAACTATAACAAGAGGCCCATGAGGGTCTATGCTCTACTGGTATGGTTTTTTGGTCATTTTTAATCCAGAGCATGTATGTATGGTGAAGATAGGATAGTAAATGGAGGCTCTTTTGTGTTCAGAAGCTGTGTTATAGCAATTTTTACAATTTCAAGGGCCATAATCCAGTCTTGCATGGGCGGATCTGGCTGGTTTGCGAAAGGAACCAAGCTCTAATCAATATTTAACTATTATCTAAGTTTGGTGAGATCAGATAGAAAATGGAGGCTCTACTGTGTTCACAAGCTGTATTATAGCAATTTTGACAAATTCAAGGGCCATAATCCAGTCATGCATGGGCGGATCTGGCTGGTTTGCGAAAGGAACCGAGCTCTCATCAATATTTAACTACTATCTAAGATTGGTGAAGATTGAAAAGTAAATGGAGGCTCTAATGTGTTCACAAGCTGTATTATAGCAATTTTAACAATTTCAAGGGCCATAATTCAGTCATGCAAGGGCACATCTGGCTGGTTATTGAAAGGAACCAAGCTCTCATCAATATTTAACTACTATCCGAGTTTGGTGAAGATTAGTTAGTAAATGGAGCCTCTATTGTGTTCACAAGCTCAATTATAGCAATTTTGACAATTTCAAGGGCCATGATCCAGTCTTGCATAGGCGGATCTGACTGGTTTGCGAAAGGAACTGAGCTCTCATCAATATCTAACTACTGTATAAGTTTGAATGAGATTCAATCTAAACTGAAGACTGTATCGCGTTCACAAGCAATTGTTTACGTACGACGGACACCACACCACGGCATAAGTTCTTCTGGCCTTTGGCAAGTAGAGCTAAAAATTCTTCAAAGCTTCGAGAGAAACAACATATACAAAACAAGAGGCCCAAGAGGGCCAGTATCGCTCCACGGCTATAAGGCAAAAATCAAATCTCCAAACAGCCCCGACCCCTAGTGGCCATATTTTTTACCAACCACCATGTAGAGTGTCACCCAAGGAATGTTTCTGCAAAATTATTTGAAAATCGGCCTGACACTTTCGGAGGAGAGGATATTTTAAGTTTTCACCATAGCCATATAAGGCAAAATAGCCCCACCCCATGGCGGCCATATTTTTCAACCAATCAACATGGCTTGAAGGAATCTGATAGAGGGTCACCAAAAGAACACTTTCGGAGAAGAAGATATTTTAAATTTTCACTATGGTCATATAGAGCAAAATAGCCCCACCTCTGGCGGCCATATTTTTCGACCAATCAACATGGCTTGAAGGAATCTGATAGAGGGTCACCCAATGAACATTTCTACAAAATTATTTGAAAATCGGCTGAACACTTTCGGAGAAGAAGATTTTTTAAGTTTACACTATAGCTATATAAGCCAAAATAGCCCTGACCCTGGCGGCCATGTTTTTCCACCAATCAACATTTCTAGAAGGAATCTAATAAAGGGTCACCCAAGGAACATTTCTACAAAATTATTTGAAAATCAGCCTGACACTTTCGGAGGAGAAGATTTTTTAAGTTTTCAATATTTTTTTCAGAATTATGGATGGATCATAAAAAATTGAAGGAATTTAAGAGAGGACATTGAGAGGATGCTTCCTATGAAGTTTCAACCAAATTGGCCAAGTGGTTAGTCAGAAGAAGTCGTTTAAAGGAAAAAGTTAACGCACGCACGACGGACAATTCGCCATGACATAAGCGCCAGTGGAGCTAAAAAACCAGTATACTTACTGATATAGTTTCGTAATCAGCAGAAGAACATATACCATACAATTCATTAACAATGTGGTTATCCGAGGGTTCAACTGAGAATTTCGAAAATATTCAAACACCATATACGAGGTTGCACAGGACAAATATCTTTCCTGCAATAAAAATAAAGAACAATGGACTTGCGATAACTTGAATGTGTTAATTCGACTAAATCGCTTGAACTCAAACCAGTTCCTGGAACTGATCTGTCATTTGAAATCAGTGTAACAGCTGTTCTGATTGCTGTTGTGTGCTTTTCTTGATATGACCGTATAACATACATGCTTTTTATACTAAACATCTAATTATAATTCTAATACTATTGACAGAAATTTTCTCTTCTATACACAAAGAAGGATTTGAGCGTGATCTAAATGCAGTATATCACTCTAAATATCCGGAACTATTTTTGGCTGTTCAAATTCCCTCCCGTGAATTTTTCATACAACGATCCTTAGTGCGCATGCATTACTATGTTGGGCTTGACATTTTATGAATGAAGTTACGAGCTTTTGTGGTAAATGCCGTTTGGAAATTTGAATTGTAATGTTCAGTGAAGTAATTGTTTTAAATGAAGACATTCACATGTTTTACCAACACAGTCAAAAATGTTGTGTTAGAATGTAACAAATTGCCCATAATGAGTTTACGAACAATTGAAAAAGGTATAATAAAAAAAGAATGTTCATAGAGTGTTAATATAACTGATTTCAAAATGTTTTGTTAGTTGAAAAAATCGAATATTTCCAAAAACAAATACAATGGGGAGTAAAGATCAAATAGCCTGCACATGATTTTATCAAGGAAAACAACGTAATGTCAAAACATATTTCACCCTTAATTTGTATCCCTTTAAGTTATAAACAAGTGCTAGAATTGAAATAGATCTTATTTTGAGTGATATATCGGCTCCTATATCATAGATGTGTCGTTCAGGTGTGTATAAATTAATCACGAAGGCCGAACGGCCTGAGTGATTAATTTATACACACCTGAACGACACACCTGAACTCCAAATCGTGATATACTGATAGGTCTCGCCTGTGCAGGGTGCTAGCCTGCACCAAGTCAAATCATTATTATCAGCATGGTAAAACATTGCGGAAACAGTTGTATCACTCAATGTGAGGGGTATCACTAAACAGAGTCTGGTAGAGTCCGGTAGAGTCTGGTCGTCAAATATCCCATTATATCACTGTTTTGTTGTGTTTTTGTATTGAAATTAATAAAATAAAGTGCTATGGTATCATATAAATAAAAAAATAAAAGGTATTTGCCTATTTTAGTTCATTTTCGAGTGAATATAGAAATATTATATGCGTGAACACAGACACTGGTAGAGTCTGGTCATTATTAAGCAATAAATACAAAGTTTTATACGATCTTTAGGTTATAAAAAGTTTAATTTGATTTATATGTGTCATATTATATATCTATTTCTTATATTATTTCAGCTGATAATCGGGAAAATAGTGGAAGATTGAGGATTTTTAACGATAACATTGTGTTTCGTAAATCAAAATGGCTGACGTGAAATTTCTGTTTATAACGCGGCCTTATCGTACATCCTGTACGAGTAATACACTAAATTCTCTCTCTATTATGGGCCAACTAATTGATTAGGTGTGATCAACAGATTAGTGTTATAATTACCTAGATTTTAAATGTATGAAAACTACTAGATTGGAATAATTTTATGTTTTATATGTCATAAACATTAATTAAACCAAATGCTTAGAGAGCTATATACTTCATATAGTAATTCATATGAAATTGCAGGATAAATTGAGTGACATCGACCAGAGTAAATTAATATTTTGTTCCTACGAAGAGTTTTCGACTTGTAAAGCCATTTAATTGACATATGTTTCCCACAAGCCACAAGAGTTCTTTGCGCGAAACATTTGAAGGATAATGCGGAAAATTTACTCAGTAAGTGTCTTCCTCAACCTGAGGTTAACCGCATTATTTGTAAACTCTTCGGTCCTAATGGTATCTTAAGTGCTGAAACTGCAACCTCATTCACAGAAATGCACCAAGAAATATCCAATACACATCCAAATTTGACATATTTACAACGGATACTTACCAATTTGGAGAAGCATATGTTTCTCCACAAACTCAAACATTCCTGGCTACCACAACAATGGTTTCATAATGCAAATCAGTCGTACATCCATGTTATCAAAAGGACGACAAACTGGGTAGTCCAGAAATTACCCGACATGATAGAAAAGTTACAAGAACTTGAACAGTGTCAAACTCTTGATGTGAGAGGCGCAATGCATGACTCGGGTAAATATTGTTTGGCGACACAAGCGTCGGTGCTACACGTTTCTCATGCTACATGGACACAGTTAAGTCATGACCAGAGATCAAGGCGATTTATGAAATTATTGA
The DNA here is from genome assembly GCA_031761405.1 of Serripes groenlandicus. NCBI lineage: Eukaryota > Metazoa > Mollusca > Bivalvia > Cardiida > Cardiidae > Serripes > Serripes groenlandicus. The sequence continues at coordinate 9,430,082 of JASEVX010000014.1, read as the reverse complement.
ACTTTAAGTCGCATCACATTTCAAACATCACATCAACAGATAAGCAACTAACATTACCCTCCATTACGAGAATTGAACGAAAACTCGGCACGCGCAAACGCCTGAAAAATTGCAAAACATACACAATTGAAAATAAAAAAACACAGATTATATTGAAACACATTCATGTTAAAAGGACTGCATATTTTAGTTGCAAACCAACAATAATATATTTTTTATCAATCATTCGCTAATACCTGTATGTCAGTTGTACATTCGACATTTTCAACAATAATTCCTCTATATCTGTCTAAAATGTTAACGCTAGGACCAGGTTTAAATTTGAGTACTGGTTATGTCACCAGGAAGCAGACATAAAGAAGCGGAAAATATAAACCAAAAACAATGAATACAAATCCAAAAAGATGGAGCTCTGTGTAGGGTCTTTTTTGTTAACCTAAAATGATGAGATCACGTCACCAATTAGAAACGAATTGAATCAAACACACCTATATCTTGAGGATACAAAAGAAAACGGCATACATCTGTTAGAGATTCGGGTTGAGACAAATGTGTTAATGGACAATTCCTGGTTTGTCCTTTGCGTATCACTCGATTTAATAGCGAGCTGGCAGGGGAAGGGCTCTATATTGACTTATGAGTTTCGTGGGTAATGTTGGCCCCGGGTTCACATGTTGCCAATGTCTGCATACTAAACAAGCGCTGCGAGCACCCTAAGCATGCACGCTCAACAGTGGTGCAGACACGGCCGGTAGCTGGTTGCTGCTGCTCGGCCATGCTTTTGATCTTTATCAAATGAATGTACATAGAACCAAAATCATAGAATAAAAAAATGGAGCTCTGTGTAGGGTCATTTACGGCCCGGGTCCTCGTCAGGCGCACGGGCTCTATTTTGGTAACCTAAAATGGAAAACATAGAATAAAATTCCCAAAATGATATAATATAGATCCAAACATTAAATTTTGGACAATGAGAGAGTTCCTCCACGTGGTGTGGCCTGAATACAATATTTCGAAAAATTAATTTTATGAACTATATCAGGATATATATTTATTTTTCAAGTTAAAATAATAGTTTTGCATATTTTTAAAAAAAAATGCAAATATGGTTTAGTTTGATTCTAATTTTTGCGGAATGTAGTAACTACACACTCTCTTTAATTTCATATGAATTACTTTTAAGTAAGTCAATAGCTCTCTAAGTATTTGGTTTCATTAACGTTAATGACATATAAGACATAACATTATTCGAATCTAGTAGTTTTCATACATTTAAAATCTTGGTATTGTTATAATAGAATTATAACTATAATCTGTTGATCACACCTAATCAATTAGTTGACGCATAATAGAGAGAGAATTTAATGTATTACTCGTTCAGGATGTGCGATATTGCCGCATTATAAACAGAAATTTCACGTCAGCCATTTTGATTTACGAAACACATTGTTATCGTTAAAAATCCTCAATCTTCCACTATTTTCCCGATTATCAGCTGAAATAATATAAGAAATAAATATATAATATGACACATATAAATCAAATTAAACTATTTATATCTTAACAATCGTATAAAACTTTGTATTTATTGCTTAATAATGACCAGACTCTACCAGTGTCCGTGTTCACGCATATAATATTTCTATATTCACTCGAAAATGAACTGAAATAGGCAAATACATTTTTATTTTTATTTATATGATACAATAACACGTTATTTCATTCATTTCAATACAAAAACAGAACAAAACAGTGATATAATGGGATATTTGACGACCAGACTCTACCGGACTCTACCAGACTCTACCAGACTCTGTTTAGTGACACCGAATGTGAGGGATAAGAACTGTCACCCCATTGATTTACAGCGATCATCTTAAGTCGTGAATCTTAAAGGGTACAATACAATAAGTGTATCAGCGATAAGTACCATACTGAACAGTGTGGGAAAAGTAAGTGATATCTGTTTGATATCTAGTGCTTTTTCCACTCTGTTTACAGTTTGCCAGTCATCGGTATGGTATTGTGTGAGTTGTTTTATTTGTGTAATCGTATTTATTAATCATGTTATTGTTAAGGGTACTCACCCGTTGTTGCGACAGGCCGTCGAATACCCCATCTGTGCATCCTTAAGTCGTTGTTGTATTTGACAGACACCACATTTCTAATGTGCAGATGACCCAGTTTGAGTCACGGGCCATCTGACATATACAGTTACATCATGTCTGTCGATATATGTCTCCAATGTAAGCAGCTTATTATTGATCGTTGAACTTGACTGTATCCAGTCCCAACGTTGCAGACATCGAGCGTGATTAATATAAGCTTAAAGCTTGTTTCGCAATCGATTTAAAATAAATAAGTTTAAACTAAGTTTAAACTAACGTTGCTTTGGATATTGGCGAAATGAGGTCGAGTCACATGCATCCGCGAATTCCCATTACTTTCATGTTAATTCTAGTCGCGTTATTGGGAAAACTTACTAGTATAAGCTAACGGTTAAATTCAATCTGAACAATACCTTTTACCAGTCAGTGAAGTCTGATTTTGTTCTTCCTTAGCGCTGGAACTACGAAAACGTCCTCCACGCTTTATTGTTTACACTGCAGGAAGTTGCCATTGTTACGGTGCATTGTGGGAATGTTTCTGCTGAGTCATCGACCCAGAACACTACCTCGCAATATCATCGGAAAACTGCACTATCTTATGTTAAACTGGTACATAGTTAATTTGTTTATGCTTGAGTTTCGTAAAGTAGGAGAAACCCTTTTCATTTAGAATGGACACCTTTTCGGGACCGTTGTTGCTCTGTGGACAGAATATTGCTCACTTGTGTCCGATTGGGTCACAATAGACAATTTCTGGTCACAGATGTGACCGATACGCCGTTGTGACCAGGCTCGCGACCTTTGTGACCCGTTGACGGTCACAATCGCTGTGCGGCTATTAAAGGACTGAACATTTGGTCACGACTCACTCTCATTCGGACACGAGTCCAGGTTAGATAGATCCAAGACCACTGCATTACAATTTAAATTATAGCATAGAGTCCAGTTTTATTCTCTCTAAGTTTAGGAATTCATTATCAATTAAGTAGTCTACACATGCCGTATATATCATACGTCTGAGCTGATTGTTAGAGGTACTAAGCATCATTGACATTCGTATTATAAATGGTATTCCACGGTCACGCAGTTGTTATTATCGACTTTATGAGAAAGGGTTCCATCCAAGGGAAGTAACTGGCCTGCGGTCTGGTATTGGGACGATACATGCACAGTTACTCCCCTTTGTTCTCCCTTTTCCACGTTCTTAAGCAGAATTAAAGGAAACTGAAATGTCTATCTTTGCCTCTCGTTTTATTTCGTTCCGCCAAGTGGCTTAAACCTATCAACCCTACCAGCAGACAGGCCAGACGGGTGGCACGTAACAATACCAGCCGGTATATCACTCAAATTGAAATATATTTCCTAAATGAATTATGAATCTGAAAAACATGAATCTTTCCAGCATAAATCGAGGGTTCACTCGAACATATCGGTAAGTCGAAGTAGTATAAAGGTTCCTTTCTACTACAAGTCATTGTACGTCCACTGTAATTAAATTGTATATATACCATGTTTCAGCCCAGAATTTTGCCTTAATAAACTTTGAAAAATTCATTAATTTCTGCACAAATTTCTTAATTTTAACCCTTTCCCTCATACGACATTTCTGCAGCAGACAACTTTGAACTTATTTTGTCAAAAAGTGGAAAATCTCTTTAATTGAATGGATAACCTATGACAAAAAGTGGAAATCATTTTGGCAAAAGGAGAAATTGCATGTTTTGTCCAATTTCTTCTTTTGTCACTATGTTTTCAAAAAGCTGTCTGCTGCAGAAGCATCAGAAAGCGTCTATATGAGGGAAAGGGTTAAAGATAAAGTATACATTAGTAAAACAACGTTTTATGTGTAAAATTTCAATACATCCAAATATCAAGTCGTTTTAACTGTATTGTAAATACTTGAAATGTTATTGCATGGTAACTTAACAAAAATATCCCCACTTTTCGAGGCAAGACGGCGCAGTCGGTGATGAATCAACCAGTTCGAACCCTGGTTCAGTCATAATTTTTTTCCAATGCTTGACAAAAGTCATTCACTTATTGGATGTAAATCCTCTATACTTGCGGGAAGGAAGCCAGTTGCTTGTTAAGAATATGTGGAGTACTAGTGGGAGAAAGTTATGGTAAGGTGAACTGGCCATCATGATATAACTAAAATACTGTTAAATGGCTTAAAACTTCAACTAATCAATTAATCAAAACAATTTTTCAAACAAGATTTAATTTTTTTTGTAATTGCTTTTGCTCAGGAAAACTAACTTCAGCATATATATACATCATTACATTTAAATAAAAATCTGTCTGTGTATCCATAAAATGTTATCCTAATGTACATTGTTTGTAATTAGAAGTTTCTTGAAACCTTCTTTGACTCATTGGCATACAATAAGTGTTTTAGGACTGAAATAGAAATTGGTGAAATAACTATTAAGAAACAAAATCAACACAACAGCAGCCACAAAATATACTTTTGAATTGATTTGTATAGTTATAAACAATAAATATATGGGTATAGATAATACAAGAAATCACTTATCTGATATTTCTAAAAGGTTCAGTGTCCAAATGTCTTGGTGTCCGAAATGCAATATATCCGAATTATCTTACACTTGTGTAACTTGTGAAATTACCGTTTAAAAAACAAAACTACAAGAAACTAAACAAGCACGATGTAACCGGTCATAATATTCTTTCCACGTAGCTTATATCCACTCGCATTAATAATATAGAATAGTAACGTTACAAGTCCGTTAAAGCACGCTTTTCAAGATCATCGTGAACATATCCCGTTAAAGAGCTAAGAAGGGAGGTAATCCTTACCGAAATGACGTATTTGTCCTCTTTTCTGTCATTCCATGCACGATATATGTTTTCTTTGGTTGTTTTGTTGTGTATGTTAAATTGATGGTTTTGACATCTTTGCCATGTGTAGTATATGTAAAGTGTAAGTGTAATGTTCTAGACTTGTGAAAATGTATGTGGTTTTCTCGTCAATGTATAGGTCTATATAGTATACTAGTTCAGGTCCAAAAAGGCCGAATACCTAAAAGGCCGATTACCAGAAAGGCCACTTACCAAAAAGGCCGAATCATTACAAAGTGAATTAGGAGTTAACGAAGATAATTAATTGATTGTTTGCGAACACTTTTTATGATGGAGAATCTACATATGGCGTGTAATTGGATCTCAGCGTGCTTTACCACAATGTTTCGATTTGACCCATACGACGTTCCCACAATGTTTTCAAAACTCGAGCTGTGATGTTTAGCATATCATTAAGAGTGATAATAAACCTGTGTTGTTTAACATCTTCACTTTCTACAATAGTTTATTTAAAGTACTTGTTCATGTCTTCTCCCTTTCACCACAATGTTTCGATTTGACCCAAACGACGTTTCAACACTGTTTTTAAATATTCGATCAGAGAATATAAGCATAATAGGCCTTTTTGGACCATACCTTTTCGGAAATTAGCCTTTCTGGACCGAATATCGGCCTTTTTAGACTGGCTTCTTAGGCATTCGGCCTTTTTGGACCTATACCATATAGTATATATGATAATCATACGTGTCTTCGTCAATATTCTCTTATCTAATAACTGTTCTATTTAACTAAAGTATTTTACTTTAAAGCGGAATATGACACCAGCCCCGCTAAAAGGACAATGGGTTGCCTTAGTAACGAATATAATGACCATAACATTATTTCAAATATGGTTTGTTTCGACTTAAGACTTTAAATAAAGTACAAGTAGAGGTGTATTTGTTGAACATTTTATTACATATATTGTAAACATAAATAGATACAGTTACAATCCGGTTATCACCCTTGTACTTGCTTATCATTTGGACATTGATCCCGAGTGCGGTACAAAACGTCCAAGCCCAACGGCCATTCTTGTTCATTTAATGGAGGCTGTGAAGACATGGTGAAAAATGACGAAACAAACGGGCCTTGCAGAACGGTAACTCTTGTTACTTCCACGCTTCTTGGCTTCCCCTTCTCTCCGTCGATGTTTAAATGAAGCGTCATATTTGCGTATTTATTGATTTTGAAGATATCAATCTCGTTCTTCGTTGCAATATTGAGGCTCCCGGATTGCCATCATTTGGCGATCGTTTCCGGACAGCCATATTTGGACATTTAAATGGAATATGGTCCGCGTGGCCACTGACTTGCTTATAATTCTGTGAGCAAAAAAGGAAAGAACAAATATTAAGTCTCTTCCGGATAAAAGGGCCAAGCTTCATGCCTTCGGTGTCTCAATTATCAAACAGCGAAAGCTGTTTTAATATTGTTTTCGTTTGATGATGTTTCATGCCTATTTAATTGTATTTCAGTCAAAATACGGTGTTTGCAGGGTAAGTTGTCAGTACTGCAGGTAATGAGTGTATAATCTCTCAGACTCTGATATGAATGAAATACTGTCGTAAACTGTGCACAACCCTTACAAAACTTGAGTAAAATGTTCAATAGTATTACATCCAAGACCTGTATACCTTTCTCAACAGCTATCTTAGCACTGCCCACAATCGTTCATTAGTGCAGAATCCCTCTGATGTATAACTTGAATACCATTAAATGTCGTACAAACATTAAACAATTATTGTACTTAATATATAATGTCCGCATACACGCCAAGCACATAGACTAATACACTATCGATATTTAAAGAAGTTTCAGCTGTGCTCTATGACAATCAACTACAGTGCATCTGAGAACAGCGTAGATCCGGATATATCTTTCCTTTTTCGGTGTTTGATCTTGCTCTGCCAGAAGCAATATTGCAAACAGTATGCATTTCAATCCGATAGCATTGGTTTCGAAAAAAATGTATTTATCTACATTTGTCCCAAGTTCATAAAGTCTGATATACATGTATAAGGCGCCGAACCCAAGTAGTTTAGTCGGTAGCGACGCGGGATTTCAATCCATTGGTTGTGAGTTCGAACTCCAGTTCGGCAAGCATTATGTCCAACGTTTGACAACTTTCAATGCAACAAGAGTTCCACCAATTAGCTAATAGTGTATGTGGAAAAGCAGTCAGTTGCTTACAAAGATTGGTGTATGGAGAACTGCTGTGAGAAAGCCTGGATACACATTGGCAAGTGAACTGGACGCCGTAATATGACTGAAAAAATGTTGAACACGGTGTTAAACCCGAATCAATCATTTATATAATGCATTAGGCACTTACCTTTGACATAACCGACTACGAGTATAATGGTGAATTGTCCATAACAGTAACGCTTCCATGAATATAAAGCACCAAAAAGACCGTTCTTGTCATAGAAGTAAATTCATATAACGCCTCCTCTATAAAATATATATTGATTTGTGAATTACTGACTTCTGGGTCGTATGTAGATAGTATTACTAACAGAGCACTCGGGCAAGTGCTAGTAAATATATATTGATTTGTAAATTACTGACTTCTGGGTCGTATGTAGATAGTCTTACTAACAGAGCACTCGGACAAGTACTAGTAAATATATATTGATTTGTAAATTACTGACATCTGGGTTGTATTTAGTTAGTCTTACTAACAGAGCACTCGGGCAAGTGCTAGTAAATATACATTGATTGATAAATTACTGACTTCTGGGTCGAATTTAGATAGTCTTACTAACAGAGCACTCGGGCAAGTGTTAGTAAATATATATTGATTTGTAAATTACTGACTTCTGGGTTATATTTAGTCTTACTAACAGAGCACTCGGGCAAGTGCTAGTAAATATACATTGATTTATAAATTACTGACTTCTGGGTCGAATTTAGATAGTCTTACTAACAGAGCACTCGGGCAAGTGTTAGTAAATATATATTGATTTGTAAATTACTGACTTCTGGATCGTATTTAGTCTTACTAACAGAGCACTCGGGCAAGTGCAAGCCGAATCATCCAATCAAATTACAGCTTTTGACTAGCGCTCTCCAAGCACGTCAAACTGTGCGTTCGGACACTCTGATAAAGATATACACTGTTCAAAGCTTCTGTCAACTTGTGAATATTCTAATACGACTTGGAAAAGAAAAGTCTGATATGAACTCTGTTCTGAAATGTCAAAGTGAACTTTGTCCCATTGAAAGGCTAAAATTATATTCACCATTTTAATCTCAAATATTTTCGAAGCGAAAGACCCTAAAGTATCACAATCGGTTAATGTTTTTTTTTTTAAGAATTTGAATGTCCGGGTTTATGGCGTTATGGTTGGGGGCGTGCACCAGAGCGACAATGGTTTGATCCTCAGCCTGGTCATACCAAATACATTATGAATACATTCCTTCCTAAGATATGATGGTGTTATGAAAAGCATTGTTACTTAGGCAGCGATGTCAAAATAAATAATACTAAAAATACTAGTAAATTGCAAATAAAACACCTCGTGATCAAACTGAAACATTGTTGAAAACTGCACAAAATATCATTCAAACAAAGAAAATAATCCTCCATTTGCTTTTGCTTGTATGGTATTTTACGCCTCTTTAAAACTGCAGTTAAATATCGCCGTTTTCTTTGTAGTGTACCATCTGTACTGGTGTCTTTATTCAGAAACCAGCGATTCAGTCGTTGTGATTCTCCAACAGTCCTTAGCGCCATTGATGCAAAGTCATGACTACCATTTTTAACGTATTTGTATGGCCCGTTTGGGGGTCAAACCGTCGACCTCTCGCACATATTGACGTTTTATATATATATCAGAGAGGCTGTTTATTCCCGGATGAATAAATAGAGGATATTACGACCTCTCGCACATATTGACGTTTTATATATATATATATCAAAGAGGCTGTTTATTCCCGGATGAATAAATAGAGGATATTACGACCTCTCACAAATATTGACGTTTTATATATATCGAAGAGGCTGTTTTTTCCCGGATAAATAAACACTTGTATCACAACATTTAAGTCAGACACAAACCCAATTTAAAAATCAATTATTTCTGTGACGTCTTTAGCAGCAGATACTTTTGAGAATACAAACTGTCTCTCCGTATATTCACCTTTTACCACATATAACAGATATGCAGCAGACACTTTGGAATACAAATTGTCTCTCCGTATATTCACCTTTTTACCACATATAACATATATGCAGCAGACACTTTGGAATACAAACTGTCTCTCCGTATATTCACATTTTACCACATATAACATATATGCAGCAGACACTTTGGAATACAAACTGTCTCTCCGTATATTCACATTTTACCACATATAACATATATGCAGCAGACACTTTTGAGAATACAAAATGTCTCTCCGTATATTTACCTCTTACCACATATAACATATATGCAGCAGACACTTTGGAATATAAACTGTCTCTCCGTATATCCACCTTTTCCAACATATAACAGATATGCAGCAGACACTTTGGAATATAAACTGTCTCTCCGTATATCCACCTTTTCTCACATATAACAGGTATGCAGCATACACTTTGGAATACAAACTGTCTCTCTGTATATCCACCTTTTCCAACATATAACAGATATGCAGCAGACACTTTGGAATACAAAATTTGTTTCTCCGTATATCCACCTTTTCTCACATATAACAGGTAGGCAGCATACACTTTGGAATACAAACTGTCTCTCCGTATATTCACTTTTTCCCACATATAACAGATACGCAGCAGACACTTTGGAATATAAACTGTCTCTCCGTATATCCACCTTTTCTCACATATAACAGGTATGCAGCATACACTTTGGAATACAAACTGTCTCTCCGTATATTCATTTTTTCCCACATATAACAGATACGCAGCAGACACTTTGGAATATAAATTGTCTCTCCGTATATTCACCTTTTACCACATATAACATATATACAGCAGACACTTTGGAATACAAACTGTCTCTCCGTATATTCACATTTTACCACATATAACATATATGCAGCAGACACTTTGGAACACAAACTGTCTCTCCGTATATTCACATTTTACCACATATAACATATATGCAGCAGACACTTTTGAGAATACAAAATGTCTCTCCGTATATTTACCTTTTACCACATATAACATATATGCAGCAGACACTTTGGAATATAAACTGTCTCTCCGTATATCCACCTTTTCTCACATATAACAGATATGCAGCAGACACTTTGGAATACAAACTGTCTCTCCGTATATCCACCTTTTCTCACATATAACAGATATGCAGCGGACACATTGGAATACAAACTGTCTCTCCGTATATTCAACTTTTCAAACATATAACAGATATGCAGCAGACACTTTGGAATACAAACTGTCTCTCCATATATTCACCTTTTACCACATATAACAGATATGCAGCAGACACTTTGGAATACAAACTGTCTCTCCGTATATCCACCTTTTCTCATATATAACAGGTATGCAGCATACACTTTGGAATACAAGCTGTCTCTCCGTATATCCACCTTTTCTCACATATAACAGGTATGCAGCATACACTTTGGAATACAAACTGTCTCTCCGTATATTCACTTTTTCCCATATATAACAGATACGCAGCAGACACTTTGGAATATAAACTGTCTCTCCGTATATCCATCTTTTCTCACATATAACAGGTATGCAGCAGACACTTTGGAATACAAACCGTCTCTCCGTATATTCACCTTTTCCAACATATAACAGATATGCAGCAGACACTTTGGAATACAAACTGTCTCTCCGTATATCCACCTTTTCTCACATATAACAGGTATGCAGCAGACACTTTGGAATACAAACTGTCTCTCCGTATATTCACCTTTTCCAACATATAACAGATATGCAGCATACACTTTGGAATACAAACTGTCTCTCCGTATATCCTCCTTTTCTCACATATAACAGGTATGCAGCAGACACTTTTGGAATACAAACTGTCTCCCCGTATATTCACCTTTTCCAACATATAACAGATATGCAGCAGACACTTTGGAATACAACATGTCTCTCCGTATATCCACCTTTTACCACATATAACAGGTATGCAGCAGACACTTTGGAATACAAACTGTCTCTCCGTATATCCACCTTTTCTCACATATAACAGGTATGCAGCAGACACTTTGGAATACAAACTGTCTCTCCGTATATTCACCTTTTCCAACATATAACAGATATGCAGCATACACTTTGGAATACAAACTGTCTCTCTGTATATCCTCCTTTTCTCACATATAACAGGTATGCAGCAGACACTTTTGGAATACAAACTATCTCTCCGTATATTCACCTTTTCCAACATATAACAGATATGCAGCAGACACTTTGGAATACAAAATGTCTCTCCGTATATCCACCTTTTCTCACATATAACAGGTATGCAGCATACACTTTGGAATACAAACTGTCTCTCCGTATATTCACTTTTTCCCACATATAACAGATACGCATCAGACACTTTGGAATATAAACTGTCTCTCCGTATATCCACCTTTTCTCACATATAACAGGTATGCAGCATACACTTTGGAATACAAACTGTTTCTCCGTATATTCACTTTTTCCCACATATAACAGATACGCAGCAGACACTTTGGAATATAATCTGTCTCTCCGTATATCCACCTTTTCTCACATATAACAGGTATGCAGCAGACACTTTGGAATACAAACTGTCTCTCCGTATATTCACCTTTTCCAACATATAACAGGTATGCAGCAGACACTTTGGAATACAAACTGTCTCTCCGTATATTCACATTTTCCCACATATAACAGATATGCAGCAGACCCCTCTGAAAACAGCATGGTAAAAAACGTGGCATGCTCGTTATGATCAATTTCTCCTTTTTACACAATTTTTTTTATAAAAGTCGTCTGCAGCATATATGGCAAATTGATCTGCTGATTGGAACGGTTAATACGTTTTGCGTAATGAATGCTTTCCGCATTTAGCGAAACGATACCTTTACCCTGGAAGTATGTTGAGTGGTGCACTGATGCGGGAATTCCAGGAAAACATTCTGTTCTGAACTGGCCGCCATGATATTACTGACAACCCATTTAAAACGACGTTAAACTCTTATCCATAAATCAACATAGATGCATCCCCTAATTATAATAACATAGAAGAATATGCGAGGGAAAACAGTGAGGCAGCAATTACAGTGTTTACGTTACCAGTGGCGTCAATATTTATTCTGTCTTTCCCAAAATGCATCCTCTTATTAGCATAACAAAGAAGAATATGCTAGGGAAATAATGGGGCAGCAATTACAGTGTTTACGTTACCAGTGTCGTTAATATTTATTCTGTCCTTCCCAATATGCCTTCACCTACTACATTCTCTAACATATTATTTACCTATTTTAAACTATTATATTTATCTCTCAATCTAATTATACTCTCGTTTGTTCAAAATTTTAAAAGCCTTATCATGTAGAAACATATCAATTGTAACGTTTAAGATCGCTATATGTTGTTGATCAATATGTAAGCCATTTCATACGTTTACTTTGACAACATTTAGAAGTATGCAACTCACGTTTTATACAAATGTATTATACATTAGTTTGTTATAGTAATTCATATATTGTAAATATGAGTGTTTCAATAATTACATCATACGGTGAAGCAAATATCATATATTTCATATGATTATATTGTATTTTAGTTTGATGATTTGCAAAAGTATTAAAAGAACAAAAGAAAGTTCATCCATTATATAAGTTATACATGTATTACCTAAATGTTGCTCATCACATAGAACATATAATGTTGATATTATCATTTATTTAGTATGTTCATGCAACACGAAACATTTAAATGTTTACGTGTAATCACAATTCGTCCTTTCCGTTATGATTACTTGTCTAGTCACTGTTTGCCGATGCAATAAAACCCAATATCGCATTACTGGTTTTATATATATATCTGAGAAGAAAATGCAATTAAGAAACTCTTGTTTCATTTAACTCGTTCAATAATAGCTAAATAATATAAGCTATATGATATAGGGGTTCAACATATAACTTATCTACAGCAGACGATGTTGAAAGCATATTGGCGATACTATGGCGAATCAATACAAATGAAAGTAAAATTAGCAAACAGAGTTGAAAACATTGCGCCTAAAGTGGTTTACTGTGGATGCGTCAACATGCGTATGCAAGTGAGAAAAGGGATGTACCTAGAGCATCCATACAGTCTCACCAGAGTCCTCACCGTCGGTTTGCATGTAAGACTACATGTATAAATACAAATGCTATTTTCGCCGAATCTAGCGATGTTCGGGTCTTAATGCATCTGTGTACGGTGCATATTCAGGTAAACCTTTAGCATCCACACAGTCTCATGAGAGTCCTCACTGTCGGTTTACATGTTAGACTACATGTATCAATAAAAATACTATTCTCGGCGAATCTAGCGATGTTCGGGTCTTAATTCATCTGTGTACGGTGCATATTCAGGTAAACCTTTAGCATCCACACAGTCTCATGAGAGTCCTCACTGTCGGTTTACATGTTAGACTACATGTATCAATAAAAATACTATTCTCGGCGAATCTAACGATTTTTGGGTCTTAATGCATTTGTGTACGGTGCATATTCAGGTAAACATTTAGCATCCACAAAGTCTCACCAGAATCCTCGCTGTCGTTTGCATGTTTGATGACGAATATAAGTATTTTTTGAGCGACATCTACCAATTCAGGGTCTTACCGTCGGTTTGCACGTTAGAATAGGACAGAACATGTTATTTCCGCCGCGTTTAGCTATTTTAGGGTTCCAATACGTCTGTGTACAGTTAAGACTTAGACTCAGACGAGCCTTGAGCATCCACACAGTCTCAACAAAGTCTTCACCGTCGGTATGCACGTTATAATAGCACAGAACATGTTATTTCCGCCGCGTTTAGCTATTTTAGGGTTCCAATGCATCTGTGTACAGTAAAGACTCAGACTAGCCTTGAGCATCCACACAGTCTCAACAAAGTCTTCACCGTCGGTATGCACATTAGAATAGGACAGAACATGTTATTTCCGCCGCGTTTAGCTATTTAAGGGTTCCAATACGTCTGTGTACAGTAAAGACTTAGACTCAGACAAACCTTGAGCATCCACACAGTCTCAACTAAGACAGAAACATGTAGGAATAAGAATGTAAAATAAATTGCTTTCTCGTCTAGCGATTTTGAAGGCGTTATGTATCTCCATATACAGGGAGGACTTCGTCGAGCCTTTAGCATTATTACAGTCGCAAACGAGCCTTGACTGTCCGTGTACAGGTAAGTAATTCCTAAAATAATATTTTGACACATAGCTTGATGTATAGACAAGCGTCGTAACATCTCCATGAACGTATTACATGTGCTGTACACGCGTAGCAAAGACGCTTCGAAAATGCTAACATTTGCAACGATGACTTCATGGCGGCCTAACTCGCATGTTAAGTGTTTGCGAAGGCAAGTATAATAACCGCCCGTAATCATCCATACATGTTCAGTATTCACTCATCAGGTATTGATACTCTCTATACCAAAGGTAAATAGGTACAGATCCCTTTTTAACCCCGTCCTACTGTGTCATACAATCCTAAGAAAGTACACTAATTCATTTAACGTATTATCATCTACATTTTTAAACTAACTTATACCTATATGCTTAAGTAACATAGTCTTTACAAGAGGTCATGCTGCCCCTATTGTGCTCACCTGATTCAATATAACTTCAATATATTTAAAACGAGCCTCTACCATTCTATTCAACGGATCGAACTAAATTAAACATTATTGGATAAACTCGCCTGGTCAGGGTTCAAATGTGCTGGTCTTGAAAGTCGCATTGCGTGTGAGGAGCCCTATCATTCCATACAGGTAGTTGTTAATTGATCGACACAACAAATACTAACGAAGTACAACAATACAGTCAGGGCTTTAGTACAGCCTGGAAATGGAGGCTCAGCTTTCACAATAGCATTGGTGCTGTGGTAGAGTGTCGGCCTCTCTCACTAAAGGCCCCGAGTTTGAATCCGTTGATGAGCGGGATCTGCTGCTAGGATATTTTTAGAAAAGCCAAAACACACATGGAGCGTGATCAATATACTCGAAAGCTGGAAGTTTATTTCGCAATCGATGGACACTAACACAGTTTATGTACAGTTTCAATAGTGTAGTGCTTAGACTACCATAGCCAAGAACCATAGTTGGATGCATGATTAGCTCATATCGGAATTGTTATAACATTTGAAAGTGGTGGTGTGTTATATATTGTTTTTATGAGGGATGCGTGGATGTGATAATATCAATTATCATTGAATACTGGGTTTTAACATCAAGTATGTAATGGTCCAACAGCATTTGGCCAAATGCCATTCCGTTTGCTTTCCGTTTTCGAAAGTGGTGTGATTTTTTAAATTGGCCGAATGTCGCTCCGAATGTGTTTTCCCCATTGTACAGAAAACGACGTGTTATTACTGCAGAATAATTGAAAGTGGAGTAAAACGACATGCAATAAATCAACCTTAACTTGACGTTTAGCTTTAGATAATTTCGTGTTCTTTTAAATTAACCCTTTTTAATATACAAACACTTTCTGTCGCCTCTGCACGGACGAATTTTGACAATATAGCGACAAAATAAGACATTGTTCATATGATGAGCAATTCATCCTCTTGTCATATTGCATCCAACTCTATTCAATAATTACACTTTTATTTACAATGGTTTTCCATGTTTTTACAAGATGTTTTCAAAGCCATCCCCTTCAGATTGTATTATGTGGGACAGGGTTACACAGAGCTCATCACAATTCCGTATTTAACATATGCAATCTGAAGAGTTGATACTAACGATAATCGTCTGACTGATATAAAACTTAGGCAAATATATGGCAAATCTCTTTAACTGAAACTTAAATAAAGCTTAAAATATTGTGGCAGAAGAAGTAAAAGCTCATGATGAGCAATTGCTTCTTTTGTCACATTGCGGTCTGTCAATCCAGGGGTTGTGAGTTCGAAACCCAGCTCGGCCAACATTCTTTCCGCCGTTTGACAAAAGTCATTGTGACAAGCGTCACTCGTCTTCTACCAATGGGCAAACAGTCTATGTAGAAACGCAGCCAGTTGCTAGGAAAGATCGTTGTGTGTATTACTTGTGTGACAAAGCCAGGACACACATGAATTGGTGAACTGGCTGCCGTGATATGACAGAAAAATTGTTGAAAACAGCGTTAAAGACCAATCAATCAATCTGACTGATATATTGCTCATGAATAGCCACACAATTAGTTCTACCCTCCGTATCGCAAATACAACACATTTGCAGCAGACGAAATTGAAAAAAACATAGGCAAATTTATTGAAAATCTCTTTAACTTTTAAATAAAGTTTAAAATATTGTGGCAGATGAAGTAATAGCTCATAATGAGCAATTGCTTCTTTTGTCACAATGTTTTTTAAAATGTGTCTGTTGCGGATGCGTCAGAATGCATCTATATCTCAGACATAAATATGATGATATCTGATGTATCTGTTGTTTCTAGTATCCCGCTACAAATATATAAGATGCGTATTAGCCATCATAAGACCTAAAATGTATGTTTATTCAAGTTTGTAGACGCTCAACCGGCCAACTGATCCATTACTGACATATATGTATGTGTTCTTATATAACACTGTCTGTGAACATATAAACCCATCTTTCCCCTCTAATACAATACGTACGGGTGTACACGTCGGTGTTATCTGATGTATGTTTACTCAAGTTTGTAGACGTGCAACAGGTCATCTGATAAATCATTACTGACATACAGTGTTTTGTCTTTGTTTTTATATAACACTGTAAGTGGACATATAAACCCATCTTTCCCCTCTAATACAAAACGTACGGATGTACACGTCGGTGTTATCTGATGTATGTTTACTCAATTTTGTAGACGTGCAACAGGTCATCTGATAAATCATTACTGACATACAGTGTTTTGTCTGTGTTGTTATATAACACAGTCCGTGGACGGTTTAACTCATCTTTCTCCTCTAATAGAATACGTACGGATGTACACGTCGATGTTATCTGATGTATGTTTACTCAAGTTTGTAGACGTGCAACAGGTCATCTGATGAATCATTACTGACATACAGTGTTTTGTCTGTGTTGTTATATAACACTGTCTGTGGATATATTAACCCATCTTTCCACTCTACTACACTACGTACGGATGTACACGTCGGTGTTATCTGATGTATGGACCTCCAACCCACCACATAAATACTATCATCAACACCCAGAGTCAGACCTAATGGCCTATGCAGCCCTTCATGTTTATATATATCACACACTTTACCGTACATACTCAAACTTGTTACTGTGTACTGATCCCTGTCTGAAACATACATTGTATCCCCGTTACTATTAACTGTAATGTACTGTGGACATACAAACAGGTCCTGTCCTTGACCATTGTGTTTGAATGTTTGAAGAACTTTTCCCTCATGATTAAGGATTTTCACCGACGGATGTTCGCCATCAAACGTAACAAATAATTTACCTTTTCTATATGTAATTCCCGTACAACCTGACTTCATTGGTACCTTTTTTACTACTGATAATGTTCCATCATAACGTAGAAACACTAAGTTTGCGTTGCATGTCACCACTAGAGTTCCCGGATCTGTACATGTTATATCCCATGTTTGATCTTTAAGTTTGATGTAACACGTAATGGTGTCTGATCGTAAGGCAACGACTTTAATAGAGTTATTCTTAAAGTCTGCTACAGCTAAAATGTCACTGGACATCAGCACACTTCCTGTTATCAAGACTCCTCTTGGGTCCGTTTTGTGTTTCATATTAATGTCCTTCAATAACTTGACTTTTGTTGGTTTAAAGATGTCTGGCTTCGTGGTTTTCTCTTCATTTTGTGTTTGCTGCTCTTCTCCTCTTTCCACTTTTTTTCTGATACTTAACGTACCAGTGGTAGGATTTTCTTCCTTCATTAGTCCTTTCTCTGTCTGTTCTCTTTTCGTGGTTCTTCTGTCTTCTTCATTTTTCATCTCCAACGATCCAAGTTTACGATGCAAATTAAGTGTGTTAAGTATGTATTCATTGCGTGAAAATGCATACCTTCTCACAATGTTTTCTTGTGACGTGCTTTTTGTTTCGTCATTGTAGTCTTTGACGTGAGTTCCAGCTTTCATGGCAGAAATGAATAACTGCTGGTTTTGTTTACATTTTTCAAGAAATCCTAGAGCGGATGATATTTCCGACATGTCTACTAGATGCTTGTCGTATAGTGTATCCACGGATTCAATAGCTTTCAAATCTTCATTTTGTATTTGCTCAGCTTGCTGCATTAGTTCGTATTCTAATGCATCGATTTTCGAACTTATTTCACTTCTAAATACCTGAATATCGGCTTTTAGTTGTCTGAAACAGTTGGTTACATCAATTGAGTCAGTTTGCTTTTTATTTTTATCTTCTGCAATTTGTTTTTCTATGTCTCTTATCTGCTTTAATAATAATTGATATTCTTGACTGGAGCTGAATGCCTTCGCCAAGTCATCGATGTACTTTTCTCCGCATTGGCCATGGTATAGAGTAACGCACACAGAACAGCAACATGTATCATGCTTATCACAGAAATACTCTATTAATTTCCCATCATGCTTAGCACAGAACTTGTCCTGAACATTTGATATTTTCTTTCTTGCCATTTCGTCCCTATCAAGAAGTCGATGTTGTCTGGAGGCCTTGTATTTTGTGTGATGTTTTGCACAAGTGTCACATAGGAATTCGTCACAATTTGTACAATAAAACTGGGCATTTTCATTTACATTACCTATAAGGCAAGGATTGCAGGGAATACCAGTATCCCAGTCCTCACTACAAACTTGTCGTCTCCCAGAAACCTCCAATGTTGATGTTCAAACTGAAAGAGAACCAAACGGGTTTGTTTTGTCTCAAAATATACAAGCATTTGGTGACAGTATTACTTATTTTGTTAGAAAGATTACAAAAATCGTTTGCTGCATACGGAAACGGTCTCGGGGTTTAGTTTTGTCATAGTATAGATAATCAAACGCTTCATCGCAGTGCTCAGCTCAATATACACGCTATCCTTGATAACGTGTTTCCCAATTAACAAAGGATGTATTTCGTACTGAATTTTTCATGTATTGATAGCAAATAAATTAGCTTGAATTTTCGATGTACATTCTCAGTATAAAAAACTAACAGTTTCCCATATGTGGACGCATTATGACGCTTTTATAGCAAACAACCTGTAAATACGTATCTGTCAAATTTCTCCATATGTTATAGTTATGTTCCATATATTTACTTTGATATTTTCAAAGTCGTTTGAAAATAATAAGGAAATAAATAAAATCTTAGAGTCAAACAATGTTGATCTCAGATAAGCCAATACATATTGTGGGGCTGAATCTGGATGCAAACTGATTTGTTTGCAAATACTCGCAATCGTTGACTACATCCATTGGTAGCGAGTTAACTACTACATGTGTAAATTAGGAAATGTTCTTTTATAATTAAAGATCAACATTGATTTCGACAGGCTAATCTTAAAGATGTTAAACACAACACAAACGTATACCTCGTGGGCCATTTTGTTGACGAATTTATACGTTCAGACAAATAGTTATTGTTTATATAATAAGTATTCCACAAACAAAATGTAATTCGGGCAATATGAGACCTTTCTATTTACCCATACAGTGATATGAGTCTGTGCATGAGAAAAGGCACAACATTACTTTTTTGAACAGTATAGATCAAGATCAGCATGTGAATCACCACTAACTGATCACCGATATACAGTGTTCTAACAGAAGTTAAGTCTCAGGTGAACATGTAAGTTTTCATTTGCCTTATATCACATATTGTGAAACGGGCATATGGGGGGAAATAGCTCCACTTCGTTTACGTAATATACGGTTTATGTGATGACAAAAGAAAATCAGATACAATGATACTCCATATTGCATGACGCGCCTCGTTTCTATAGTCAAACATACAATATATAGAAACAATAGACAATTCAGCGTTTATCCTTCCCCATCAGCCTACGTATTTTAACGCATTTCGAGGAGACATTTTTTAAAACATTGAGGTAATAATGCAGATATAATGTACTTATAATAAGACATTTCACCATTTGACATAATATTCTCAACTCTATTCAATGATAATACTTTAAGTTATCATGTTTAAGGCTTCTATAGTTTTGCCTAGATGTGTTTAAAATCATTTGTTACAGATTTACTATGTCTTGGAAATGGTGGTTATACGGGCTAAAATATATTTTACCCTTACAACATCTTTCATAGCAGATATTAATTGAAATCATCGCGTAAAAAGAAGGGCTTCCTTGTTATATTTAATTTATTACTGTTATATAATCATAATTCATCGTCCGCTTTTCAGTTAATGGAAAATACAAATAGATTTGAATAGGTTCATTCTTTAAAAGAATACCAATGTTTTCTTTCATTTTCGTACAAGGTTATATACATGTAACCGTTACACCGAATGATCATTATTTGAGTCAAGGGAATATATTAAGTTATGACACAACAGTTTCTTCTACGACTTACTGACGAACTGTGCAAAGCCAGATCAGGATGCGCAGATACGTGGCCTGATCTGTATCTACACTTTTAAGTGAGTTTTCCACAAATGAGATAATAGTATATAAAGAAAAGCAGCCAGTGCCAACATTCTTTCTGACGTTTGACACAAGTCTATGCAACACTCATTGTTAGTCATTCGAATGTCATATGAAAAACCCCCAGCTTATGACTCCTACAACACTCCTATGACTATTTTTTCTACTTTTTAGTGTCACGTAGCCTTCTCCTTTTCAAATGCCAATCACGGCATTTATACATCACACGGAAACAACGACACTATGTTTCCTGTTGAAACAATAGATAAATGAAACCGGACAAAATAGACAAAGTCAAGAGTTCATTTGTATGTATCCATGCTGACAAGGTACATTTAATGCTATCTTACAATGCCCAGCTAAACATTTCCACCTCTTTTCTTTCGATATTTACTTCCGTGTTAAGATTATTTGTGTAGACACATATATTATGGACATTTTCTGCTTAGCTTTAGCGTCGAAGTGAGGTTTAATGCCGTTTTCAACATTTGTTCAGTTATATCATGGCAGCTAGTTAACCTTCCCATGTGTTTACTGCCTGTCCCACACTAGTACTTCATAAAACAGTATTTCCATGCTGCTTTTCAACATATATTATAAGTCCATTGGGGGAAGGCGAATGATGTTTGTCGCATTGACATTTGTGAAACGTCATAAAGAATGATGGCCGAGCTGGGTTCGAACTTGAACCCCTTTATATACAGCTCGCGTCGGTGTGAACATATAGTTAGGAATCGAATGAATGATCTGTCGAGCTTGACTGGTTATCGGTACTGTACTTCTAGTCGGTTGAAAATTATCTACGACTTTTGAAAACATTGTAAATATTGATTAAAGTTGAAACTTTATTTAAAACATGGAAGTAAATAATGAAAAGTGTATTGATCATGAAATTTGATATCATCGATGAATTGAGTTATTTTTAAGACGTTGCCGAGATTGTTCACTGACGATTAATCATTGATATACCGCTAAAATAAGTCATCAGTGAATACATGGATCACAGCAGTGGATTATAACATAATTAACCCACTGTTTGTCTTAAAACATGTTAGCAGATTCACTCGTGCCCGTTGTGAACATATATCTGAACTATCAGTATCTGTGGAAGATCAGCGAGTTGTCTAGAAAGACTGTTTTGTAGAGTGCTGGTGTGATAAAGGAAATGCCTGGTAACACATGGGTATGTGAACTGGCCACCGTGATATAACTGATCATTCATGAAAACGGCTTAAAACCCGAATTATTGAAACTGGGTATTACACAGACACCAATTAAAACCTATGTTGTGTGTACTCAACAAAAGAATCGTCTCAATGAGACGGATCTTAGTACTCACAACAGTACTCACAACAGTACTCACAACAGTACTCACAACAGTACTCACAACAGTATTCACAACAGTACTCACAACAGTATTCACAACAGTACTCACAACAGTACTCACAACAGTACTCACAACAGTACTCACAACAGTATTCACAACAGTACTCACAACAGTACTCACAACAGTACTCACAACATTACTCACAACAGTACTCACAACAGTACTCACAACAGTATTCACAACAGTATTCACAACAGTATTCACAACAGTACTCACAACAGTACTCACAACAGTACTCACAACAGTATTCACAACAGTACTCACAACAGTACTCACAACAGTATTCACAACAGTACTCACAACAGTATTCACAACAGTATTCACAACAGTATTCACAACAGTATTCACAACAGTATTCACAACAGTACTCACAACAGTACTCACAACAGTACTCACAACAGTATTCACAACAGTATTCACAACAGTACTCACAACAGTATTCACAACAGTATTCACAACAGTATTCACAACAGTACTCACAACAGTACTCACAACAGTACTCACAACAGTACTCACAACAGTACTCACAACAGTACTCACAACAGTACTCACAACAGTATTCACAACAGTACTCACAACAGTACTCACAACAGTACTCACAACCGTACTCACAACACAGGTTTTGGAGGTCAAATAAGAATTATAGAGCATAAAAAACGCACATTATCTAGAGCTTTGCAATCAACTCAATATGATCTGAATCTACGTAAAGTGACGGAATGTTCTAACACTCTTAGATAAGTAATATGTGAACAGTGTTGATTTTGATCAAAATGTACATATGCACAGGCTGATCTGTATCTACATACAGTGACGGAATCTTCTAACACTCTTATATAGGTAATATGTGAACAGTGTAGATTTTGATCAGAATGTACATAAACACAGGCTGATCTGGATAAACATTGTTCACAAAAGCCAATTCGTACCTTTTCCCATGGAAATTCAAACGACCCGGGGGAACATGTATGAAGTAAGTAATGACGAAGACATATATATATTGTTATGGTTGCAAGGGGGTAATGGACGTTTCTTAACCCTTTCCAGCATACAGAGGCCTTCTAATGCCTCTGCAGCAGACGACACTCTACAAGACTGGTATATGGAGAAATTGCTTACAATGAGCAATTTATCGTTTTGTCACAATGTTTCTATTCTTTTCACTACTTTTATACTTTCATTTCACTATATTTTACACTTTTTATACAATTTCGAAGTCGTCTGCTGCAGATTTGTTGTATGTGGGAAAGTGTTACATGATACACCGTAGCCTCGTTTCAACAATAATAACGTACGTTGTATGATCCATATAAGGGATGCCGTTCTAGCATCGATCCGACATAACCCAGTTCTGCCATGGCTTCTACCCGAGGAACGTATTCTTTCTTTATCCAGATAGTCAATGGTCTTTAAACCTTTCTCCATCTTCAGACCTACGGACCTGTAGGTTAAAATATTAGATAATCCAGGGGTTGTGAGGTCGAACCCAGGCTCCGCCAACATTCTTTCTGACTTTTGACAAGAGTCACTGTGAAAGCGTCATTCGCTTTTCATCGACGGGTAAAACATCTGAGCGGAAAATCAGCCAGTTGCTTTTAAAGTGTGTTGTGCGGAGTACGTGTGGCAGAAAGCCATGAAGCACATGAGAAGGTGACATGGCAGCAGTTATTTGAATGAAACATTGTTGAAAACGGCGTGGAACCTTGTTGAAAACAGCGATAAACATTGTTGAAAACAGCATTAAACATGTTATTAAATATACCGTTATTTGACAGAACCATTGTTGAAAACGGCGTTCAACATTGTTGAAAACGGCGTTAAACATTGTTGAAACGGCGCTGAACATGTTATTACATATACAGTTATTTGACAGAAACATTGTTGAAAAATAGCGTTAAGCATTGTTGAAAACGGTGTTAAACATGTTATTACATCTACCGTTATTTGACAGAATCATTGTTGAAAACGGCGTAAAACCCCCATCACTCAACATATTATTACATATACCGTTATTTGACAGAATCATTGTTGAAAACGGCGTTAAACCCCCATCAATCAACATATTATTACATATACCGTTATTTGACAGAATCATTGTTGAAAACGGCGTTAAACCCCCATCAATCAACATATTATTACATATACCGTTATTTGACAAAATCATTGTTGAAAACGGCGTTAAATCAATCAACATATTATTACATATACCGTTATTTGACTGAATCATTGTTGAAAACGGCGTTAAACCCCAATCAATCAACATATTATTACATAAACCGTTATTTGATTGAATCATTGTTGTAAACGGCGTTAAACCCCAATCAATCAACATATTATTACATATACTGGTAGATTGTTTAGAAATGTCCGAGGATGAGACCAATCATTATTTCCCAGTGAAAACACTTTTCCCTTGGCTGTTAGTCGGTTACCGTAACGATGTAAACTGACGTCACGTATAATGACCCGTCCTACGAGAAAACCAACATTGGGAACTCTGCGTAAAGGTATCTACCCGGATCAGCTTAAGCATGCCGCACAGGCTAACCAAACAGACACTTTTCACCTCCTGTAGATTTTCTGTTTCAGGAACCTTTATTCTCTATATATGTTTGAACAGATGTCCGACTGGTTAGTTCCATTATTTGACTACACAAAACGTGTTTGACTGTGTTGCATTTGTATGATACAAACTACGACTCAAACAGAATTATTTCTTTGAAATATTTATTCTCGTCCGAATGTTTTGAAGAATCATTCTCTCGTGATATATCCGCTTTATTCGTATTCTTTAACCGTTTAAATGCTGATTTCTCAAATGAAATTGACCAACTTTTCATTTGGAAGAGTCCAATTCCAATTCTAGGAACATCATAATATATGTATATCTATGTATGATTGAGCATCCAGCGGTATAAAAACAGGTCATATGGCGCGGATATAATGTTTAGTGTATTAGAGATTAGACGTTTAATGGGTTCATTCGTTTATCTTGATATTTATCACAATGGTGTTAGAAACCAGTACCTTACAGGTTTATTTATACATACATGTTAGCGCAGTCCTCAGTCCAATATAAATAAGAAGCTACTAGTTTCTCATATAAAAGGAGCCTAAAGTACCCAATCTTTCATCTACATAGGAACCCTAGCTCTACACCCCAAAATGGTACATGGTACTGATTTCAAACAATCTTTCAATTGTCATTGGTCATGGTTAACGTCTGCTTTCAAAGACGTTGTCAGTATTCGAGCCGTGTGTGTGGAAATATCCGTATTTCAGAAACAGTTCATCACGTGATTCGAACCAGGGACCTTTTGTTTTATAAACCGACGCTCTACCACTGCACCACTTTCATCAACACGTTTTACATGTAACATGTGACCCTACACTACCAGGCTTGTCAATGCAAACGGAACTCTGTTATTTTCTATTAAAACCTTAACTGAAGAAGAACCGAATTAGGTGCTTTAATGTTCTAAACTAGAGCGGTGATATATGAAACACATTTCAAAACTTTAACTTTATTTAGATATAATTAAATCTCATTAAAATGAATTGATTCGTCTGTCTTAAATTGTTTAGCTTTTTAATATATCACAAAGAAAAATAAGGACATATGTGGAAAGGTAGCAAATAAGGTAAAATCATACATGTCTGTTATATAAATTAGATGTTATACAATAGGACGATGATAAATGTGACAGATTACGAAGGTTCAACTCTATAAAGAGTCAACAACATATCCTAAGATGACGCTGTTACGTCTATCCTGAATGGTTGAACAATTAACTGTACCGGTCATAACCATTCGTTTACTTTGACTTGTCATCAAGAAACACGATTAAGAATATTTTCGGCTTTATCTCCAGGTTAAATTGATTGATTGATTGGAGTTTAACGCCGTTTTTAACATTGTTTTAGACATATCACGGCGGCCAGTTTACCTATTCATGTGTTTTCCGATTTTCTCACAACAGTACTCTACACAACATACTTTCGAAGCAACTGGCTGCTTTTCCACATAGACTTAGCCCCTTGGTGAAAGACGAATGACGCATGTTGCATTGACTTTTGTTAAAGGTCGGAAAGAACGTTGGCCGAGCCAGGATTCCAACTCACATACCCTGGATTGACAACCCTCGTCGCTACCGACTGAGCAAGCGGGGCTCGGATCAAGTAAACATTGTATTTTTCATGCTTTGGTTGTAATATATAGTATCGTGTATTACATCATCGGCTTGAAATGAAACATATGTTTGAAGCTGAACAAACAGTTTGACATTTGTATGATTCGATATGCGATTTACACGAATACGACGTTAGACAGAATCATTAGATTTTTTTTAAATTTCAATATGCTTAATCGCTTTCACTGTCTGCTCCTGGTTTAATTTAATACGTTCACCGCGGTAAAATCATATAGTATACACGTTGCCTTGACGCAACTGCTTTTATCGTGTTATCACTATGTATTCAAACAAACCAGGTCACGTGTGGACACTCATCGACGGAAATAACTAAAAGCAAAGTTCATTTATTGACACATCTTGCTGGTCCTTAATCTTGAACAATGAAGGTCATATATGTGTAATAATCGCAACATTATGGGGAGACGACAGATACGAAACAAATAGAGGATATCATAATTATAAGTGTTATCTTCTGGGCGATCATCAATGTTCAGACAACTTTAAATGTTGAGTTACTTGTGTCCAGTCTGCGTGTATGTGTGTGTGTGTGTGTCCATGGTGTGGAAAGAAAAGGAATAATCCAATAGTAAAGCATATGTAAGTACTGCATTTGCATTTTTAAAATTTATGTTTAATGCAAGTTGAATATGAACTAATCTTTTCAAAGTTCGGTGATAACAATAGATACGCCTACCAAGTGAATTCAAATTTACATTTTGCTTTAATCAAATACATTTTGAATACTTAAGTATAAACATCATAAATGCAAAAAGCTATGGAAGAACACATGTAGGAATATGTTCGAAGGCAGTAATAGCAACAGGTCATATTCATTCACGTAAAGATGATGGATACCCTCATATCTTCACTTCTACAGTGTGGGTTAGGACAGGACAGATAGTTTTTCTAACACAATCTCAACATATGGTGACATTATTACAATTAGTTCATGTTTAATTCAGACAAATATGACGATGAAAGATACACGTTTCAATTGATTCATGTTTAATTCACACAAATATGACGGTGAAAGATAAACGTTTCAATTAGTGGCTCATATTGAATGTTACCCGTAGAGTTTACATATTTAATTTCCATGTGTAAACCCTATGAGGTCAATGCATCAAGACGTAACAGAGATGCAACAATACCCGTTTATAAAAGTGAATAACGAGAATCCAATGAGACCCATCAATATACTTATATATTGGTGTTTCCCTGGTAAATTAATAGTTATCCTGGTAAGATTATCCGGACACCAGTGCGTCAGTCGTAATGCTATCCCAATATCACTGAAGCGCAAATGTGGGAAACTATTTATTCCATTTCTCAAGTCTTTATTATGACACGAATTGGAGTCAAGTTCATTTAACTATCTGTCGATGCAGACGATCTTGCCACTACATCATTGAGGCGGTATGAGAATGTAATTATACTTACACTATTATTCTAAATATATTAAACAATTAAATATGATTGCTTTCTGCAACAACAGTCATTACACCTTTGCCACTAGTATATCTATGCTGCATGCAATCTGACACAGATGCAGCAGATTTTGGCAAAGGAAAAAATTGCTCATAGTCATAATGATAAATGTCTCATTGTGTTGCATTGTTCTCAACTCTTTACTAATAGTAATTATATTTATATTCCATATCTTTGCCCAGGCATTTTAGCCCCTTCGCAAATACAAATTTTGCTCATTTTGAGTAATTCATTTTTTGTCACAATGTTTTAAATAGATGTCTGCTTCAAACACGTTTACAAGTGCAACTAAGTGGTAAATGTTCAAACATCAGTTAAGTGGTAAAGCACTTCTCCGTTGACTGACTTAAGATTATCACGGAGTTGGAAAGCTCAACGATAAAAGAATCGGCTCAGTGTTGGGCTTTATATAAAGACAGACATTGTGGTGAATTGTATAAGAAAATAGGTTATTAAAATAGCGTTTGACTTTCGGTGTTTTGAATATTCTAATAAGATGCATTTAAATTATTTTATATCTGTTGCCTCATGAAGAAGACTTTAGTATATCGCCCTCCTCTACCCAAGAACAGTTGGCAGTCTGGCTAGATAGCAAGACAAGCAGAGAAGATTTACAAATAAGCTTTTCAAAAATTTACATTTTGACCCACATGCAACGGAACCTCTAAAACATGTTTTATAATATTACGTTTCATGTATTGATAAGCTGCATAACATATTACGTAATACTGTGCGGTTTAGTGTTCTTTCAATACATCTGGAGCTAACAGGTTTGAAAGTATATATTGGCACAACTCTAGTTTATCTCTATGAATGAAAGTATTATTATTGAACAGGGTTGAACACTTTATAGTCAAAGAAGAAAGGACTATGATTGGCTAATTCACCTTTTGCCACGAATTTTTCAATAGTTATCTTCTTCAATTACGTTAAAATATGTCTGCAGGTTGGAAAGGGATATATAAACTACTCAAATACCCCTTAATTGTTTGCAATTGTAGAAAAAAAATGCAGAATATTAGAACAAAACACAAAATGACTCGATTGATGTTACCAACTGCTTCACGCAATTAAAATCTGATATTCAGGTCAATCAGTGTTTCGAACTCACGGTCTTGCATTGCTATACATAGTTGTTGCTTTTTGAGCTATCATGGCTTGATTCAATGCAGAACGTTATGCTTATCGAATTGTGCTTTTAACATAATATAGACGTAGTTTAACTCAATATACACATAGTTTAACTCAATCAATATACACGCAGTTTAACTAATACACACGCAGTTCAACTCAATATACACGTAATTAAACTCAATATACACGTAATTAAACTTAATCAATGAACACGCAATTTCACTCAATCAATATACACGAAGTTTAACTCAACATAAACACAGTTTAACACATTATACATGCAATTTAACTCCATCAATATACACGCAGTTTAACTTAATATACACGCAGTTTAACTCAATATACACGTAATTTAACTCAATTAATATATACGCAATTTAACTCAATATACACATTGTCTAACGCTAACAATATACGCACAGTATAACTCAATATACAAGCAATTTCTTATTATAAGTACATTAAATCTCCATTAATCCCACAATGTTTTTAACAAATATCTTCTCAAAAACGCGAAAAATACGTATACTGATGGGGAAGGATAAACGTTGAATTGTCTATTGTTTCAATCTATTGTATGTTTGACTATAGAAACGAGGCGCGTTATAATATACGGAGTCTTATAGTATCTCATTTTCTTTTGTTATCACATGAACCGTATTTTACGTAAACGAAGTAGAGCTATTGTTCCACAGTATGCCCGCTTAAGAATATGTGATCTAAGGCAAATGAAAACTTATATGTTCACCTGGGACTTAACTTTTGTCAGGACACTGTATATCGGTGATCAGTCAGTGGTGATTCACATGCTGATCTTGATCTATACTGTTCAAAAAAGTAATGTTGTGCCTTTTCTCATGAACAGACTCATATCAATGTCTAGGTAAATAGAAAGGTTTCATATTGCCCGAATTTCATTTTATTTGTAGAATACTTATTATATAAACAATAACTATTTGCCTGAACGTATAAATTCGTCAACATAATGGCGCACGATGGATTTGTTTGTGTTGTGTTTAATATCTTTAAGATTAGCCAGTCGAAATTATTGTTGATTTTTATTTAAAAAAGAACGTTTCCTAATTAACACATGTAGTATTTAACTCGCTAGCAATGGATGTAGTCAACGATTGCGAGTATTTGCAAACAAATCAGTTTGCACCCAGATTCAGCCCCGCAATATGTATTGGCTTATCTGAAATCAACACTGTTTGACTCTAAGATTGAATTTATTTCTTTATTATTTTCAAATGTCTAGTAGACCTTAAAAAATATTGCAATCCAATAGTATGTGAAGGGTGTGTGAATTAAATATTGCGGACATACCTCAATACATTTTCATCTGACTACTTTTGAAACAACAAAGTAAATATATGAAACACATCTACGAAATAAAGTTCAATTATTAAAATAAGTTGAACTCATTGTGATACTGAGAATGTACATCGAAAACTCAAGCTAAATTATTCGCTATCAATACATGAACAAATTCAGTAGGAAATACATCCTTTGTTAATTGAGAAACACGGTATCAAGGATAGCGTGTATATTGAGCTGATAACTGTGATGAAGCGTTTGATTATCTATACTATGACAAAACTAAACCCCGAGACCGTTTCCGTATGCAGCAGACGACTTATGTAATCTTTCTGACAAAATAAGTAATACTGTCACCAAATGCTTGTATATTTTGAGACAAAACAAACCCGTTTGGTTCTCTTTCAGTTTGAACATCAGCAATGGAGGTATCTGGGAGACAACAAGTCTATAGTGAGGACTGGGATACTGGTATTCCCTGCGATCCTTGCCTTATAGGTAATGTAAATGAAAATGCACAGTTGTATTGTACAAATTGTGACGAATTCCTATGTGACACTTGTGCAAGAAATCACACAAAATATAAGGCCTCCAGACAACATCAGCTTCTTGATAGAGACGAAATGCCAAGAAAGAAAATATCAAATGTTCACAACAAGTTCTGTGCTAAGCATGATGGGAAATTAATAGAGTATTTCTGTGATAATCATGACACGTGTTACTGTTCTGTATGCGTTACTCTAGATCATGGCCAATGCGGTGTAAAGTACATCGATGATTTGGCTAAGAGATTCAGCTCCAGTCAAGAATATAAATTATTATTAAAGCAGATAAGAGACATAAAAAAACAAATTGCAGAAGATAAAAATAAAAAGCAAAATGACTCAATTGATATAACTAATTGCTTCAGTCAATTAAAAGCCGATATTCAGGTATTTAGAAGTGAAATAAATTCGAAAATCGATGCATTAGAATACGAACTAATGCAGCAAGCTGAGCAAATAAAAAATGAAGATTTGAAAACTATTGAATCCGTGGATACACTATACGACAAGCATCTAGTAGACATGTCGGAAATATCATCCGCTCTAGGATTTCTTGAAAAATTTAAGCAAAACCAGCAGTTATTCATTCATGCCATGAAAGCTCGAACTCAGGTCAAAGACTACAATGACGAAACAAAAAGCACGTCACAAGAAAACATTGTGAGAACGTATGCATTTTCACGCAATGAAGACATTATGAACACACTTAATTCGCCGCTGAAATTTGGATCGTTGGGAATGAAAAATGATGGAAAGAGAAGAACTACGAAACGAGATCAGACAGAGGTAGGACTAATAAAGGAAGACAATCCTACCATTGGTAAGTCAGGTTTAAGACGAAAAGAGGAAAGAGGTGAAGATCAGCAAACACAAAATGAAAAAAAACACATGAAGACAGACATCTTTAAACCAACAAAAGTCAAGTTATTGAAGGACATTAAGATGAAACACGAATCGGACACAGAAGGAGTCTGTATAACAGGAAGTGTGCTGATGTCCAGTGACCTTTTAGCTGTAGCAGACCATAAAAATAACTCGATTAAAGTTGTTGACTTACGATCAGACAACATTACATGTTACATTAAACTTGACGATAAACCTTGGGATATAACATGTACGGATCCGGGAACTCTGGTGGTAACCTGTGACACAATTTTAGTGTTTCTACATTATGATGGAAACTTGTCAGTAGTAAAAAAGGTACGAATGGAGTCAGGTTGTAAGGGAATTACATATAGAAAAGGTAAATTATTTGTTACGTTTGATGGGGAACATTCGTCGGTGAAAATCCTTAATCATGAGGGAAAAGTTCTTCAAACGTTCAAACACAATGATAAAGGACAGAACTTGTTTAGTAGTCCATGGTACATTACAGTGAATATAGACGGGGATACAATGTATGTTTCAGACTATAAACAGAACACAGTAACAAGTTTGAGTATGGACGGTAAAGTGTGTAATATATATAAACATGACACGTTGAGGTATCCACAAGGTCTGACTCTGGGTGATGATGATAGTATTTACGTGGCGGGTTGGTGGTCCATACATCAGATAACACCGACGTGTACATCCGTACGTAATGTATTAGAGGGGAAAGATGTGTTAATAGATCCATGGACAGTGTTATATAACAACACAGACAAAACACTGTATGTCAGTAATGGTTTATCAGATGACCTGTTGAAAGTCTACAAACTTGAGTAAACATACATCAGATAACACCGACGTGTACACCCGTACGTATTGTAGTAGAGGGGAAATATGGGTTAATATATCCACATACAGTTTTATATAACAACACAGACATGTATGTCAGTAATGGATCAGTTGGCCTGTTGAGCGTCTACAAACTTGAATAAACATGCATTTTAGGTCTTATAATGGCTAATACGTATGTTATATATTTGTAGCGGGATACTAGAAACAACAGATAAATCAGATATCATCATATTTATGTCTGAGATATACATGCATTCTGACGCATCCGCAGCAGACACATTTTAAAAACATTGTGACAAAAGAAGCAATTGCTCATTATGAGCTATTACTTCATCTGCCACAATATTCTAAACTTTATTTAAAAGTTTATGTTAAAGAGATTTTCAATAAATTTGCCTATGTTTTTTTTTCAATTTCGTCTGCTGCAAATTTGTTGTATTTGCGAAACGGAGTGTAGAACTTATTGTGTGGCTATTCATGATCAATATATAAGTCAGATTGATTGATTGGTATTTAACGCTGTTTTCAACAATTTTTCTGTCATATCACGGCAGCCAGTTCACCTATTCATGTGTGTCTTGGCTTTGTCACACCAGTAATACACACAACGATCTTTCCAAGCAATTGGCTGCGTTTTCACATAGACTGTTTGCCCATTGGTAGAATACGAGTGACGCTTGTCACAATGACTTTTGTCAAACGACGGAAAGAATGTTGGCCGAGCCGGGTTTCGAACTCACAACCCCTGGATTGACAGACCCCAATGTGACAAAAGGAGCTATTGCTCATCATGAGCTTTAACTTCTTCTGCCACAATATGTTTAACTTCATTTAAAAAGAGTTTTCATAGATTTGCCTATGTTTTATATCAGTAAGACGATTATCGTTAGTATCAACTCTTCCGATTGCATATGTTAAATAAGGAATTTTGATGAGATAGCTCTGTGTAACCCTGTCCCACATAATACAATCTGAAGGAGATGGCTTTTTTAAACATCTTGGAAGAAACTTGGAAAACCATTGTAAATGAAAGTGTAATCATTGAATAGAGTTGGATGCATTATGACAAGATGATGAATTGCTCATCGTATGAACAATGTCTTCTTTTGTCGCTATATTGTCCGTGCAGAGGCGTCAGAAAGTGTTTGTATATTAAAAAGGGTTAATTTAAAAAAAAAAAACATTTTTTTTTAACTTAAACGTCAAGTTAAGATTGATTTATTGCATGTCGTTTTACTCCACTTTCAATTATTCTGCAGTAATATCACGGCATTTCCTGTGAAAGCTTGACCAAATTTAGTGATAGATATGAGATGTCAGCTACCATATTAATATCTAGATCATTAGAATCTTTTTGTCCCGATTTTAGTTTAATAACTTTTTGTTGCCAGAATACTTTAATTATGAGTCTCTTTTAACAATACCGCTTTTGTCGTGTGGTTGTGGTTTAACAATTTGTTTTTAATGGATTTGTCAAGTTTTTGGAAAAGGCAAGATAACAAAATTGAATTAAACATTCATAAGTGTACAGACTGGTCAGACGGCGCAGATTTAACTTTTGTGTATTATACGTACTTTTACATGTATATAGATATATCAGCTTTGAATAAAGTGTAATAACTTGGGTAACTTAGTCAATATTTATGTTTATTGTTTGCATGAATGATCCTACTTAATGGCCGGATAACATTAGGTCGAATGCCATTCCGCTTGCTTTCCGAATAGGAATTTGGGTGTTCTGGGAGCGAACGGATCATATTCGGGAAGCACTCGGTGTGTTCTATGAGCATACTGGTTTTTCGTTTCTGTACGGATGCATACGGAACGGCATTTGGTATCTACAAACATTTGTTTTGCATGTTCAAAATAATTTTCAACGACCTTCCGAATCATCCGAATGTGGCGTCCATGTGTATTCCGGAAGTATTAATGTTATTTAAGTAAGATTTATATCTTAGCGTTCATTAGTTCAGCATATTTCAAAGTAGCTGATACTATATGAAGAAATTGGGTTTAAACATGAATTTGAAGTTGGAAGTATATTTAATTAGTAATGTGTATTTTGGATAATAATACAATACTGTTGAGAACATATCAGCATATATGCAAATTGTCATTGCTTGATAAAGCAAGTGGGTCGTTTTTAAATAAATAAATGATCAAGGGATAATCTTACTGTAATATTAGAACAGGCGAATAGCCTAAAATTCCTAACATACATGGTGTTAACCTATGTGATTTACTTCAGAGTAATTATTAAAAGCATTAAGGACAAATTCTTAAGAGACAATCGCTTTCTATACGGACAGACGATTTGAATAGGTAAATGGTTCATATAATTACCTTAGATAAGGCGCATAACCTTGTTTTGTTAGCAAGGACGGTGTTAACCGATTTCACTTGCGAGCAATAAATAAAGCTATAGGGCTTACTTTCTAGAGATAGAAATAGATGTACATAAAATATACTGGTATATAATTTGTTATTGTTTTAAAACTTTCACATAGTTATCTTCGTCAATGTCTTGTTCCTGACTTAAGTTTAATGTTGATAACTCTGTGATTTCAGAGTTTATTAAATGTGAAGGTTCTTTAGAAGCCTCTGCTATTTGTTTCGCATTTAAATCCGCATTATTAATTACGTTTATAGTATGGGGGTTGTCTGAAAAAGGGGTGTCATTTTCAGGCGACAGGAAATCAGCAGCTACGAGCGTGCTATCGCTCTGATATCAATAAACTACTGTTTTAACAAGAAAGTAACAACTAATACAACAAACAAAGCGTGCTATCACTCTAATATATATTAACTACTGTTTTAACAAGGAATTAACAACAACAAAACAAACAAAGCGTTATATCGATCCTGATACCAGCCAGTCAGTCGTAATACTAACCACATTATCTTGAGCGCCACGGACGGAAGACATTACTAACATTTTAAAGGCGTTGATATAACTAGGCCGGGGATGAAGCCCGTGACCTCTGACCTCCCACACCTGGGACGTAAGCGCTTCTTCAACACCACCGAGGCGGTTCAAGTATGTGAAGATTAACGAAGGTACATTTTCGTATCTGCATAATTTCAAATTCAGCTGTCCTAATGACATATATTCATGCATCCGCGATCAATAAATAATATATTATTTCTTTGAGAAACGTCAATGACTCATAATGAACCAGGGCTTTCATGTATTAACACCATATTAAGCAAGCAAACTGTAGCTTAACAATAAGGAAACAAGATAAGCGAGCGTATTCAAATTTATCAAACATGCAACATTTAAAGAAATTGCGAGGCTTTATCAAACAATTTGTTTTTAAAAATATCAATCAAACAAACGTTTTTAATCATGCATGTTCATATGTACAGAGCGAGCGAGCAAATACTGAAATCATACATTATCATTCCAGTTAAAGCCAGACTTTACAAGTTTATGTAGGAAATGGTATTTAAATCCCCATACATATGGATTTGAAAACAGGCGAATTATTATTAATATAATTATTGTCCTTGTTGCATGCATTTACATATAATGATTTGCCAAACGTAGCTAGTGTATTGTAAAACATGTCATACAAATTATGGTACCCCGGCAGGAGACGAATATTGAAACATTGTGCCAAAAAGGAGCAATTCTTCATTTTGTCAAAATATTTCAAAGTCTTTTAAATAAGTACGTCATGTATACGTTTAGAGACAATTGTCATATTTTGCCAAGATGTTTTCATAGTCACCTACCTGCTGTAGATTTGCTATGCCAATGGTAATTACAGGCCTTTGCAAACAATGCACATTCAGATGGGAAAGCTCTTAAAGAGTTGTCTCTCCTGAAATCTGCATTGTTTGTAACTTAAGACATTTAATTTTACCAAAGTGCCTTCGAGACACAACATGGCGTGGTCAATTTTAAACATGGAATAGTCAACTTTGTGTAAGTCGACAGAGAAAGGGTTAACGTTGGTTAAATGTGTACATACATCTTAAATCAATGCTCTACTTCGTAGTGCGGAATCATATACTGGGTGTCATTCACGCCTGAAAAGTAGTCTGTGTAACTCATGTTAGATTTGTAAAAGGTGAAGGACACAAAGTCAACCAGCTGGGCTCTATGGGTCCAGAACCTGGTTACTGATGGATACTCCAGGGTTTATTAGGTCTGGGTGCGAAACAATGATATCTGAATAGGTCAATTATATGTTTATCTATACCAAGGACAGGACAAGATCAATAGCGACCAGTTTAGGTCCAGATTAGCAATCTGCACAGTATGATCTGATACTGAACTGTTAGCCACCAGTTTAAGTCCATATTAGCAATCTACACAGTATGATCTGATACTGAACTGTTAGCGACCAGTTTAGCTCCAGATGAGCAATCTACACAGTATGATCTGATACGGAACTATTCTTGACCAGTTTAAGTCCAGATTGACAATCTGTACAGTATCTGATACGGAACTATTTGCGACCAGTTTAAGTCCAGATTAACAATCTGCACAGTATGATCTGATACTGAACTATTCGCGACTAGTTAAAGTCCAGATTAACAATCAGCACAGTATGATCTGATACTGAACTATTCGCGACCAGTTTAAGTCCAGATTAGCAATCTGCATAGTATGATCTGATTGATACTAAACTATTCGCGACCAGTTTAAGTCCAGATTAAGAAATCTGCACAGAATGATCTAATACTGAACAATTCGTGACCAGTTTAGGTCTAGATAAGCAAACTTCACAGTATGATCTGATACTGAACTATTATAGACCAGTTTAGGTCCAGATTAGCGATCTGCACATTATGATCTGTTACTGAACTATTAGCGACCAGTTTAAGTCCAGATTAGCAATCTCCACATAATGATCTGATACTGAACTATTAGCGACCAGTTTAGGTCAAAATTAGTAATCTACACAGTACGATCTGATACTGTACTATTAGCGAACAGTTTAGGTCCAGATTAGCAATATGCACAGTACGATCTGATACTGAACTATTAGCGACCATTTTAGGTTCAGATGAGCAATCTCCACAGTATTAATTATCTGATACTGAACTACTAGCGACCAGTTTAGGTCCAGATTAGCAATCTACACATTTGATCTGATACTGAACTATTATCAATTAGTTTAGGTCCAGATTAACAATCTGCACAGTATGATCTGATACTGAACTATTTGCGACCAGTTTAAGTCCAGATTAGCAATCTGCATAGTATGATCTGATTGATACTGAACTATTCGCCACCAGTTTAAGTCCAGATTAAGAATCTGCACAGAATGATCTGATACTGAACAATTCGTGACTAGTTTAGGTCTAGATAAGCAAAGTGCACAGTATGATCTGATACTGAACTAGTAGCGACCAGTTTAGGTCCAGATTAGCAATCTACACAGTATGATCTGATACTGTACTATTATCGAATAGTTTAGGTCCAGATTAGCAATCTGCACAGTACGATCTGATACTGAACTATTAGCGACCAGTTTAGGTTCAGATGAGCAATCTCCACAGTATTAATTATTTGATACTGAACTACTAGCGACCAGTTTAGGTACAGATTAGCAATCTACACAGTATGATCTGATACCGAACTATTAGCAACTAGTTTAGGTCCAGATTAGCAATTTACACAGTATGATCTGATACTGAACTATTCGGGACCCGTTTAAATCCAGATTAGCAATCTGCACAGTATGATCTGATACTGAACTATTACCAACCAGTTTAGGTCCAGATTACCAATATGCACAGTATGATCTGATACTGAACTTTTCGCTAATAGGTCATAACATATTTCAAGATTTTTCCACAAAACAGCATATGAGCCGTTCGGCGAGAAAACAAACAGTGTTAACTATACGTAAAGTATCGACCTGGATAAGCCTAAGTATGCTGCGATGGGAGATCGGATTCTCTCTGTTTTTAATCTGTAAATTTTTAAAAATCGTACTTATTGAAACACTATCCATGGCTTGTCGTAGAGTACTTCCTCCTCGTTGATAGCAATCATCGGTTTACTTTCCAAATCTGTTAACTAGCTCAGCCTCCATTTAATTGAATGCTGCAGTACTTGGATTGAATTATTCGGACAATCTTTCACACACTCTATGTAAGTGTTTACACTGTTATTCCAGTTTGAACTCTGACCAATTAGACAAAAATACTTCGCTATACGTATATTTTATCTGACTACAACGCATCAAGTGTTCTATCGAATTCACCCTATACATTTAAAACTGAACTATTCCAAACAAATAAAACATTAGAAAGCACGTAGAAAATTATGAATAGATTTTAAAGTGAAATATTCACTGTAAAACATTCTCCATATTATAATAACTGATTTTAATTATTTTACTGCCGAGTGTCGCAAAATCGAATCTTTCATGTTAAAAATTGGGCCACTCCATTTTTTGTCCAACGGGAAATTTGATTTAATGTAATGTCTAAATGTCAAATAATGCAGATTTCAGTTGAAACAGCTCGTTTCGCTGTGTCTCACTAGAATATGCATTGGTTGCAGAAGCCTTTAATTGCCTTAGGCAGCGGAAGAGATAAGGTGTAATAATCCATTATATAACTCACACCAGTCAATTTCATCTTCCCCATTGTAACAGTTCAATACTCCATCACAATGTCCACCTTGGTAAATCCTGATTTCGTCATTACACACACAATATTCCAACTCATGGACTAAAAATAGCACACACGGACGTATACACAGTAAGTTTGCTCCCCGGCGTACTTTAGTAAATTAGTACGTCTGGTATGAACCGATAATATAGTCTGGTACCAGGCGTACTATAGTAAGTGAGTACATCTTGCATGAACCGACAATGTAGTCTGGTACCCGGTGTACTATAGTAAATATAAACATCTGGCATGATCCGACAATATAGTCTGATACCAGGCGTACTATAGTAAATTAGTACATCTGGCATGAACCGATAATATAGTCTGGTACCAGGCGTACTTTAGTAAATTAGTACATCTTGCATGAACCGACAATGTAGTCTGATACTCGGTGTACTTTAGTAAATTAGTACATCTGGCATGAACCGACAATATAGGCTGGTACAAGGCGTACTATAGTAAATTAGTACATCTGGCATAAACCGACAATATAGTCCGATACCAGGCGGACTATAGTAAATTAGTACATCTGGCATGAACCGACAATGTAGTCTGGTACCAGGCGTACTATAGTAAATTAGTAAGTCAGGAATGAACCGATAATGTGGTCTGGTACCCGGCATACTATAGTAAATTAGTACATCAGGATTGAACCAACAATGTAGTCTGGTACCCCTCGTACTATAGTAAATTAGTACGTCAGGAATGAACCAATAATGTGGTCTGGTACCAGGCGTACTTAAGTAAATTAGTAGATCTGGCATGAACCGACAATGTAGTCTGGTACCCCTCGTATTATAGTAAATTATTACGTCAGGAATGACCCAATAATGGGGTCTGGTACCAGGCGTACTTTATTAAATCAGTAAGTCACCATGAAGTTTGGTACACAGCTAACTATAACAAGAGCTGTCGGAGGACAGCATGCTCGACTTTTTTGTGCTTGCCAATAAAACACAACATTTTAGAGTGATAGTCGAAAAAGATTCATAATTTGTACAACAATCTTTACTGAATTATGCACTCTTGGCTGTTTGTTGAGGTAATGATGGGAAAAAGATTGGTGTAAGTGTTTAAGCTTTATCTCTAACTGTTTTAAAAACATTTGATTTGGTATGAATAACTTAACAAAAATTATAAATCGAAAAAGGGCCATAATGCTTAAACAAAACTTGACAGAGTTATGTACCCTTGTCTGTTGATGGAGGTAATGATGATAAATAAGTATTGTAAGTGTATAAGCTAAATCACTTATGGTTTTGAAAAAAAAGTGGGGTGGTATGAAAAACTTAACCAAAATTCTAAGGCAAACTATGGCCATAATTCTTACAAAACCATTTACAGGGTTATGTACTCTTGTCTGATGCTTGAGGAAGTGATGTTGAAAAAATATCTGTAATGGTTTTGAAAAAAAATAAACTGGTACAAAAAACTTAACCGAAATTCTAAGTAAAAAAAGAGCCATAATTCTTACAAAAATCTTGACAGAGTTATGTACTCTTGTCTGTTGATGGAATTAATGATGGTAAATAAGTGTTGTAAGTTTCAAAGCCATATCTGTTATGGTTTTGAAAAAAAAAGTGAATTGGTACAAAAAACTTAACAAAAAATCCAAGTCGAAAAAGGCCCATAATTCTTACCAAAATCTTGACAGAGTTATGTACTCTTGTTTGTTGATGAAGGTAATAATGGTGAATAAGTGTTGTAAGTTTCAAAGATATATCTGTTATGGTTTTGACAAAAAAGGGAATTGGTACCAAAACCTTAACCAAGGTGTGACACCAACGCCGACGCCGACGCCGGGGCGAGTAGTATAGCTAGCCTTTTCTTCGAAAAGTCGAGTTAATAAATGAGGACGTCTGGCATGAACCAACAATGAAGTCTAGTACCCGGCGTTCAATAGTAATTTACTTCATCTGGCATGAGCCCATAATGAAATATTGTACCCTGCGCACGTTAGTACATTAGTACAGATCTGACATGAACCAACAATGAATTATTGTACCCGGTTAACTCTAGTCAATCAGTACGTAAGGCATGAACCAACAATGGCGACTAGATTAGTCACCTTCCCTAATACATCGCCTTCACATAAGTAGTAAATACGTAAAAACTGATTTACATAAACTCATATATTAGACATTACGACTTGATGTCTGAAATCAAACTTTATTCAGGTTAATCTACAAAAAAGATTTTCTCTATAGCCTGTTTATTATTACACCATTTCCAAAGAGCGCCGCCATAATTAGCGTACGTCAGTTCCTACATTGTATAATGTTACCTACCTGCCCGCCCCTGCCCCCCTCCCCCTACACTACTGGCCTTTGGACAAGGTGCAGCAAGTAAAATGTTATCGAGACAGCCAGTTATTATGAACCAAATCTTTAAGTAACCGCCTCGGTTATGTAGTGGAAGAGCATCTGCGAGAGGTCTTGGGTTTGATCCCCGGCTGAGTCATACCGAAGACTTTAAACATGGTAGTAATGACTGCCTTCCTTGGCGTTAAGGGTGGCGGTGCTAGCTTTATGACTCACTTGCAGAGGACAGCTATGACTACCATTTTTAAAGTGTTTGGTATGACCTGGCCTGGAATCAAATACGTGGCCTCCCGCACCCAAGGCGGACGCTCTACTACTACAACACCGAGGCGGTAACATGATTTTGAACTTAGAATGTACTTTGAAGTTAACATAATTGACCGTCGTGATATAGTTAAACAATGCTAAAAACAGCCTTAACCCTTACCCTTATATAGACGCTGTCTAACGCCTCTGCAGCAGGCGGCTTTTTGAAAACATAGTGACAGAAGAAGAAATGCACAAAACGAGCAATTTCTTCTTTTGCCACGATGTTTTCCACTTTTAGTCATAGGTTATGTACTCAATTATAGAGATTTTCTAGTTTTTGACAAAATATGTTCAAAGTCTTCTGCTGCATAATTGACGTATGAGGGAAAGGAATAAGCTCAAATGGATTAATCATGATCACACATAAAATAAATATTTGTCCTTTTTATTT
This sequence comes from Serripes groenlandicus, assembly GCA_031761405.1. NCBI lineage: Eukaryota > Metazoa > Mollusca > Bivalvia > Cardiida > Cardiidae > Serripes > Serripes groenlandicus. Next base: position 9,387,914 of record JASEVX010000014.1, on the reverse strand, counting down.
GGAGTTAAGAAGACACAAGCCTTTTTCAACACCATTTCAGTTATATCAAGGCAACAGAAAATTAATTCATGATCCCTTGGTTAAACAAACAAATTGTAGGCTGGGAACTACACGTACATAAAGCGACCGCCTCAGTGGTTTAGTGGCATACAATCCGCCTCGGTGCAGGAACTCGAGGGTTCGATATCCGACCTGGTCATACTATATACTTTAAACATAGTAAAAATGACTTTACTTCCTATGCGCTTAGGAGTGCGACTGATACAATAGTGTCAGAATAAATAGATCAGAAGTATTAATGAGTATTGGTACCTTACGGGGTGTGATTCAAAAACTACTTTTGTATTAAGTATATTGGTGAACTTCATACCATATATATATATGTACATTTAATTGCATTACTTCGGCGACATATTATTTTGAATATTGTCAATAATTTAGTTATAAATCATTGTCATAGAATTGACTTGGGGAACATTAAACGTCGTGATATAACTATAAGAAGTGTTCAAAGCTTCGAGAAACAATATACAAACAAAAACCAGTATATACTTACTGATAGTTCTGTAATCAGAGGAGGAATATATACCATACCAATGTGGTTATCCGAGAGTTCAACTGAGAATTGCGTAAATATTCAAACAGCATAATTATACGAGATTGAACCGGACAAATATCTTTCTTGCAACACAAAAATAAAGAACAATGGACTTGCAATAACTTGAATATGTGTTAATTCGACTAAATCGCTTTAACTCAAACCAGTTCCTTGAACTGATCTGTCATTTGAAATCAGTGTAACAGCTGTTCGGATTGTTGTTGTGCGGTTTTCTTGATATGATCGTATTACAGACATGCTTTTCCTAATAAACATCTAATTATAGAGCAGTTAGTTTACCATTCAATTTCATCTTTTCCTCTCAACATTCTATAACAGAATACAAGTTTTGCGCATTTGTGTATGCCTAGTTTGTTTCTAAGTTTTGTTTGATTAAACCAAAGTTGGAAAATATTCTCTCATTGGAAGCAAAACTTGCTGGCATGCAAACAAATTTTAGTTTCATGGCTAACTGACAAAATAAGGGATTAAATACTGTAAGTATTCTGCATTCTTCCACCAAACATCTAGTTCAACGTATCCGTACAGTCTATCAAGATCTTGACTTTCAATTTAATATTGACATAACCATCATATGCGCTTCTGTCAACTTGTGTAAGTTCTGATAAGACAGATGCGAATTACATGTTTATCTGAACATACACTGTTCCAAAATGATAACTTAAACCTTTTCTATGGCTGATATGATATTTCTACAGGCGGAAAATATTGTATATTTAAGTTAAGATGTAACAGTAATAGACGGCGATCACTAACGTTTATTTCTAGTTGTATTAAAATGGTATTTGGTACAAATGTAGATGTTACATTCATAAACACTTGCATTTAGTCTAGTTGTAAATTGAAATTGGTACAAGTAAAAAAAGATGATCTGACAGTAATAAACTTCAAACACTTACGATTATTTCTAGTTGTAAATGAAATTTGCTATAAATTTAAATGTTGGAGTAAAAAATTACAAACATTTACGTTTATTTCTAGTTGTGAACGGTTTTTGGTACACATATAGATGTAACAGTGCTAAACGTCAACCACTCGCGCTTATAACTATATGTATTTGGTACACATATATATGCTACAGTAATAAACGCCAAACACTTATGTTTATTTCTAGTTGTAAATGGTATTTGGTACACATATATATATATATATATATATATATGTTACAGTAATAAACGCCAAACACTTACGTTTATTTCTAGTTGTAAACGGTTTTTTACACATATAGATGTAACAGTGCTAAACGTCAAACACTCGCGCTTATAACTAGTTGTAAATGGTATTTGGTACACATATATTTGTAACAGTGCTAAAAGAAAACGTGAAACACTCATGTTTATTTCTAGTTGTAAATGGTATTTGGTACAAATATATATGTAACAGTGCTAAAAGAAAACGTGAAACACTCATGTTTATTTCTAGGTGTAAATGGTATTTGGTACAAATATATATGTAACAGTGCTAAAAGAAAACGTGAAACACTTACGTTTATTTCTAGTTGTAAATGGTATTTGGTACACATATATATATGTTACAGTAATAAACGTCAAACTTTCACGTTTATTTCTTGTTGTAAACGGTATTTGGTGCATATAAAGATGTTACAGAATTAAACGTCAAACACTCACGTTTATTTCTAGTTGTAAACGGTATTTGGTACACATATATAGATGTTACAGTGATAAACGTCAAACACTCACGTTTATTTCTAGTTGTAAACGGTATTTGGTACACACATATATAGATGTTACAGTGATAAACATCAAACACTCACGTTTATTTCTAGTTGTAAACGGTATTTGGTACAAATATAGATGTAACAGTGATAAACATCAAAGTCAAACGCTCACGTTTATTTTTAATTAAGTTGTAAACGGTATTTGGTACATGGTATCAACCTCTGGATTATCTTCAGGTAGGGGTTTAACTATCTCACAGACACATTGTAGTTGTATACATGTTCAATGCAACAAGTATATAATATACTGTGGTGTGTCTGAGAAAAGTAAGGAAACGTTTAAATTACTGCTACAGATTGTTTAACTACAATAAAGAAATGATTGTTTAACTTACTAGTAAAACAAGAGCTGTCGGAGGACAGCCCGCTCAACTATCCCACCGCTTATTTAAGTTACTGAGATAATGGACTCTAATATGCAGGATAGAGTTATTTAACTTGAATATTTTAATAGGTGTGATGGTTAGGAAGGCAATGGAATGCATCAAGTAGTTAATAATATATGGACTCTTAATGTAGTTGCACCCAAACCTTTAACCATAATTTCTAAGTAAAAAACTGGCAACAATTTGCACCATATGCAGGATAGAGTTATCTTAATTGGTTGTGTTTATAGTTGTGAAATTGGGAAAGGTTGTATAAAGTTTCAATACAATGCTTAAAGTTGTTAATGAGATTACACTCTAAATGCAAAACTTAATCCAGAATTTCTTAAGTCCAAAAAGGGTCATAACTTGCATAAAATGCTAGATAGAGTTGTTTACATCTATAGGTGTGATGATTGGGAAGGGCTGTATAAAGTTTCAATGCAATGCATGAAGTAGTTACTAAGATATGGTCTCATAATGTAGTTGCATGCAAAACTTTAATCAGAATTTATAAGTCCAAAAAGTGCCATAACTTGAATAAAATGGAGGATAGAGTTATTTAACTTGAAAATCAACAAAGGTGTGATAGTTGGATAGGGTTGCATACAGTTTCAAAGCAATGCATGAAGTAAATACTAGGATATTGACTCTTAATGTAGTTGCATGCAAAACTTTAACCACATTTCTAGTTTAAAAAAAGCCATAAATTGCAAAGTATACTAAATTGAGTTGAGTTATCATACTTGATTGTTTACATAGGTGTGATGGTTGGAAAGGGTTGTATAAAGTTGCAATGCAATGCATCAATTAGTTACTAAGAGATGGTCTCTTAATGTAGTTGTATGCAAAACTTTAACCAGAATTTCTAAGTAAAAACAAGAGTTGTCGGAGGACAATATAGCTCGCCTATCAGGGTCATTGTCTGTCAGGGCCTACTTCAGAACAGTTATAGCATTAGGTAAAGTCACACAGTATCACCTATTGCAAGATAATACACCATTTCAATACTTCCATGCAAATGTTAACCAAGTCCATACAGGCCTTTTAAATCTGTAAATTGGTTTATATACGATGTATGCCAATAGTGAACATAATACCGAAGACTTACAGTATCAGTATCAGATAAAACCACACACTATTATTGATTGCAAGATATCACAAATTTTCAATACTTGCATGCAAATCTTAACCTGGCAACGCTGATACCAACACCATACAAGGTCCCCTAATGATCCTGAATAAGTGTGTGAAGTTTCAAAGCAACAGCATACACAGTGTCTGAGAAAAGGCCTTGCACGCAAAGGTTTGACCAAAATTCTAAGTCGAAAAAAGGGGCACAATTCAGTCAAAATCCATTCCAGAGTTATGGGACTTGACATACAAGGTCCCCTAATGATCCTGAATAAGTGTCAAGTTTCAAAGCAACAGCATACACAGTGTCTGAGAAAAGGCCTTGCACGCAAAGGTTTGACCAAAATTCTAAGTCCAAAAAGGGGCACAATTCAGTCAAAATCCATTCCAGAGTTATGGGACTTGACATACAATCTCCCCTAATGACCCTAAATAAGTGTGTGAAGTTTGAAAGCAACAGCATACACAGTGTCTGAGAAAAGGCCTTGCACGCAAAGGTTTGACCCAATTTCTAAGTCCAAAAAGGGGCACAATTCAGTCAAAATCCATTCCAGAGTTATGGGACTAGACATATAAGGTCCCCTAATGATCCTGAATAAGTGTGTGAAGTTTCAAAGCAACAGCATACACAGTGTCTGAGAAAAGGCCTTGCATGCAAAGGTTTGACCAAGCTGGCAATGCGGACGCCAACACCAACGCCAACGCCGGGGTGATAACATAAGCTCCCCTATTTCTTCGAATAGGCGAGCTAAAATGGTCATAAATTGCATAAAATGCAGGATAGAGTTATCTAACTTGATCATCTATACAGGTGTGATAGTTGGGTCTAAGGGTTGTAGAAATGTTCAATGCATCAGGTAAATACAGAGATATGGACTCTTGAGTTAGTTGCACGCAAAACTTTAACCAGAATTTCTAAGTAAAAAAAGGACCATAACTTGCATAAAATGTAGGATAGATATCTAACTTGATAATCTACATAGGTGTGATGCTTGGGAAAGGTTGTATAAAGTTCCAATGCAATGCATCAAGTAAATACTGAGATATGGACTCTTAATTTAGTTGCACGCAAAACTTTAAGCAGAATTTCTAAGTAAAAAAAGGGCCATAACTTGCATAAAATGCAGGATCGAGTTATCTAACTTGATAATCTACATAGGTGTGATAGTTTAGTAGGGTTGTAGAAAGTTTCAATGCAATACATGTAGTAATTAAGTTCTTACATGCAAAACCTTAACCAAAATGTGACATGGACGCCGACGCCAGGGTGAGTAGTATAGCTCTCATATTCTTCGAATAGTCGAGCTAAAAACAACAGTATAATCACTAATATGCTAATTAACTTACTTAACACCTTATTTAAATGTGAAGCCATTTTATCACATCTTCACAAATGCTATTTCTATTCTATAAATACTTATATATATACATGATACAAATCGAATATGCTTACTTACCATGTATATATGTAACATGTTCTAGAAGTCTTATAACTGCCACTTTGTCTGCATGAATTGATTACTGTTACAAATTATGTATTGTCCTGAAAAAAGAAAATAAATCTCACAAAGAAATAGGTAATACATTTTATTAACATAAACAATTTCAATAATTCAAAACGTGATGGAAATAAAATGACTCTTCAATGATATAACATAGATATATCGTAGAACCTTCCAACTTCGTGATCTATCTTAGTTCCTCACGTCATTGTTTTCATCCTTTTCTCCAATTACTTTATATAAGCTGTCTAGTATTGAGAAGTGCGGTATAGCTAGATACCGAAAACAACGTTGTTTTCGCGGAAACAACATTTTCTTACGAAAACAACTTTTTATATGACTATAAAGTCCATACTTCCATATTTTATTATAAGTATTACCTCAATAGCACCGTTACGAACATATAAAGATAAATGTTAACACTTTAAAATCTTATTTTTGTACTTATAATAGCGAAATAGATAAATTTCATAATGGCATAGGCTAAAACCCGTATAAATAATTAGAATCGGCTCACGGAAACAGCTCGGCTGTCACGAAAACAACTTTATATATGCCTGTTAAGCCCATAAAACCATATTTTATTATATGTATTAGCTCAATAGCACATTCACGAACATATAAAGATACATTTTAACACTTTATAATCGTGTTTTTGTACTTATTATAGCGAAATTGATAAATTACATAGTGGCATAGGCTAAACCCCGTTCAGAGAATTGTGAAGACCACTGCATTTTTTGTGAGGTAAGTGTTTTCTTTGTATTTGTATTGCCCTTTCCATTTATGACAATTCTGCAGCAGACGATATTTTATGTCAACAAATAGAAAATTGAATGGACAACCTATGAAAACAAGAAGATATCGACGCCAGTAACGTAATAGAAAATTTAACTTTTAGTCCAGATCCGCTAGACCACGCCACAAGAGAAGACGAAGATCATAACGAATTCCAGCCAGGCCCTCTAAACAAATTCATGGACTTTAACTCAACGATTAACATTATACGCGGGCCTCATACAATCCTCTCCGAGATACCTACTGGTCGCAAAGACGGGATGTATTTTGTCATAGACAATACGGTGAACATCCAGAAAAGGAATAGAGGCCAACGTTCCGACTTAAGCATTCCCATTGAAAAGTTGAGCAGTTGAAGAGTTGGAAGCATTGTGATAAAAATGTGAAATTTCTCATGTTATCGCAATGTAAGATTTAGCAGTTGAAGAGTTGGAAGCATTGTGATAACAATGTGAAATTTCTCATTTTATCACAATGTAAGATTTAGCATTCCCATTGAAGAGTTGGAAGCATTGTGATAAAAATGTGAAATTTCTCATTTTATCACAATGTAAGATGTAGCAGTTGAAGAGTTGGAAGCATTGTGATAACAATGTGAAATTTCTCATTTTATCACAATGTAAGATGTAGCAGTTGAAGAGTTGGAAGCATTGTGATAAAAATGTGAAATTTCTCATGTTATCACAATGTAATATTTAGCATTCCCATTGAAGAGTTGGAAGCATTCTAATTTTATTAATGTTTTAGCGATCCAATAAATACTTTACTGGCTAGCTATCTAAATTAGCGATCCCGGTAGGAACTTACTTGCTAGCTATCTTAAATATGGGCTCAACGTCGTTTTCAACAATGTTTCAGTCATATCACGGCAACTAGGTATATTCAACGCCATGTTTTAGCGATCCAATAAATACTTTAGTTGCTAGCTATCTTAAATATGGGTTATAGCAGTTAAAGAGTTGTGAGAAAATAATCAATGATAGAACGTTGTAAGAGTTGAAAACATTGTGAGAACATGTTCATAGAACATTTTATGATTTAAAAAAATATGTTTAACATATTCTCAGAAGTCATTTGCGTACGACAATTTATTTTCTTAAAAACAATGCGGTTTCCGTAGGCTTGTAACTAATTTTTATAAAAGATAACCAACGATAACCAACACAACAAGTAAGTAAGTATTAATCTTAATACATTTGTTAAATAAAATTCATTAAAGTCATTTTCCTAGATCATTATAATGTTGTTTTCGTGGGCTGCTAGGATGTTTTCGTAGGCTGATGGGCGTGATTCGGATTAAACGTGAAAGGTCTGTTCTTACATAAAAAACTACACTTAATCAAATAAATAATAATTATGAAATAAATAATGTGTTCCCATTTTAACGGCAATTAATATAAAACTATTCACTCACCATATTTAACCCGTCGACATTGAGACAACATATTTCCGTTCCACCAGCATAATCTACGCATTTATATGGGTTTTAGCCTATGCCGAAACCGAAATACATATTTTTCTATAATAAGTACAAAATAATGTTAAACAAGAAACCGCTGAAGACGGTAAGGCCGGATTGTCGGCAATTTGACCTTGAAAATCGACAAACCAAGGTCAAGGTCAAAGTAACCATAGAACTCAATAGAACTTGTTACTGGTTACCTTCAGGCAAAGTTTCAAGTTTGTAACCCTTTCCAGTGCTGAGATTGCCTCAACCTGAAACTTTAACCGATTTTGCCTCAACCTGAAACTTAACCAAAATGTTGACGGACAGACAGACAGACGGACGGACAGACAGACATCGCCAATCTATAGACCGTAATTGCTAGAGCAATCCAGCCAAAAACTGTTGAAAGCAAATTAAAACACAATTTGCTGTGATATAACTATTAAAATATTGAAAGCAAATTAAAACGCAAGTTGATGTGATATAACTATAAAACTGTTGAAAGCGGAGTAAAACGCAATTTGCTGTGATATAACTATATAACTGTTGAAAGCAAATTAAAACGCAATTTGCAGTGATATCACTATAAAACTGTTGAAAGCAAATTAATACGCAAGTTGTCGTGATATAACTATAAAACTGTTGAAATCAAATTAAAACGAAAGTTGCCATGATATAACTATAAAACTTTTGAAAGCAAATAAAAACGCAAGTTGCCATGATAAAACTTTAAAACTTTTGAAAGTAAATTAAAACACAAGTTGATATAACTATAAAACTGTTGAAAGCAAATTAAAACGCAAGTTGCCGTGATATAACTGTTAAACTGTTGAAAGGGGAGTAAAATGCAATTTGCTGTGATATAACTATATAACTGTTGAAAGCAAATTAAAACGCAATTTGCAGTGATATAACTATAAAACTGTTGAAAGCAAATTAATACGCAAGTTGTCGTGATATAACTATAAAACTGTTGAAATCAAATTAAAACGAAAGTTGCCATGATATAACTATAAAACTGTTGAAAGCAAATAAAAATGCAAATTGCCATGATAAAACTATAAAACTGTTGAAAGCAAATTAAAACACAAGTTGATATAACTATAAAACTGTTGAAAGCCAATTAAAATGCGAGTTGCCGTGATATAACTATAAAACTGTTGAAAGCAAATTAAAACGCAAGTTGCCGTGATATAACTATAAAACTGTAGAAAGCAAATTAAAACGCAAGTTGCTGTGATGTAACTTTAACCAAAATGTTGACGGACAGACAGACAGACAGACAGACAGACAGACAGACAGACGGGCAATAGCAACATGAAGGTCAAGAGTTATCATGGAAATCAAAAGAACATGTTAGTGGCTACACACAGACCAATTTTCAAGTTTGTAGCTCTTTCCATGTCCGAGATTTTGCTTCAACCAAAAACTTTAACCAAAATGTTGACGGACAGACAGACAGACAGACGGGCAATAGCAAGGTGAAGAGTTATCATGGAAATCAAAAGAACATGTTAGTGGCTACACACAGACCAATTTTCAAGTTTGTAGCTCTTTCCATGTCCGAGATTTTGCTTCAACCAGAAACTTTAACCAAAATGTTGACGGACAGACAGACAGACAGACGGGCAATAGCAAGGTGAAGGTGAAGAGTTATCATGGAAGTCAAAAGAACATGTTAGTGGCTACACACAGACCAATTTTCAAGTTTGTAGCTCTTTCCATGTCTGAGATTTTGCTTAACCAGAAACTTTAACCATTTTACCTAACCTGAAACTTTAACCAAAATGTTGACGGACAGACAGACAGACAGACGGACAGACGGACATCGCCAATCTATAGACCGGAATTGCTTGAGCAATCCGGCCAAAAATGGATTTCTTTTGTTAAAAATGTATTTGGCATATGTTGTTTAAATGATATTTGATGAAAAAATAGGGTTATATGGGCTTTATAGTCATATAAAAAGTTGTTTTCGTAAGAAAATGTTGTTTCCGCGAAAACAACGTTGTTTTCGGTATCTAGCTATACCCCTGTCTAGTATTGAGAAGTGTGTTTAAATACTATTTTCTGATGTCTCAAGATTCATTTAGTACTTGACAATGTAGTTTATTTTAGTGTTTATGTTCACAAACTTAGGAGACCCATATATACGTGTAAAACAATGAGTTTGTTGTGAATGTCGACTTTGCCTATTGTATTTTAGACCATTCCTTTTGGTCAGTTGCCATAAAACTCTGGTTCCCTGTTTAGAGGAACCAGCCAAACATGTGATTATTAATTTATTACATGGCCAGTGCAGACGTGTGTTGACTTAGACTGATGACTGAGACAAGTCAAGACTCTCTAAGACCAAGCAAATGATAATATAATGCAGGTTATAGTGTTAGCTGCGTGTGAGTGAACACAACAAGTTGTTAGGACTGTAATGGAAATTGGTGAAATAACTATTAGGAAACAAAATCAACAGAACAATAACAACCGAAAATAAAACATTACTTTTTAATTGAGTTTTATAGTTATAAACAATACATATATGGGTATAGATACTACGAGAAATCACTTATCTGATATTTCTAAAAGGTTCAGTGTCCAAATGTATTGCTATCCGAAATTCAGTATATCGGAATTATCTTACACTTGTGTAACTTGTGAAGTTACCGTTTAAAAAACAAAACTATAAGAAATTAAACAAGCACGATGTAACCGGTCATTATACTAGTCTTTCCACGTAGCTTATATCCACTCGCATATAGCATATAGAATAGTAACGTTACAAGTCCGTTAAAGCACGCTTTTCAAGATCATCGTGAACATATCCCGTTAAAGAGCTAAGAAGGGAGGCAATCCTTACCGAAACGACGTATTTGTCCTCTTTTCTGTCATTCCATGCACGTGAAGTGATCCGTACGGTCTTACGTGAATTGATGGACCTCAACAGGGTGCTATACCTGTATAATCCTGTGGTTGTTACTTTTACTTCTTCGCTTCTTAGTGAGTTTCAGTTTTACGTCTATTCGCTAGGACAGCTGGAAGTGAGAGTGATTCCCCAGATCGACTGGTTCCCCATAACAACTATTCGCGCCACTATGGGTTCGAGGTTTGTGTAGACGTCACGACGCGTCACAACACACGATATATGTTTTCTTTGGTTGTTTTGTTGTGTACATGTTAAATTGATGGTTTTGACATCTTTGCAATGTGTAGCATATTTAAAGTGTAAGTGTAATGTTCTAGACTAATGAAAATGTATGTGTTTTTTCTCGTCAATGTATACAGGGACATAGATAAGATCTTATCTACGTCCTTGATGTATACTAGTTCAGGTCTTAAAAGGCCGAATTCCTAAAAGGCCAATTACCAGAAAGGCCAATTAACAGAAAGACCGAATCTTAACAAAGTGAATTAGGAGTTAACGAAGATAATTAAGTGATTGTTTGCGTACACTTTTTATAATGGAGAATCTACATATTAATTGTTGGATTGGCGTGTAATTGGATCTCAGCGTGCTTTATCACAATGTTTCGATTTGACCCATACGACGTTCCCACAATATTTTCAAAACTTCGAGCTGTTATGTTTGGCATATCAATAAGAGTGATAATAAACCTGTGTAGTTTAACATCTCCACTTTCTACAATAGTTTAAAGTGATTGTTCGTGTCTTCTCCCTTTTACCACAATGTTTCGATTTGACCCATACGACGTTCCAATACTGTTATTTATGCAGCGAAGTAAATTGCAAATAAAACACTTCATGATCAAACTGAAATATTGTTGAAAAATGCACAAAATATCCTTCAAACAAAGAAAATAATCATCCGTTTGCTTTTGCTGGTATGGTATTTTACTTCACTTTAAAACTGCAGTTATATATCGCCATTGTCATGATTGTGTACCATGTGTACTGGTATCTTTATTCAGAAATCAGCCAGTTAGTCGTTGTGATTCCCCAACAGTCCTTAGTAACAGGGAAGGGAGGCAAAGTCATAGCAACCATTTCTAACGTATTTGTATGACCAGGTCGGGGATCAAACCCTCGACCTCCCGCACATATTGACGCTTCATCAATATACCAAAAAGGCTGTTTTTCCCCGGATGAATAAACCATTGTATCACTAAATTCCAAGTAGACACAAATAACGTTCGAAAATCAATTGTTTCCGTGACGCCTTTAAAGTCGTCTGCAGCATATGTGTCAAATTGCTTTTGTAGGTGGGAACGGTTAATACGTTTTGCATTATGAATGTGTTCCGAATTTAGCGAAATGCTATCTAAATGCAACCCTTTACCCGGGAAGTATGTTCTGATGCGGGAATTCCTGGAAAACATTCTGTTCTGAACTGGCCGCCTCGGTATTACAGAAAAAACATTTAAAACGCCGTTAATCTCCAAACAATAAATCAATATATATGCATCCACCTATTAGCATAACATTATAGGTTATTGACCCTGTACTGTGAAATCATCGTTGGACCGAGTTCTTTGGTTGACGTTGCCGAGCTTGCGAGGCTACGTTCGCTCCTTGACAGCAGTCATGATCGAAAATCATGACCACTTTCTTCAATGCAAAGTGAACGGGACAATATGAAAGTATGCAATAATTTTCGATCATGACCGCTGTCAAGGAGTGATCATGACCGTAGATAAGGACGTGCGAAAATTATGCATAATTAACATGCTAGGGACTACTTGTGTTATGTAAACAAAATAGCTTACCTAAATATCATTGTTAAACCTCACGGGACTTTGTAATGTTAAATTCTCATATATTGATCACGGAAAATTTCTTACTGTCTTATGCTAACAGTACGTTTTTGACATGAAAACAGTCTAAAACGCGCGTCTAAAATGTTGGTAATGCACGTGCATGACGTCATTAAAAAAAATTACGTCACCGTTATAATTCAAACGGCATTTGCACAAAAATTACTACTTATGTAAACAAACAGTTTTGTTTCTAATTCGGAAGCAGATTTATCAATTCTAGATAATAATAAAAAACCTCCACAACGTAAAACAAATAGTTAACAATATGAAAGTACGCAATAAAAAGGTTATTGACCCTGTACTGTGAAATCATCGTTGGACCTCGTTCTTTGGCGAACGTAGCCTCGCAAGCTCGGCAACGTCAACCAAAGAACTCGGTCCAACGATGATTTCACAGTACAGGGTCAATAACCTATAATGTTGTTGATCAATATGTAAGCCATTTCATACGTTTACTATGACAACATTTAGAAGTATGCAACTCACGTTTTATACAAATGTAGTATACATTATTTTTTTATAGTAATTCATATATTGTAAATATGAGTGTTCCAATAATTACATCATACGGTGAAGCAAATATCATATATATTTCATATGATTATATTGTATTTTAGTTTGATGATTTGCAAAAGTATTAAAAGAACAAAAGACAGTTCATCCATTATATAAGTTATACATGTATTACCTAAATGTTTCTCATCACATAGAACATATAATGTTGACATTATCATTTATTAACTATGTTCATGCAACACGAAACATTGTAATGTTTACGTGTAATCACAATTCGTCCTCTCCGTTATGATTACTTGTCTAGTCACTGTTTGCAGATGCAATAAAACCCAATATCGCATTACTGGTTTTATATATATATCTGAGAAAAAAATGCAATTAAGAAACTCTTGTTTCATTTAACTCGTTCAATAATAGCTAAATAATATAAGCAGCCGCGCCACACGAGTAGGGGTTCAACATATAACTTATCTACAGCAGACGATGTTGAAAGCATATTGGCGATACTATGGTGAATCTATACCAATGAAAGTAAAATTAGCAAACAGAGTTGAACACATTGTGGCTAAAGTGGTCTGCTGTGGATGCGTCAACATGCGTATGCAAGTGAGAAAAGGGATGTGCCTAGAGCATCCATACAGTCTCATCAGAGCCTTCACCGTCGGTTTGCATGTAAGACTACATGTATAAACACAAATATGTGTTAAGCTACATCTACTCATTTACGGCCTTAATGTTTAATGTTAAGACTCATATTTGCCTTAAGCATTCACAGTCTCACCAAAGCCTTCACAGTCGGTTGGCACGTTGGAATAATACATGACTACATGACTACATGTATAAACACAAATATGTGTTAAGCGACATCTACTCATTTACGGCCTTAATGTTTAATGTTAAGACTCATATTTGCCTTAAGCATCCACAGTCTCACCAAAGCCTTCACAGTCGGTTGGCACGTTGGAATAAGACTGAACATGTTATTTTCGCCACGTCTAGCTATTTTAGGGTTTCAAAGCATCTGTTTACAGACGAACCTTGAGCATCCATACAGTCTCACCAACGTCTTCAACGTCGGTATGCATGTTAGAATAAGACTGAACATGTTATTTTCGCCACGTCTAGTTTTCTAGAGTTCCAATGCATATGTCTACAGACGAGCCTTGAGCATCCACACAGTCTCACCAAAGCCTTCACCGTCGGTGTGCATGTTAGAATAAGACTGAACATGTTATTTTCGCCGCGTCTAGCTATTTTAGGGTTCCAATGCATATGTGTACAGAGAAGAATCAGACGAGCCTTGAGCATCTACACAGTATCACTGAAGCCTTCACCGTCGGTTTGCATGTTATAATAAGACTGAACATGTTATTTTCGCCACGTCTAGCTATGTTAGGCTTCCAATGCATCTGTGTATAGAGAAGACTCAGACTTGACTTGAGCATCCACACAGTCTCACCTAAGCCTTCACCGTCGGTTTGCATGTTAGAATAAGACTGAACATGTTATTTTCGCCGCGTCTAGCTATGTTAGGGTTCCAATACATCTGTGTACAGTGAAGACTCAGATGACCCTTGAGCATCCACACAGTCTCACCAAAGCCTTCACCGTCGGTTGTCATGTTAGAATAAGACTGAACATGTTATTTTCGACGCGTGTAGCTATTTTAGGGTTCCAATGCATCGGTGTACAGTGAAGACTCAGACTAGCCTTGAGCATCCATACTTTCTCACCAAAGCCTTAACCGTCGGTTTGAATGCTATAAGAAGACTGAAAATGCAATTTTCGCGAAGTATAGCTGTTTAAGGGTTCCAATGCATCTGTGTACAGTGAAGACTCAGACTAGCATTGAGTATCGACACTGTCTCACCAAAGCCTTCACCGTCGGTTTGCATGTTAGAATAAGAATGAAAATGTTATTTTCGCGATACATGTAGGAATAACAATGAAAAAAATGCTAAATGTTCTAGCCTTGAGCATCCACACAGTCTCACTTAAGCCATAAACATGTAGGAATAAGAATAAAAAAATATTAATCTCGTCTGGCGGTTTTGGGGATTCTATGTATCTCCATACATGGAGGTCTTCGTCGAGCCTTTAGTATTCTTACAGTCTCAAACGAGCCTTCATTGTCCGTTTACAGGTAAGTAATTCCTAAATTAACATTTTGACACAAAGCTAGATGTATAGCTCCCTTAGTTATGCAAATGTGCGTATGATATATGATCCGGTTTCCTAGAATCAATAAGACACTAATTCTTCTTCTTCTTCTTCTTCTTCTGCCGAGCCCCGGTAGCTCAGTCGGTAGCGACGCAGGCTGTCAATCCAGGGGTTGTGAGTTCGAATCCCGGCTCGGCCAACTTTCTTTCCGACCATTGACAAAAGTCAATGCGACATGCGTCATTCGTCTTCCACCAATGGGCTAAGTCTATGCGGAAAAGCAGACTACCGTCAGACTGGACGGTGATTATCCGCGACTATACGGCGACCAGAAAATGTACAAAGTCGCCGTCAAACGTCACAGATGAAGTTCTTATTAGTGGTAATTGTACGTCGTTTTCAATGATATTTCAGTTACCCAACGGCGACCACTTCACCTGTCAAGATAGTTTATCTCACTAGTACTTCTCACAGCATTATCACCACATGAAGGTTCTAATTAGTGATAATTGTACGCGTTCACAATACTATTTCAGTTATCCCATGACCATCATTTAACCTATCAATGGGAATTTCTCGCATCAGTACGTCTCACAACATTCTTCCCACATAACGGTTCTAATAGAGAGTCATTTTTGTAATTATATGTCGCTGTTCAAATGACCAGCACTTCAGCTGTCAATGGGACTTTCTCGCACCACATTATAATGAATTCCCACATAACGGCCCATCGGCCTATATATATATATACTGTTTAGCTCTTAGTTTAAAACGTATGACGCAACTCATATTACAATTGCATCGTCCAGGTAAAATTGCCGGATCAGGGTTCAAATTTGCTGTTCTTGAAAGTCGCATTGCGTCCCAGGTGCCCATATATTCCACACATGAGGTAGTTAAATGATACTTGATCGACATAAAGATCACAAACAAAGTGCAACAATAGAGTCATGGCTTTAGTACAGCCTGTTAGTGGAGATTTATATTTCACATAGTTGTCGCAAAAAAGCAGTAGTGCTGTGGTAGAGAGTCGGCCTCTCTCATCAAAGGTCCCGAGTTATAATCAGTTGATGGGCTGGATATGCCGCTGCGGTCTTTTCTCACAAACCAAAGTACTGGTTAAATCTTCGAAAGCTGACATCGAGCGTGATCAATATACTCGTAATCTGGAAGTTTGTTTTGGAATCAATGGACAATAACACAGTTTAAAGAAGACCATTACACTGGTGCAGTGATAAGACTATTGACTACTATAGCCGGGAACATTAGTTGGATGCATGATAAGCTCATATCGGAATTGTTGTAAATTTCGAAAGTGTTAGTGTGTTATATGTTGTTTGATGAGGGTTGTGCGGTTAGAATAAGATCAATTTAGAAATTTCGTTTAGTACTGCATTTTAACATCCAGTATGTAGAAGAGGAACAATCATGCAATGAACATTAGTGTTGACCAAGTTATCCATAACATTTTATTCAAAGTTGATATATCTATATACATGTGTTAATACGTAAAATACGCAATAATTAAATCCGTGCCGTCTGTCCAGTCTATGCACTGATGACTGTTTAACTCAATCTTGAAAGAACATAGGTAAATCTCTTTAACTGAAACTTTTAAATATAGTTTCAAATATTGTGGCAGAAGAAGCAATAGCTCATAATGATGATATCTGATTTATCTTGTGTTACTAATATCCCACTACAGATATATAACATACTGATCAGCCATTATAAGACCTAAAATGTAGGTTTACTCAAGTTTGTAGACGCTCAACGGGTCACCTGATAAAGAATAATTACTGATATACAGTGTATTGTCTATGTTGTTATATAACACTGTGTCTGGGAATATTAACCCATCTTTCTCCTCTAATACGATACGTACGGGTGTACACTTCGGCGTTATCTGATGTATGTTGTGAGACTGCCTCCCCGCCACATAAATACTATCATCATCACCCAGAGTCAGACCTCTTGGACTAGCCAGGTTTTCATGTCTGTATATATTACACACTTTCCCGTCCATACTCAAACTTGTTACTGTGTCCTGTTTCCAGTCTGTAACATACATTGTATCAACGTCACTATTCAGTGCAATGTACCGTGGACAACTAAACAGATTCTGTCCTTGATCATTGTGTTTGAATGTTTGAAGAACTTTTCCCTCATGATTAAGGATTTTTACCGACGGAGAGTACCCATCAAACGTAACAAATAGTTTATCTGTTTTATATGTAACTCCCTTACAACCTGACTCCATTGGTACCTTTTTTACAACTGATAATGTTTCACCATAACGTAAAAACACTAAGTATGTGCCACAGGTCACCACCAGAGTTCCCGGAGCAATACATGTTATATCATACGGTTCTTTGTCAAGTTGGATGTAACATGCAATGGTGTCTGATCGTAAGTCAATGACTTTAATAGATTTATTATCACGGTCTACTACAGCTAAACGATCACTGGACATCAACACACTTCCTGTT
Organism: Serripes groenlandicus; assembly: GCA_031761405.1. Taxonomy (NCBI): domain Eukaryota; kingdom Metazoa; phylum Mollusca; class Bivalvia; order Cardiida; family Cardiidae; genus Serripes; species Serripes groenlandicus. The sequence continues at coordinate 9,370,377 of JASEVX010000014.1, read as the reverse complement.
ATCAAGATTCTTGTTGTGTCCGTTGTGTGATTCAACTTAATGTGCTTCAAGAACTCGACTTTCTTTGTTTTAAAGATGTCTGTCTTCATGGTTTTCTCTTCATCTTGTGTGTGTTGCTCTTCTCCTCGTTCCTCCTTTCTTCTGATACCTAACTTACCAATGGTAGGATTGTTTTCTTTCATTAGTCCTACCTCTGTCTGTTCTCTTTTCATGGTGCTTCTGTTTCCTTTATTTTTCATCTCTAACGATCCAAGTTTACGATGCGATTTAAGTGTGTTCATTATGTCTTCATTGCGCGAAAGCGCATACCTTCTCACAATGTGTTCTTGTGACATGTTTTGTATTTTTTCATTGTACTCTTTGACCTGAGGTCGAGCTTTCTTGGCAGCTATGAATAATATTTGGTAGTTTTGTTTACATTGTGCAAGAAGTCCTAGATTGGATGATATTTCTGACATGTCTACTTGAAACGTGTTGTATAGTGTATGCACAGATTCAATAGTGTTCAAATCTTCTTTTTTTATTTGCTCAGCTTGCTGCATTAACTCACGTTCAAATTCATCAATTGTCGAATTGATTTCACTTCTAAATACCTGAATATCGTTTTTTAATTGTCTGAAACTATTGGATACATCGTTTGAATCATTTTGCTTTTTTTTCTTATCCTCGGCAAGTTCTTTTTCTATGTCCTGTATCTGCTTTAATAATGATGTGTATTCCTGACTGGAGCTGAAACCCTTCGCCAAATCGTCGATGTACTTTACACCGCATTGACCATGATCTAGAGTTACGCACACAGAGCAGCAACATGTATCATGAGTATCACAGAAATACTCTATTAATTTTCCATCATGCTTTGCACAAAACTTCTCCTGAACATAAGATAATTTCTTTCTTGGCATTTCGTCTCTATCAAGCAGTTGGTGTTGTCTGGAGGCTTTATTTTTTCTGTGGTGTATTGTACAATTGTCACAAAGAAATTCGTCACAGTTAGTGCAATATAACTGTGCATTTTCACTAACATTATCTATCTGGCAAGGGTCGCAGGAAATACCAGTATCCCAGTCCTCAGCTTGTCTTCTGCCAGATACTTCCATGGCGGATAGTCAAACTGAAGAAAACCAAACGGTATATATGGTTAAAAAACGCAAACGGTTGTTGATAAAGCATTAAACACTGACCTCATATAAAAAAAGTAGTTTTGAAATGTTATCTAACACAAATAATTGAAACGACAGGCATTAAATGATACGCATCGTTTAATTTGTTATGAGGTATTTGAAAAGCATGTCCGTTAAAAGTCCTATTTGAGAGTTATATATAAACCGAACCACATTGAAATGTATTAGAATATTGTGTTAAGACTGATTGTATGTAACATGTATATTCTGAAATTAACCTTGTCTTTTATCATGAACATTTTTAATCTCAAATTAAGCTACTGAAATGTAAATAGAAACCATTAAAATCAGCTTATATATGTATGTAACGATGCGAGCTGTACATCAAGGAGTTGAGAGTTTGAACACCAGCTCGGCCATCATTCTTTCTGACGTCAATCCGAAAACATCAATCGTTTACATCCTTAGAGTGACTAAGTGTATGTTGAAAAGCAGCTAGTTTTTCATGGGAAAATTGTTTTGTCGAGTACTGGTGTGGTAAAACCAGGAAAAACAAAGGTGGATGAACTGGCCGCCGTGATATAACTGAACAACTGTTGGAAACGTCGTTAAACCCAAAATACCGCTTAAACTCAGGAAAAAGAAGTCAATAATTCATATGTGTATCTACACAAATTATTTAAACACGAAAGTAAATATTGCAAAGGGAAAATCAGAGAAATAGATGGAAATGTATTTCTTTCAAATTAACTTTCCAATTGCCCTTAGCTGAAGATGCACGAAATAAATTTATAAAAAAAAACGAAATAGATTAGCTCTTACTTGCTTTCCTTCAGGTTATGCAGTTTCCGTTGTGTAGCCACTATTCTTAACTGAATTAATAATGAACAAATCTGGTTTGTAAACTAATATACACCATGGCTATCGATAAGAGAACATCGTCATGCGCTTGCGCAATGCTCTATTAACCCTTTCACTTATACCACAAACCATGCTTCAGACGACTATGAAAACGTCTAGTCAAAATAAGGAAAATCCGTATTTATAGAGAATATTTATTAAAAAGTTTAAATTATTTTGGCTAAAGGAGAATGAGTTCATGTTGAGTAATTTCGTGTTTCGTTAAAGTATTTCCACACGTCGTCTGCTGCAGCTGGAAAGGGTTAAGTCTTGCCAGTGTATGAAGTGTTTAACCCTTCGCCAGAGTGAGTACATCAATATGCATACTTTTCCTTTGTATTGCAGTTTTGTTTTACATTGACATTTTTCTAAGCTTAAGAGACAGACTGCCATTGATAACGTGTCTTTAATAAAATAGGGAGTATACTTATAACGACTTTTCTAGATTGAATTATCAATGTACATTTTACATCAACTAAATTTTCAGACCGTTCAGGATAATAGATAAGAGATAGGAATGCTAGCCAACACATACCCTTTCCAACAAGTAGACATGTGTTGATGCTTCTATAGCTGTTGAACTTATTTTGTCAAAAGAAGATATTGGTCATAATGAGTCATTTCTCCCTTTGTCACAATGTCTTCAACTCATGTCGATAAGTATGCTTTAATTCATAGATAGTTTACATAGTTTTGTTTATATGATTTTTAAAGTGGTCTGCTGAAGATTAACTGTACGTTGGAAGGATTTATGTTATACACCCTTCACAAGATATCGAATTTCAAAGTTTTATCTGTTTTGTCAGCTTTATTGTCGTCTACTACACTCTCGAAAACTAGTTTAAAATGCTGAAATAGAATCAATCTGGGTGTCAAACAGTAGATTGGCGTAAACATATTGTGGGTCCGTTCAAGATGCAAAGTGAACATGGGACATCACTATTTGCAACATCTGACGTTAGCGAGAGTAAATGAAATAGTGAGTTTGTTTAGAGACGTTTTAATTTCAAAAGGATCTATAAATAAAGTTGAATAATGATATCGACTTACGAATCTTAACTATATCTATTCATACATTTAGTGAACTAGTAATTATTTTCCTTCATACAGCAGTTTTCTGACTATTTGTTATACTCTCAAAAGAACGTAATAATTTCCATTTGTCTTACATCATACAGCTATATGTAATCATGTACAAATTCGGTGAGTATGTATTCAATAAACTAACTAGTAGTGCTAACAAGACACCACGGATGATAATATATTACACTGTCAATGATATATTGGATAATATACATTATTCCTCAAACGACCCGAGTCATACAAATTACTTTAAAAATGGTAGTAATGGCTTTCCTTCCTTGGCGCTTAGGGTTGTTGGGTTATCAAGACGACTGTTGTTCTAGTATCAGGATAAATGAACCAGTAGAATTGTGTAACATCCCCAGGAAACGCCATGATATAACTGATGTATTGTTGAAAGCGGCATAATACACCATAAAAACGAATCTCTCATAAGTTATGATGATGACGAATTTCTGCTACCCGACATATACTTATGACACGTCTTATAACAAATATTCCATTAACATAATGTTTGTCCGGCAATCCGGGACCTATCTATTAACACAGACAATTAACTATTAACATTTCCTCTCAGCAAGCACTGTTCTGAAGAATGTTAGTCATTTATTGCTATTTAAACTGCCATTCGGCAACGGCGATAGCAAAATAGTTAAGTTGTGCGATACAACTTTTCGCACACACAAAACACCGAGCCCAGTAGCGACGCGGTGTGTTGACCTAGAGGTTATAAGTTCGTATCCAAGTACGACCAACATTTTTTGATGTTTTACAAAAGTCTATGCGACACTCATTGTTAGATATTCGAATTTCATGTGAAAAAACAGCCAGTTGCTTCGAAACAATGATGACTAGAGAACTGGCGTAAAAAGCGTGGAAATATGTGTAAAGGGGAAGAAGTATCCGTAATATGGCTGAAAATTGTTATAAATGGCGCTAGATCCAAATCAAACAATAATAAAACAGGTTCCGCAGACGTATTTGAAAACACCGAGATAAAACCTTCGAAAATTTATATAAATGTTTAAAATTTGAGCAAATGGAGGATACGCTAATATTTGGCTATTACTTATTTTGTCAAAATTCTTGCAAAGATCGTTTGCTAAAGAGGAAAAGGATAAAGTCGTTAGGTTTAATCTATTCATTTTATAGATTGTGAAACCCTTCGCCGCAGTGATCACATCAATTCGTCTGCTGTATGTTGCAGTTTTTGTTTGACATTTAAATTCTTCTGATATTTAGGGACACATTACCCTTTATAAACTGTTCCTATATTTATACCTGAAACTGAACATTTTAGACCGAATTAGCAATGTACAGTGTACAACAACTAACAGTTAAGAACGTTATGGAAAATATATAAGAGGGAAGATTGCTATACGATAGAAACGCATCATTTGTATCATTTCGCACAAGTAGAAACATTTTGACGCTTCTGCAGCTTTTAAACACGTTGTGTCAAAGGAAGAACTGGCTCTTAATGAGTTATGTCCCTGTTTGCCATATTGATTTCAACTCATGTATACTTTTATTGAAATATTTAAATTGTAAACTATTTACATGATATTGATAAGCAAAACTTGATGTCCCAGTTATTTTCCGTTGATTTATTGTCGTTTACTACTACACTAATTTAATCTTAAATAGCATCAATCTGAGTTTAAAACAGAGTGGAACTCAGATCAGCCCCCTCTATGCATGGCGTCCAATCTAAATGCAAGTCGAAGTCGTAGCATAGGTTATAAACGGTTGGAGACAACCGCCGCTAGTGAGGAAAGAGTTTAATTGAGTTTGTGTAGAGACGTTATCATTTCCAAAAGTTTCCAAATATAAGGATCGACCCTGATATATCGACCGGCAAATGTTCAATTTGTTTGAAAATATATTTAGTGAATCAGTATTTATTTACCCTGATATATCTGTGATTGGAAAAATGTTTAGTCCCAGGTGCATATATTTATTTTAATTTACCTTATTTTAGGTAGCTATATGCATTTATAAATAATACATTTGTTTCGGTTTGTTTGTAAAGTGTTTGACACCGCATCTTATATGTTCTCAGTTATATCACGCCGTTTCCTGGTTAAGGTACATGTACTTGTATAATAACACAGCGTTTCTTGGTTAAGGTACTTGTACTTGTATTATAGCACAGCGTTTCCTGGTTAAGGTAATTGTACCCGTATTATAACACATCGTTTCCTGGTAAAGGTACTTGTAATTGTATTATAACATGGCGTTTCCTGGTTAAAGTACTTATACTTGTATTATAACACGTCGTTTCCTGGTTAAGGTACTTGTACTTGTATTATAACACGGCGTTTCCTAGTAAAGGTACTTGTACTTGTATTATAACACGGCGTTTCCTAGTAAAGGTACTTGTACTTGTATTATAACACGGCGTTTCCTGGTTAATGTACTTGTACTTGTATTATAACACAGCGTTTCCTGGTTAAGGGACTTGTACTTGTATTATAACACGCCGTTTCCAGGTAAAGGTACTTGTACTTGTATTATAACACGGTGTTTCCTGGTTAATGTACTTGTACTTGTATTATAACACAGCGTTTCCTGGTTAAGGTACTTGTACTTGTATTATAACACGCCGTTTCCTGGTTAGGGTACTTGTACTTGTATTATAATACGCCGTTTCCTGGTAAAGGTACTTGTACTTGTATTATAACACGCCGTTTCCTGGTTAGGGTACTTGTACTTGTATTATAATACGCCGTTTCCTGGTTAAGGTACTTGTACTTGCACTATAACACGGCGTTTCTTGGTTCAGGTACTTGTACTTGTATTATAACACAGCGTTTCCGGGTTAAGGTACTTGTACTTGCACTATAACACGGCGTTTCCTGGTTAAGGTACTTGTACTTGTATTATAACACGGCGTTACCTGGTTAAAGTACTTGTACTTGTATTATACCACAGCGTTTCCTGGTTAAGGTACTTGTACTTGTATTATAACACGGCGTTACCTGGTTAAAGTACTTGTACTTGTATTATACCACAGCATTTCCTGGTTCAGGTACTTGTACTTGTATTATAACACGGCGTTTCCTGGTTAAGGTACTTGTACTTGTATTATAACACAGCGTTTCCGGGTTAAGGTACTTGTATTATAACACAGCGTTTCCGGGTTAAGGTACTTGTATTATAACACAGCGTTTCCTGGTTAAAGTACTTGTACTTGTATTATAACACGGCGTTTCCTGGTTAAGGTACTTGTATTTGTAGTATAACACGCCGTTTCCTGGTTAAGGTACTTGTATTTGTAGTATAACACGCCGTTTCCTGGTTAAGGTACTTGTACTTGTATTATAACACATCGTTTCTTGGTTAAGGTACTTGTACTTGTATTATAACACATCGTTTCCTGGTTAAGGTACTTGTACTTGTATTATAACTCAGCGTTTCCTGGTTAAGGTACTTGTACTTGTATTATAACACATCGTATCCTGGTTAAGGTAATTGTACCCGTATTATAACACATCGTTTCCTGGTTAAGGTACTTCTAATTGTATTATAACATGGCGTTTCCTGGTTAAGGTACTTGTACTTGTATTATAACACGCCGTTTCCAGGTAAAGGTACTTGTACTTGTATTATAACACGGTGTTTCCTGGTTAATGTACTTGTACTTGTATTATAACACAGCGTTTTCTGGTTAAGGTGCTTGTACTTGTATTATAACACGCCGTTTCCTGGTTAGGGTACTTGTACTTGTATTATAATACGCCGTTTCCTGGTAAAGGTACTTGTACTTGTATTATAACACGCCGTTTCCTGGTTAGGGTACTTGTACTTGTATTATAATACGCCGTTTCCTGGTTAAGGTACTTGTACTTGCACTATAACACGGCGTTTCTTGGTTCAGGTACTTGTACTTGTATTATAACACAGCGTTTCCGGGTTAAGGTACTTGTACTTGCACTATAACACGGCGTTTCCTGGTTAAGGTACTTGTACTTGTATTATAACACGGCGTTACCTGGTTAAAGTACTTGTACTTGTATTATACCACAGCGTTTCCTGGTTAATGTACTTGTACTTGTATTATAACACGGCGTTACCTGGTTAAAGTACTTGTACTTGTATTATACCACAGCGTTTCCTGGTTCAGGTACTTGTACTTGTATTATAACACGGCGTTTCCTGGTTAAGGTACTTGTACTTGTATTATAACACAGCGTTTCCGGGTTAAGGTACTTGTATTATAACACAGCGTTTCCGGGTTAAGGTACTTGTATTATAACACAGCGTTTCCTGGTTAAAGTACTTGTACTTGTATTATAACACGGCGTTTCCTGGTTAAGGTACTTGTATTTGTAGTATAACACGCCGTTTCCTGGTTAAGGTACTTGTATTTGTAGTATAACACGCCGTTTCCTGGTTAAGGTACTTGTACTTGTATTATAACACAGCGTTTCTTGGTTAAGGTACTTGTACTTGTATTATAACACATCGTTTCCTGGTTAAGGTACTTGTACTTGTATTATAACTCAGCGTTTCCTGGTTAAGGTACTTGTACTTGTATTATAACACATCGTTTCCTGGTTAAGGTAATTGTACCCGTATTATAACACATCGTTTCCTGGTTAAGGTACTTCTAATTGTATTATAACATGGCGTTTCCTGGTTAAGGTACTTGTACTTGTATTATAACACAGCGTTTCCTGGTTAAGGTACTTGTACTTGTATTATAACACAGCATTTCCTGGTTAAGGTACTTGTACTTGTATTATAACACAGCGTTTCCTGGTTAAGGTACTTGTACTTGTATTATAACACGCCGTTTCCTGGTTAGGGTACTTGTACTTGTATTATAATACGCCGTTTCCTGGTAAAGGTACTTGTACTTGTATTATAACACGCCGTTTCCTGGTTAGGGTACTTGTACTTGTATTATAATACGCCGTTTCCTGGTTAAGATACTTGTACTTGCACTATAACACGGCGTTTCTTGGTTCAGGTACTTGTACTTGTATTATAACACAGCGTTTCCGGGTTAAGCTACTTGTACTTGCACTATAACACGGCGTTTCCTGGTTAAGGTACTTGTACTTGTATTATAACACGGCGTTACCTGGTTAAAGTACTTGTACTTGTATTATACCACAGCGTTTCCTGGTTAAGGTACTTGTACTTGTATTATAACACGGCGTTACCTGGTTAAAGTACTTGTACTTGTATTATACCACAGCGTTTCCTGGTTCAGGTACTTGTACTTGTATTATAACACGGCGTTTCCTGGTTAAGGTACTTGTACTTGTATTATAACACAGCGTTTCCGGGTTAAGGTACTTGTATTATAACACAGCGTTTCCGGGTTAAGGTACTTGTATTATAACACAGCGTTTCCTGGTTAAAGTACTTGTACTTGTATTATAACACGGCGTTTCCTGGTTAAGGTACTTGTATTTGTAGTATAACACGCCGTTTCCTGGTTAAGGTACTTGTATTTGTAGTATAACACGCCGTTTTCTGGTTAAGGTACTTGTACTTGTATTATAACACAGCGTTTCTTGGTTAAGGTACTTGTACTTGTATTATAACACATCGTTTCCTCGTTAAGGTACTTGTACTTGTATTATAACTCAGCGTTTCCTGGTTAAGGTACTTGTACTTGTATTATAACACAGCGTTTCCTGGTTAAGGTACTTGTACTTGTATTATAACACAGCGTTTCCTGGTTAAGGTACTTGTACTTGTATTATAACTCAGCGTTTCCTGGTTAAGGTACTTGTACTTGTATTATAACACATCGTTTCCTGGTTAAGGTAATTGTACCCGTATTATAACACATCGTTTCCTGGTTAAGGTATTTGTACTTGTATTATAACACATCGTTTCCTGGTTAAGGTAATTGTACCCGTATTATAACACAGCGTTTCCTGGTTAAGGTACTTGTAATTGTATTATAACATGGCGTTTCCTGGTTAAGTTACTTGTACTTGTATTATAACACAGCGTTTCCTGGTTAAGGTACTTGTACTTGTATTATAACTCAGCGTTTCCTGGTTAAGGTACTTGTACTTGTATTATAACACAGCGTTTCCTGGTTAAGGTACTTGTACTTGTATTATAACACAGCGTTTCCTGGTTAAGGTACTTGTACTTGTATTATAACTCAGCGTTTCCTGGTTAAGGTACTTGTACTTGTATTATAACACATCGTTTCCTGGTTAAGGTAATTGTACCCGTATTATAACACATCGTTTCCTGGTTAAGGTATTTGTACTTGTATTATAACACATCGTTTCCTGGTTAAGGTAATTGTACCCGTATTATAACACAGCGTTTCCTGGTTAAGGTACTTGTAATTGTATTATAACATGGCGTTTCCTGGTTAAGTTACTTGTACTTGTATTATAACACAGCGTTTCCTGGTTAAGGTACTTGTACTTGTATTATAACACAGCGTTTCCTGGTTAAGGTACTTTTACTTGTATTATAACACAGCGTTTCCTGGTTAAGGTACTTGTACTTGTATTATAACACAGCGTTTCCTGGTTAAGGTACTTGTACTTGTATTATAACACGGTGTTTCCTGGTTACGGTACTTTTACTACTGGTCAATGTATCCTGACTTTAGCCAGTCGGTCGTTATGCTAGACGCACACACCCTTGTGCCAAGGAAGGAAAGGCTATAATACTGTTTAATTTATTTGGTTTGACGTGGCCTGGAATCAAACTCGCGACTCGAAGAGGACACACTATCTTTACACCACCGAGGATCGGCCACAACTTCAGTGAATACGTATCGCAAACAATCTAGTCAGAGACCACTGCCCATAGTTTATTGGATACAATATCATTTTCTTAATACGCCTAAAATGTTAACCACTTTGTTCGCAACGACATATACGCATGACATTGTTTATAATAAGTAATCCGCAAACATATGTTATTCAGAATCTTTATATTTGCCCAAACAATTGTCTATTGAAGAAGTTAATCTTTTCTGTCAGGTGCGTCTGGTTTGGGTTTCGAGCTCCGCCTGAGGTTTTCAACAGTATTTTAAAGTGTATATATTGCTTTCTCTCATTGGCGCTCAGTGTTGTAAGGCTAGTAAAACTGTTAGCTAAAAACGAAAACTTTCTGGCTCATTATAAGCAGTTTTACATTTTACCCCAACACTTTTGAAAAATCGTCTGGTACAGATACTTCTAATGACGTCTACATGAGGGAAAGGGTTAAATATATTACAACTCACTAATACGGCGACTCTCGCATAGTAATTGTATTCGTACAGGATGACGTTAACATGCTCTAGCCACAAAGTCAATGTTCCACTGAGGAAGTTAGGCGTTTATCTCTGGAAGCAGAATTTTGATGAATCCACACGCACAAACATTAAGTTCAGTCAAACAGATCAATTTAAGAAATTTATACGTATGGTAGAACGGCATTTTGTACGAAAATACATGTTTCTTTTAAAATTACCTTGAAAGCAAGAACAATTGAATGATAGCAACCAGCAAACATTTGCACATTTGAAAACATCGCTGCAAAAGGAGAAATTGCTCATAATGTCGCAAACTGTTCAAATGTCTTCAGTTTATATAATTTCAAAAATAGAGGCATATACTTAAATATTTTCAGTGTCGTCTGCTGCAAATTGTTTCTTTGTGGGAAAGGGTTAACACTGTCTGTAATATTCATGTTTATATAATTTACTGTATTCAATACAGGTTATACATAGCATATCAAGGACTGATTAATTATGTTAAAGCGGTATAACTTTATAATTATACATTGACTCAACCCTTTCCCTGATAAAGACGGTTGCTGATTAATTTGTAAATTATGTTTACCGGTATAACTTTATAATTATATATTGACTCAACCCTTTCCCTGATATAGACGGATGCTGATTTCTTTGTAAATGACGACTTTGTGAGCCATAATAGGAAACTCATGCATTGTTCAAAAGTGAGATATCTCATGTGTCTACACTATCTCAAACTCAAAAGTTGTCTCCTTAAATACATTGGTGTTAAATGTATTTACTTTTCTTTGTTTAATAGTGTGACGACTGTATAAACTGCATAATAAAAAAGTATTAAATCAGTAAAAGTAGTTGTGATTTCTTTATTCCAATCTGACTATCAAACCTTTTTCTGATACTCGATATATTTGACGCTACTGTAGCAAACGAATTTTGTAAAAGAGAAATAGCATGAAGACCGGAAAAAAAGAGTGATTTCCCTCATAGACCCACAACGCATCGATGGTGATGAAGTAGAGCGTCCGCGTCGGTGGTGAGGTAGTAGAGCGTTCGCATCTTTGGTATATAAGTAAAGCGTCAGCGTCGTCGGTGTATAAGTAGAGCGTCCGCGTCGTTGGTGTAGAAGTAGAGCATATGCGTCATTGGTGTATAAGTAGACCGTCCGCGTCGTTGGTATATACGTAGAACGTCCGCATCGTTGGTGTATAAATAGACCGTCCGCGTCATTGGTATATAAATAGAGCGTCTGCATCGTTGGTGTATAAGTAAGGCGTCAGCGTCGTTGGTGTATAAGTAGAGAGTAAGCATCGTTGGTGTATAACTAGAGCGTCTGCATCGTTGGTGTATAAGTAGAGCATATGCGTCATTGGTGTATAAGTAGACCGTCCGCGTCGTTGGTGTATAAGGAGAACCTCCGCATGGATGGTGTATAAGTAGAGTGTCCGCATCGTTGGTGTATAAGTAGAGCATCCGTGTCGGTGGTGTAGAAGTAGAGTGTCCGCATTGTTAGTGTATAAGTAGAACGTCCGCATAGTTGGTGTTTTAGTAGAACGTCCGCATCGGTGGTGTAGAAGTAGAGCGTCAGCATCGATGGTGTAGAAGTAGAGCGTCCGCATCGTCGATGTAGAAGTAGAGCGTCCGCATCGTTGGTGTATAAGTAGAGCGTCCGCATTGTTGGTGTATTGATAGAACGCCCGCATAGGTGCTGTAGAAGTAGAGCGTCCGCATCGTTGGTGTAGAAGTAGAGCGTCCGCATCGTTGGTGTATAAGTAGAGCGTCCGCGTTGTTGGTGTATTGATATAACGTCTGCATTGTTGGTGTATTGATAGAACGTCCGCATTGTTGGTGTATTGATAGAACGTCCGCATTGTTGGTGTATTGATAGAACGTCCGCATTGTTGGTGTATTGATAGAACGTCCGCATAGGTGCTGTATAAGTAGAGCCCCATCATCGGTGGTGTATTAGTAGAACGTCCGCATCGGTGGTGTATTAATAGAACGTCCGCATCGGTGGTGTATTAGTAGAACGTCAGCATCGGTGGTGTATTAGTAGGACGTCCGCATCGGTGGTGTATAAGTAGAGCGTCCGCATCGTTGGTGTATTAGTAGAACGTCCGCATCGGTGGTGTATACGTAGAGCGTCTGCATCGTTGGTGTATTAGTAGAACGTCCGCATCGGTAGTGTATAAATAGAGCGTCCGCATCGTTGGTGTATTAGTAGAACGTCCGCATCGGTGGTGTATAAGTAAAGCGTCCGCATAGTTGATGTAGAAGTAGAGAGTCCGCAATGTTGGTGTATAAGTAGAGCTTTCGTGTCGGTGGTGTAGAAGTAGAGCGTCCGCATCGTTAGTGTATTAGTAGAACGCCCGCATCGGTGTTGAACTAGTAAAACGTCCGCATCGGTGGTGTAGAAGTAGAGCGTCCGCATCGTTGATGTAGAAGTAGAGCGTCCACATTGTTGGTGTAGAAGTAGAGCGTCCACATCGTTGGTGTAGAAGTAGAGCGTCCGCATCGTTGGTGTATAAGTAGAGCGTCAACATCGTTGATGTATAAGCAGAGCGTACACATCGTTGGTGTAGAAGTAGAAGGTCCGCATCGGTGGTGTAATTGTAGAACATCCGCATCGGTGGTGTATTAGTTTAACGTCCGCATCGGTGGTGTATAAGTAGAACATCCGCATCGGTGGTGTATAAGTAGAACATCCGCATCGGTGGTGTATAAGTACAGCGTCCGCATCGTTGATGTATTAGTAGAGCGTCCGCATCGTTGATGTATAAGTAGAGCGTCAGCATCGTTGGTGTATAAGTAGAGCATCCGTGTCGGTGGTGTAGAAGTAGAGCGTCCGCATCGTTAGTGTATTAGTAGAACGTCCGCATCGGTGGTGTATAAGTAGAGCGTCCGCATCGTTGGTGTATTAGTAGAACGTCCGCATCGGTGGTGTATAAGTAGAACGTCCGCATCGTTGGTGTATTAGTAGAGCGTCCGCATCGGTGGTGTATAAGTAGAACGTCCGCATCGGTGGTGTATAAGTAGAGCGTCCGCATCGTTGGTGTATTAGGAGAACGTCCGCATCGTCGGTGTATAAGTAGAACGTCCGCATCGGTGGTGTATAAGTAGAGCGTCCGCATCGTTGGTGTATGAGTAGAACGTCCGCATCGGTGGTGTATAAGTAGAGCGTCCGCATCGTTGGTGTATTAGTAAAACGTCCGCATCGGTGGTGTAGAAGTAGAGCGTCCGCATCGTTGATGTAGAAGTAGAGCGTCCGCATCGTTGGTGTATAAGTAGAGCATCCGTGTCGGTTTTGTAGAAGTAGAGCGTCCGCATCGTTAGTGTATTAGTAGAACGTCCGCATCGGTGGTGTATAAGTAGAGCGTCCGAATCGTTGGTGTATAAGTAGAGCGTACGCATCGTTGGTGTATAAGTAGAGCGTCCACATCGTTGGTGTATAAGTAGAGCGTTAGCATCGTTGGTTTATAAGTAGAGCGTCCGCATCGTTGATGTAGAAGTAGAGCGTCCACATCGTTGGTGTAGAAGTAGAGCGTCCGCATCGTTGGTGTATTCGTAGAACGTCCGCGTCGGTGGTGTAGAAGTAGAGCGTCCGCATCGTTGGTGTATAAGTAGAGCGTCCACCATCGTTGGTGTATAAGTATAACGTCCGCATCGTTAGTGTATAAGTAGAGCGTCCACATCGTTGGTGTAGAAGTAGAGCGTCCGCATCGTTGATGTAGAAGGAGAGCGTCCGCATCGTTGGGTTATTAGTAGAACGTCCGCATCGGTGATGTAGGAGTAGAGCGCCAGCATCGTTGGTGTATAAGTAGAGCGTCCGCATCGTTGGTGTAGAAGTAGAGCGTCCGCATCGTTGATGTATTAGTAGAACGTCCACATCGTTGGTGTAGAAGTAGAACGTCAGCATCCTTTGTGTATTAGTAGAGTGTCCGCATCGTTGGTGTATTAGTAGAACGTCCGCATCGTTGGTGTATAAGGAGATTTTTCAGTACGTTGGTGTATAAGGAGAACGTCAGCATCGTTGGTGTATAAGTAGAACGTCAGCATCATTGGTGTAGAAATACAGCGTCCGCATCGGTGGTGTAGAAGTAGAGCGTCCGCATCGGTGGTGTAGAAGTAGAACGTCCGCGTCGTTGGTGTATTCGTAGAACGTCCACATCGTTGGTGTAGAAGTAGAGCGTCAGCATCTTTTGTGTATAAGTAGAGCGTCCGCATCGTTGGTGTATTAGTAGAACGTCCGCATCGTTGGTTTATAAGGAGATTTTTCAGTACGTTGGTGTATAAGGAGAACGTCAGCATCGTTGGTGTATAAGGCTATTTTTCAGTACGTTGGTGTATAAGTAGAACGTCAGCATCGTTGGTGTAGAAATACAGCGTCCGCATCGGTGGTGTAGAAGTAGAACGTCCGCATCGTTGGTGTATTAGTAGAACGTCCGCATCGTTGGTGTATAAGTAGAACGTCAGCATCTGTTTTGTATACGTTGAGCGTCCGAATCGTGTGTGTATTAATATAATTTCTGCATCGGTGGTGTAGGAGTAGAGCGTCCACATCGTTTGTGTATAAGGAGAATGTCAGCATCGTTGGTGTATAAGTAAAACGTCAGCATCTTTAATGTAGAAGTAGAGCGTCCGCCACGGTGGTGTAGAAGTAGAGCGTCCGCATCGTTGGTGTATTAGTAGAACGTCCGCATCGTTGGTGTATAAGTAGAACGTCCGCATCGTCGGTGTATAAGTAGAGCGTCTGCATCGTTGGTGTAGAAGTAGAACGTCCGCATCGGTGGTGTATTAATAGAACGCCTGCATCGGCGTAGTAGAAGTAAGGCGTCTGCATCGTTGGTGTAGAAGTAGAACGTCCGCGTCATTGGTGTAGAAGTAGAACGTCCGCATCGGCGGTGTATAAGTAGAGCGTCCGCATCGTTGGTGTATAAGTAGAACGTCCGCGTCGTTGGTGTATACGTTTTTGGAATGATTGTGGCAAATGGACACAGGTAATTATACTTTTAAAGTGTTCTGAACATTGATGATTGCCCAGGGCGGATGTATTAAGAAGTGCATGCGTGAAGATAACAACTATGATTCTGATATCCTCTATTTGTTTTGTATATGTCGGCAACCTATAATGTTGCGATAAGTATGTATGACCTTCACTATTCAAGACCGAGGACAGGCCACATGTGTCACAGACTAAACCTTGGTTGATTTGATTACAGGGTACCAAGTTACATCTGTCGACGATTGCGCACACGTGATTTGATTTATTTGATAACTATATCAAATAATAACAGCACGATAAAAGCAGTTGCACCAACATAACATGTATATATATGATGTGAACCCGGAGACCGTCTTAAATTGAAGAGGGATCAGACAGTGAAAGAAATGACACACTGTGGAACAGTGTTCTATAAAGCCGTATTCGTGTCATAAATCGAATCATAAAAATGCAACACATTCGAACTGATTGTACAGTCAAATAAATAACTATGACTGTTACATTGTACATGTACATACTTAGTCATACACGTATAATATTGAATATTGGTGGTCGTTAGATTCCATGACTCTTACATTGTACATGTACATACTTACTCATACACGTATAATATTGAATCTTGATGGTCGTTAGATTCCATGACTATTACATTGTACATGTACATACTTAGTCATACACGTATAATATTGTATCTTGATGGTCGTTAGATTCCATGACTGTTACATTGTACATGTACATACTTAGTCATACACGTATAATATTGTATCTTGATGGTCGTTAGATTCCATGACTGTTACATTGTACATGTACATACTTAGTCATACACGTATAATATTGAATCTTGATGGTCGTTAGATTCCATGACTGTTACATTGTACATGTACATACTTAGTCATACACGTATAATATTGAATATTGATGGTCGTTAGATTCCATGACTGTTACATTGTACATGTACATACTTAGTCATACACGTAAAATATTGAATCTTGATGGTCGTTAGATTCCATGACTGTTACATTGTACATGTCAATACTTAGTCATACACGTATACTATTGAATCTTGATGGTCGTTAGATTCAATGAATAGTACATGTACATACTTAGTCATACACATACAATATTGAATATTGATGGTCGTTAGATTCAATAAATATTACATGTACATACTTAGTCAAACACGTATAATATTTACAGTATTTATGCCGTCAGCACATTAAACAATATACAGTTATGTATAAGAATAAAGAATACAGGTAAGATGGGTAGGCACTTAGAAGTAGTCAAACTATGTTTAGGTTTGTTTTCTGATGACACAACACATATACGAACGGTTATGTTCGCTTTATCCAGAACATTCAAAACATTCAAGACAGATATAACCATGTACGCTTACGATATGTAGTTAAATCTATATGGAGTTAAACTATCGAAATATGTCACATGTATCGTCGTTCTATTTGATTATATCTTAGCCTAGTTAAATGATAATTGATAAACGAATAATAGTAACTTGACATAACAGACATGAACAGGTGCGATGTGAATTTAAATAAAGTCCACTGAGAATGGTTCAATATATTGTTGATGTGATAATATTCTAGAGAATATACAACGAAGGTAAAATGCAAACAAACGCATACCTGGCATATTTGTTGATAAGTTCAGTAATTGCAAAAGGCTTGTTAAAAACAAGGCATCAAGGCAACGTAGAACTAGCCATTTCTTATCAGAACAGTATCCCCGTGATATTGCGATAAATATAACATATCCTTATGTCATATATCAAGGTGATAGAGAACGAAGGGACCATCAGCTAAGATCCCAGATAAGTGTTATACAGAACATACTGTAAAGATAATTTGACTAGTCCGGGTGCAATTTATATAGGCTTTTTTATATTGATTTTAAGGTCAGACTTAGTCAGTTAAAATCTTGAGATAAACTGCGTGCATTTTGATTGATTTAAACTGTGTGTATATTGTTTGAATTAAATTGCGTGTATATTGAGTTAAACTGCGTGTATATTGATTAAGTTAAACTGCGTGTATATTGGTTGAGTTAAAGTGTGTGTATATTGAGTTAAACTGCGTGTATATTGAGTTAAATTTTGTGTATATTGAGTTAAACTGCATGCTTATTTATTGAGTTAAACTGTGTGTATATTGATTAAGTTAAACTGCGTGTGTATTGAATTAAACTGTGCGTTTAATGATTGAGTTAAACTGCGTGAATATTGATTGAGTTAAACTGTGTGTACATTGATTGAGTTGAAATGTGTGTATATTGATTCAGTTAAACTGTGTGTATATTGGTTGAGTTAAACTGTGTGTATATTGATTGAATTAAATTACGTGTATATTGAGTTAAACTTCGTGTATATTGACTAAGTTAAACTGCGTGTATATTGGTTGAGTTAAACTGTGTGTATATTGATTGAATTAAATTACGTGTATATTGAGTTAAATTTCGTATATATTGACTAAGTTAAACTGCGTGTATATTGGTTGAGTTAAACTGTGTGTATATTGAGTTAAACTGCGTGTATATTGAGTTAAACTGCGTGTATATTGAGTTAAATTGCATGTATATTGAGTTATACTGCATGCTTATTGATTGAGTTAAACTGTGTGTATATTGATTGAGTTAAACTGTTTGTATATTGATTGAGTTAAACTGTCTGTATATTGAGTTAAACTGTGCGTACATTGATTAAGTTAAACTGCGTGTATATTGATTGAGTTAAACTGTGTGTATATTGATTGGGTTTAAGTATGTGTATGTTTATTCAGTTAAACTGTGTGTATATTGATACAGTTAAACTGTGTGTATATTGATTCAGTTAAACTGTGTGTATATTGATTGAATTGAACTGTGTATATATTGATTGAGTTAAAATGTGTATATATTGAGTTTAATTGCGCGTATATTGAGTTTAACTGTGTGTATATTGAGTTAATTTGCTTGTATATTGATTGAGTTAAATAGCGTATATATTGAGTTAAACTGTGTGTATATTGATTAAGTTAAACTGTGTGTATATTGGTTCAGTTAATATGCGTGCATATTGATTGAGATAAACTGAGTGTATATTGAGTTAAACTGTGTGTATATTAAGTTAAACTGCTTGTATATTTAGTTAAACTGTGTGTATAATGATTGAGTGAAACTGTGTGTATATTGAGTTTAAATGTGTGTATATTGATTGAGTTTAAATTGCGTGTATATTGAGTTAAACTGTGTGTATATTAATTGAGCTAAACTGTGTATATTGATTGAGTTAAACTGTGTGTATATTGATTAAGTTAAACTGTGTGTATATTGATTCAGTTAAACTGTATGTATATTGAGTTAAAATATGTGTATATTGATTCAGTTAAATTGCATGTATATTGAGTTAAACTGCGTGTATATTGAATTAAAGTGCGTGTATAAGGAGTTAAACTGTGTGTATATTGAGTTTAACTATGTGTATATTGATTGAGTTAATCTGCGTGAACATTGAGTTAAATTGCGTGTATATTGAATTAAAGTGCGTGTATAAGGAGTTAAACTGTGTGTATATTGAGTTTAACTATGTGTATATTGATTGAGTTAATCTGCGTGAACATTGAGTTAAATTGCGTGTATATTGAGTTAAATTGCGTTCATATTGAGTTAAACTGTACGTATATTATTTGAATTAAACTGTACGTATATTGTTTGAGTTAAACTTTGTGTATATTGAGTTAAATTACGTGTATATTAATTGAGTTAAATTGCGTTTATATTGAGTTAAATTGCGTGTATATTAATTGAGTTAAATTGCGTTTATATTGAGTTAAACCGTGTGGTTGAGTTAAACTGTATGTATATGGAGTTAAATTGTGTGTATATTGAGCTAAAATGTGTGTATATTGATTGAGTTAAACTGCATGTATATTGAGTTAAATTGCGTGTATATTGAGTTAAATTGCGTTCATATTGAGTTAAACTGTACGTATATTGTTTGAATTAAACTGTACGTATATTGTTTGAGTTAAACTTTGTGTATATTGAGTTAAATTACGTGTATATTAATTGAGTTAAATTGCGTTTATATTGAGTTAAATTGCGTGTATATTAATTGAGTTAAATTGCGTGTATATTAATTGAGTTAAATTGCGTTTATATTGAGTTAAACCGTGTGGTTGAGTTAAACTGTATGTATATGGAGTTAAATTGTGTGTATATTGAGCTAAAATGTGTGTATATTGATTGAGTTAAACTGCATGTATATTGAGTTAAATTGCGTGTATATTAAGGTAAATTGCGTTTACATTGAGTTAAACTGTGCGTATATTGTTTGAGTTAAGCTATGTGTATATAAAGTTAAATTGTGTGTTTATTGACTGAGTTACATATCGTTTATATTGAGTTAAACAGTGTGTTTCAGTTAAACTGTATGTATATTGAGTTAAACTGCGTGTATATTTATTGAGTTAAATTACGTGTATATTGAGTTAAACTGCGTGTATATTAAGTTAAACAGTGTGTATATTGAGTTTAACTCCGTGTATATTGATTGAGTTAAATTAAATGCATATTAAGTTAAACTGCGTGCATATTGATTTTAACTGTGTGTATGTTGAGATCAACTTCGTGTATATTTATTGAGTTCAATTAAATGTATATTAAGTTAAACGTCGTGTATATTGAGTTAAACTCCGTGTATATTGATTGAGTTAAATTAAATGTATATTAAGTTAAACTGCGTGTATATTGATGTTAACTGTGTGTATGTTGAGCTAAACTTCGTATATATTGATTGAGTTAAATTGCGTGTATATTTATTGAGTATATCTAGTTAAACTGCGTTGATATTGATGGAGTTAAATTGCATTGAGTTAACTGCGTGTATATTTATTTAGTCAAATTGTGTGTATATTGATTGAGTTAAACTGCGTGTATATTGATTGAGTTGAACTGTCTGTATATTGAGTTAAACTGCGTGTATATTTATTTAGTTAAACTGTGTGTATATTGATTTAGTTAAGCCGCGTGTATATTGATTGAGTTAAACTGCGTGTATATTGATTTAGATAAACTACGTGTATATTGAGTTAAACTGCGTGTATATTGAGTTAAATTGCGTGTATATTTAGTTAAACTGCATGTATATTGATTGAGTTAAACTATGTGTATGTAGCCTAGGTATATGTATAAGGGGACACTTATACTGCCTTGCTATAGAGCTAGCTTTTATAGCGACGTGGTAGAGCGTTCGCCTTCGGATCTAAAGGTCCAAGGTTCGAGCCCTGATCAGGTCGGATCTTATAGGACTGTTACAATGGCGCCCAATAAGGGACCGTGACAGCACTGCTTGGTCAGTCTAATAGCGCTTGCAGTGCGATTTATGACATCCTTGGCACTGGAATTCCGAATTCGGGGACGAATTTCCAGTTAACCAGGGGAGTATGTCACGGTCTGAACTTGTACACAGTTGGAGGGACTTCATGTAAGCGGCCCGGTTAGCTCAATCGGTAGAGTACTTGCCCTGAAAGCGAGAGGTCCCGGGTTCGAGCCCCGGACTGGCTGCATGTTTTTCTCGCCTTGTGACATTGGCGCCCAATAAGGGACTACATAGAAAAAGCCTCGAGAACGTTTCACAACATTCTCAGTCTCCGGAAATTCGAGGACGAATTTCATTTAAGGAGGGGGTATATGTAGCCTAGGTATATGTATAAGGGGACACTTATACTGCCTTGCTATAGAGCTAGCTTTGATGCGCTTTCCTCACAAGTACAGTGTCACCAACTTCTAACCTGTTTTCCTTTATTTTTCGGTCGTACCGTACCTTGTTGTCTGTGGCATTTTTCTGTGCGGTCTCAGATGCGGTGCGGTAGGCTTGACTCATTCTTTGCTTGAGTCGAGCAATGAAGTCCGTAGGGCTACCGCTATTACTTTCGTCAGGCGTGATTCCTAAGAATGCGTCTACAGAAAGACGGGGATGCCATCCGAAAAGTAGATAGTGTGGCGAATAGCCTGTAGCCTCGTTCTTAGTTGCATTATAGGCATGAACAAGAGGACCTACATGGGACTTCCAGTCAGTTTTCTAGGATTCCTCAGGCGTACCAAGCATTCTGAGAAGGGTTCTGTTAAATCTCTCCGCACTTCCATTTCCCATGGGGTGATATGGGGTTGTTCGAGTTTTTCGAACATCGGCAATTTTGCATAGCTCTTTTATGACATTGCTTTCAAAGTGCCGGCCTTGGTCGCTGTGTAGCTGTTCCGGAAAAGAGAAATTGACGATGAAGTGATCGTATAATGCTTTGGCTGTTGTTTGTGCTGTCTGGTTTTTCGTCGGAACTGCTTTCGAAAATCGCGTAAAGTGGTCTGTAATGACTAGGATGTTCTCATATCCTTCTTTAGACCGCTCCAGTCCAAGAAAATCCATACACACGAGCTGCATTGGTCTTGAGGTGTTGATAGGCATAAGTTCAGCAATGTTCCTCACTGGTGTTTTCCGCCGTACACATCGGTTGCATGTTTCGACTCTGTGATTTAGTTCATTTTCCATACCCGGCCAGTAAAATCTTTGACGAGCAAGCCATAATGTTTTCTCCTTGCCAGGATGACCAACGTCAATATGAATACCCTTAAATGCTTCATTCCGATGAGATTCAGGGAGGACGAGTTGTTTTACTTTCTGACCGTCAATGACCGCGTTCCTGTACAATACCCCATCATCTTTGAAAAGGCGGTGGTATTGCTTAAAAATACACTGTGCTGATACAGGGGTTTTGAGTATTTCCTCCTTCGTCGGACGAAAACCGCGAGCAATGGCGTCAGAAACGAGAGAAATGGTCTCATCAAGCTGTTGTTCGACTTTCCAGTCAATTGTGGGGAACTTTCCTGAAGGCGCAACATCATCATCTGCAGAATCAGATGTTGTGTCTCCAGCGAGCGATCCAATAAGGCTGACATCCGCAGTAGCGGCATGGCAAATAGCTTTTACCACATCTCCAAAGAGACTCGGCATCCTGGAAAGGGCGTCGGCGTCAGCATTTTGTGCACCAGGCCTATAAGAAATGCTGAAATTGTAATTTGAAAGAGCTGCAACCCATCTATGACCAGTTGCATCCAGCTTTGCAGTTGTCATGACATATAGTAAGGGGTTGTTATCCGTTACGACTTCAAATGACGTACCATAAAGATAGTCATGAAGTTTGTCCGTTACTGCCCATTTCAACGCAAGGAATTCCAGTTTATGTGCAGGATAATTCCTCTCACTTGGTCTTAAACCTCGACTTGCGTAGGCTATGACGCGATCTCTTCCGTCATGGTTTTGGTATAGAACAGCTCCAAGTCCTAGGCCGCTGGCGTCAGTATGTAACTTAAACGGTAAGTCATAATTAGCAATGGCAAGTATAGGAGGTTCTGAAAGTTTCTGTTTCAGGGTATTAAATGCTAACTCCTGCTGATCACTCCAAATCCAAGGTGTTGCCTGTTTGCATTTTTTTCTTCCTCCGACAGCCATCTTTGATCTTGTTCAGACCGTGACCCTCGAGCAAAATGTTGAGAGGCTTTGCTACCTTTGCGAAGTCTTTTACAAAACGACGGTAGTACCCTGCAAAGCCAAGAAAAGACCGCACCGCCTTAACATTCCTAGGGGTTGGCCAATTCTTAATAACTTCGGTCTTTGCAGGATCTGCTTCAATACCATTTTGTGATACAACATGCCCTAGATAAGAAATAGACGACTTGAAAAACTCGCATTTCGAGGGTTTGAGCTTCAGTTTGTGAGTAGCTAGTCGACTACAAACATATTCTAGGCGCTCTATGTGCTCTTCAAATGTTCTGGAAAAAATAAGTATGTCGTCTATGAATATTAGACATTCTTTCAGCAGTAAATCGCCCATGCATTTCTCCATAAGACGTTGAAATGTGGCTGGGGCATTACAAAGTCCAAAACTCATCCTATTGCACTCGTAAAATCCGAGATTACCAACAGAAAATGCCGTTTTGTGTTTGTCTCCTTCCTCTACTTCTACTTGCCAATAAGACGAACGGAGATCCAATTTGAGAAATATTTCGCTCCATACAGGACATCGACTGCGTCGTCAAAACGTGGTAACATATACGCATCCTTCCTGGTCCTACTGTTTAATTTTCTGTGGTCAATGCAGAAACGGAGCGAGTTATCTTTCTTGCGGACTAGAACAACATTGGAAGAGTAGGGACTATCAGACTCGCGAATAGCACCACAATCTAACATTTCCCGCAAGTGTTGTCTGACCTCCTCGTACATTGCTGGGGGAATTTTCCGATAGGGGTCATTAAAAGGGATATCATCGTCAAGTACGATTTTATGCTTGACTAAATCAGTCCGTCCGATATCGGTGGTACCTGTTGAAAAAACATGTTTCCATTTACCAATGACTGTCTTCAAACGAAGGAGTTGTTCGGGTGAAAGGTTGTCACTCTCTATAGACACACCAATTTCGTCCGCAACTTTTGATAGATTATCAGACTGGCTTCCCTTACCATCCGACTTTAAACATGAAGTCAGGTTATCAACCACATTTACTTCATTTAAATGACAAATAAGAGACTTAGGACGAATATGAATTGGTTTCGCAGTCATATTACATATGTGCACAGGCACCTTAACACAATCTCCTGTTGCTGGTAGTTTGACAACATGTGGTTTCACAATGAAACCAGTAGTCGAATCAATACAGTTTTCGGTTACAACGGACCCATCAAGATTATTGCAACCGCGGGTAATACCATTTAGATTCAAGGACTCGTATGGTCCAACAGTAATGATGCGCTTGTTCGTGGAACGTACCACAAACGGATTACATGTAAGGGCTGTAAAAGCAACCGACCATACCTCGGGAATATTACCAACGTTATCGGTTTCTGCGATAGACTTACACCGACGTATAACGTTTGTACCAATAACTACAGGGCAAATACTTTCAAAACTAGTATCAGGCACAACAATGACAGGTACGGGAACTTCTAAATCGGCTAAAAAAGGGATACGAATATAAGTCTCAATATACCCATTTACTGCTAGCAAAGATCCATCTGCAATTGAAATGTCTATACCCAAGTTACTAATGTCCAGTAGTGGTGGTTTGTTAGCAAGAGCTTTGTAAAACAAGTTAGATACAGTGGTTACCATCGCTCCACTATCAATTAATGCGCTAACACGAACATTGTTGAAAAATATCTCATGCGTGTTGCTAGGGCCAACAAGTCTATCCTTAAGGTTTTGGCCTTTCTTAATATCACCAACCCCCGACCGACCATTGTCAGATGTGGTTGTCAGTTTGACGCTTGGTGTTTTCCTTCATGTGATTGCTGGGTCTGATCCGGATTACCACGCCATCTATTTTTCCAGCGAGGCCTATTACCCTGGTCGTTATTACGCTGCCCAGCGCCGTTCTGGTTATGTCCGTTCTGGTTATGTCCGTTCTGGTTATATCTGCTCTGGTTATGTCCGTTCTGGTCATCTGGTGTATGTCTGCTTCTCGATCCAGAAGAAGTTGTTCCAATAGTGTCCAGTTTACTCATGATTCTGGTCAACTTATCGTCCAAAGTCTGATTAAGACGCTTTTCCATGGACTCCATCTGATTCTGGAACTTAGAATCGAGCTTCTTTTCCATGGATTGAAGTCTCTCCTCAAATGCATCCTGATGTACTAGAGTAACCGGGTTATGTTGAGCATGTTTAATACTACCCGTAGTCAAAGAAATCTCCTTTTCAACTTGTCGTATCTCCCGAAGGAGAGTGTTAAAGTCTGCAATGGAGTCGTACTTATGCCTAGTCTGGCTCTTTAACTTTTCGGAACACAAACCAGTCCAAAACTTGTGTCGCAACAGGTCGTTTTTGGCATTCCGATGTACATGACCATTTTCAATGGCAGTTAGTAGAATTCCCTCAAGTCTACAACCGAAAGAAGTAACGCCTTCAGTAGAATTCTGCGATGAGTTAAAGAACTCCTGCATTACCATTCCTTTGGAAGATACAACGCCAAACATAACGTCAAGCTTACAAAGAATATCATCTACAGATGCCTTCTCTCCCAAAGAAACAAGCATCTTCCTAGCAGTACCTCTAAGTGAACGTCTCATTGCCTGCACCAGTTGGCTAGGAGATATTTCATGGTCATTGATAAGACAATTGACTTCAAATCTCCATTCCTGGAAGGAAACATCACCTTTTGGTGGTGGATCATCGCCTGAAAACCCTGGCATCTTAGGAATAGATGTAGAGGACGTATGAACAAAGCTGTGTTCTGGTGCTGAAAAGGCTAACGAATCTGCAACAGTTTTCCGTCTGCTAGGAGTAGAGGTCAACGGTTCAACTCTGTACTTCTTCCGTAAAATAGCTAGCATCGCCTCCTCTGTCATTTCCTCCTTTGCTACTTTACTATCTGGTGAAGTAGCCATCGCTGATCACTGTACAATCTGATCTAAGTAAATGGGGAATGTGAAAAAACAAGTTTATCACTGCTTTTCACTAAGTCAAAATATCACTTTTGCTAAAATAACGGACAATAGGCATACAATACAGGTACATATAATCTCAATCGTTACTTGTGTTGATAAACACAATCAATATACATAAAGCTATGGTGTAAATGGGGCTTAGGGTTTTCACACAATAGTCGTAATTTAGGAGTTAAGGATCACTCCATTGTAAAGGGTCACACAATGGTAAAGGGTCAGTTTTCACACTGAAAATAAGCGCAAATTGGTTACAACTAGGTAATATACACAATATAAGTAATAGGCAAAATATGGGTAATATGCATAATATGCACGATACATTTAAACTCGCTTAAAACAAAGCACAAACTATTCTCAGCACTATTTATGGAGAGTAATTAGGAATACACCTATTCAGGTTTAAAGGTCAGCTTTACCCGAGTCACGTGTACACTATCGTACCTCTGTAGTAAATATAGTTACTCAACCGGAACCTTATCTTACAAAGTCTAACTACATAGGGTAAACATCTACACTATAAATCAATACCTCGGTAAACTATAAACCATTACTACCGTATCTTCTAAGTTTAAACTAGAACTGCTGCTACACTATCACTTCGATCATATTCCGTGCAAATATAGTAACTAAAGTAACTAATTAAACATGTTATTAATCAATGTTTACAGTCTACCGTTGAAACATGGGCTCATCCTGCAATAGGAAATTTGCGAAAGAAAACTTTAATATTAGCTTATCTAAGCTTACCCTTATCGGTAACCGACAGGTTGATGTGGCAACGTCCTTTCTGTAGCTACCTTAGAAGGCTAGACACTCTCACAACATATCACACATCATGTATTGCAGTGCAGGTGAGGGTAAAGTGAACGAAATATGTAAAATGTGCGAAGTGAGGGACATAATTAAAGCACAGAGTAGGAAACATGTAGCTGAGAAAAGAAGAAGAAAGAGAAAAAATAACGTACTAAACGTACAAATTAAGACTTATATATCCTGATAGATTGTTGAACAATAATACAGCATTTATATATAAGAAAAAACAAACTTGATCATGGCTTTATCGTTTGAAATTGGTCAAGTTCGTTCAAAGTCAGGTACTAAACAAACATAGGACACATATTGCCGTGTTTGCACGAATACCTGATATTGTACTATTTATATAAGCGTCATTCGCATTCAAACCATGATGTTAACGGGTTTTTTCTTTTACATCATAAGGCATATACATATTATTACATACATTGTCACTATTATATTCCAATCCTTATTTACAAAACTAACACTGTTCACAAAACATACAAAAAACACTGTGTACCAAAAAAAACACCACTTTGTACTTTGCGCTCCCGTCTTCCCCCGTCTTTCCAACACTACGATTATTTCTCCGCACTGATCCTCTGTTGGGTTCAACAGTCCGCGAATAGCGAGATCATCAGTGGACTATAAAACAACAGTGATGAGTAGCATGAAAATGATTCCTCCCTAAAGAAGGGTCCCTGCCACATTGATGCGGCAGTAGTTCTACGATATGTTGAAATGCGTCGAATCCCACCGCTGCCACCATATGTAGCCTAGGTATATGTATAAGGGGACACTTATACTGCCTTGCTATAGAGCTAGCTTTTATAGCGACGTGGTAGAGCGTTCGCCTTCGGATCTAAAGGTCCAAGGATCGAGCCCTGATCAGGTCGGATCTTATAGGACTGTTACAATGGCGCCCAATAAGGGACTACATAGAAAAAGCCTCGAGAAGGTTTCACAACATTCTCAGTCTCTGGAAATTCGAGGACGATTTCATTTAAGGAGGGGGTATATGTAGCCTAGGTATATGTATAAGGGGACACTTTTACTGCCTTGCTATAGAGCTAGCTTTTATAGCGACGTGGTAGAGCGTTCGCCTTCGGATCTAAAGGTCCAAGGTTCGAGCCCTGATCAGGTCGGATCTTATAGGACTGTTACATGTATATTGAGTTGAACTACGTGTATATTATGTTAAAAGCACAATTTGATAATCATAAAGTTCTGCATTGAATCAAACCATGATAGCCCAAAAAGCAACAATTATGTATATCAATGCAAGACCGTGAGTTCGAAACACTGATTGACCTGAACATCGGCTTTTAATTGTATGAAGCAGTTGGTAACATCAATCGAGTCATTTTAACGTAATTGGAGAAGATAACTATTGAAAAATTCGTGGCAAAAGGTGAATTAGCCAATCATAAGCATTTTTCCTTTGACTATAAAGTGTTCAACCCTTTTCAATAATAATACTTTCATTCAATGAGATTAACTAGAGTTGCCAATAGATACTTTCAAACCTATTAGCTCCAGATGTGTTGAAAGAACATTAAACAGCACAGTTTTACGTAATATGTTATGCATCTTATCAATACATAACACGTTAGGTTATAAAACATGTTTATAGAGGTTCCGTTGCATGTGGGTCAAAATGTTAATTTTTGAAAAGCTTATTTGTTATATCTTCTCTGCTTGTCTTGCTATCTAGCCAGACTGCCTACAGTTCTTGGAAAGAGAAGTGGGATATACTTATCCATGAAGCAACCGAAATAAATAACTGTAATGCATCTTATTAGAATATTCAAAACACCGAAAGCCAATTACTATTTTTATAACCTATTGTCTTATACAATTCAACACAATGTCTGTCTTTAAATATAGCCCAACTGAGCCGATTCTTTTATCGTTGAGCTTTCCAACTCGGTGATAATCTTAAGTAGGTCAACGGAGAAGTGCTTTACCACTTAATTGATGTTTAAACATTTCCCACTTAGTTGCTCTTAGAAACGTGTTTGAAGCAGACATCTTTTAAAACATTGTGACAAAAAATGAATTACTCAAAATGAGCAAAATTTACTTTTACCACAATGTGTCTATTATTTAATCATTATACTTTCATTTATAGAGATTTTCTATAGTATTGCATACATATATTCAAACTTTGTATTTAATTAAAGCAAAATGTTTACGAATTTAAATACACTTGGTATGCGTATCCATTATTAGGCTATCGCCTGACTTGGAAACATTTAAGTCATATTCAACTTGCAGGAAACATAAATTTCAAAAATGCGAATGCAGTACTTACATATGCTGAAGCTTTGTAACATTCCTTTTCCTTGTAAATTATGAATACACACAAAGACAGGAAACAATGAGCTCAACTTTTAAAGATTTCTGAACATTAAGGATTGCCCAGGGCGGATGTATTAAGAAGCGCATGCGCGAAGATAACGCTTATAATTTTGATACGTATATTCTGGCTCCCCATAATGTTGCGATTATTATACACAGACCTTCACTGTTTAAGATTGAGGACCAGCCATAAACTTTGAGTTATCTCGATGATTGTCCACACGTGACTTAGTTTGTTTGAACAAACAATGATAACACGATAAAAGCAGTTGCGTCAAGGGAACGTGTACACAATATGATTTAAACGCAGAGACACATATCTAATTAAACCGGGAGTAGACAGTGAAAGCGATTTAGCATATTGAAATTAAATAGTATCTAACAGTTCTGTATAACGTCGTATTCGTGTAAAATTCCACAAAGTCACATTGTTTGTTCGGCCACAAACATAGGTTTCATTTCCAGCCCATGATAAATACACATTAATATATAATACAATCGATAAGTGACAACTACAATGTTAACTTTACGCACGTTTTAAAGACTTATTTTATAATCTAAATCAATAGTTATTACCTGGAGAGCCGAGCCCCGGTAGCTCAGTCAGTAGCGACGAGGGCTGTCAATCCTGAGATTGTGAGTTCGAATCCCAGTTCGGCAAACTTTCTTTCAGACGTTTGACAAAAGTCAATGCGACATGCGTCATTCGTCTTCCACCAAGTGGCTAATTCTATGCGGAAAAGCAGCCAGTTGTTTGGAAAGTATGCTGTTTGGATATCTGGTGTGAGAAAACCAGGAATCACATGAATAGGTGAACTGGCCGCCGTGATATAACTAAGAAAATGTTAAATTCGGCGTTAAAATCCAATCAATCAATCAATTATTACCTTGAGATTTAGCCGAAAATAATCTTAATTTTGTTTTCTGATGACAAGTCAATATAAACGAACGGTTTTGACCGGTACAGTTAAATGTTCAAACATTCAAGATAGACGTAACATCATCATCTTAGGATATGTTGTTGACTCTTTATAGAGTTGAACTATCGTAATCTGTCACATTTATCATCATCCTATTTTATAACATTATATCATATCTAATTGATATAACAGACATGTACGAGTTCACCCATTTTGCTACCTTTCCACATATGTCTTTATTTTTGATGAAGCGGGTGTCTTTATGTTATGTCGACATAAACGGCGCGAGTACTGGCTACGTCTTCGGAAGCAGAAGTCAAGCGTGTCCAATATAAACTAAAAGCTAATTTCGCAATCAGTATATAATAAATATGTTTTAACTAAACACATGTGCCATTTCGGGGTGTAGAGTGTCGACTTTAAGAGCTGGGGTTCCTAGTTCGATGCCCGATATGCTAAAGTCTGGTACTTAAAATGCGAAACTAGTGATTTAATATTTGTATCGGACAGATACGTAAATGTCTGTATTAATTAACTGGTAGTGTACTGGTATTTAACACCAGTATGTAAAATAGGAACATAAACGTTTACAATGAATACATTCAAGGTCTAAGTTATGAAATAAATTGTATTCAAACTGAATATAGATACAAGTATAAGTACAAGTACTACACAAGTTCTACACTTAACGTAAGCCGTCTGACCAGTATATTTACTGCTGGCTTCTCAAATCAATAAATGTATCACGAGAGTCCTAGAAATGGATGTGGTCTCTTCCAAATACAAAGTTGGGCAAGTTCATTTAAAAACAAATCAAGTGTTGTTTCAAAGAAAATCATGACAAAGAAAGAATACCAGTATAGAACTAGGTGTATGCAAGGATGGATATGCCGTCTGCAACGAATTAGTTCGTGTAAGACTGCAACATAATTAAACAACGTTTGTGAAGCTAAAGCAGGCAGCTGTAAACACTATGCATATTGCAATAAAGGAGGTTGTTTATTACACTGGTTGTTAAATACAGTTAAATCCTAACCAGGTTTGTAAGTATTAAATTGCAACATGAAATATGATGATCACTTAGGGATTCAACCATTATAATATTGTTCTAAAACCTGTTCCCTGACGACGAATATACGGGCGATTAATGTGATCGGTATAGGTTCAAAATGAATGTACCAATTTATTATGACAGTATTAAGTTTAAATCTAAATGGGCTTAGCTACCCAGCAGCGTTATCTTGGTCCTACTTTACGGCATATCAAATTACGTTATTGATCACAGTTAAATCAATGTACCTTGATAGTTCAGGCATGTTTGGATGTCACGTAATCCTAACGTCGCTGGATATTCTAGGTATGTTGAAAGAAGTTTTATTCCCTCAGCGTGTAACAGCGTGTCCCAGGTTGAGAGTAAATCCAGGTTATGGAAAGAACTTAATTATTCGGGATTTTACGCCATTTTTAACATTTTTTCAGTTTTATCAAGGCGACAGTTCACTTATTCATGATCCCATGTAATTGCTCTGTCACATTATTGCGTATGCCAGTGAAAATATCACTAATACGCTGGTATACGCTGACTTACGCTAGGCGTACGTTAGGCAAAGGTTTTGTACGTTTCAAGCACGGTCGCATACGGTGGCAAATGCTGGCATACGGCGAAGCAGATTTGTGTTCAAGGCATACGCATAAAACGCTCGAGTAACGCTAGAGGTACGTTACTCATAGGTCGAGTACGCTGTTATTAGAGCGTTCGCGTCGGTCATGTAGTATTATATCGTCCGCGTCGGTCATGTAGTATTAGAGCGTCCGCGTCGGTCGTGTAGTATTAGAGCGTCTTCTTCGGTCGTGTAGTATAAGAGCGTCCGCGTCGGTCATGTAGTATTAGAGCGTCTTCGTCGGTAATGTTGTATTAGATCGTCCTCGTCGGTCGTGTAGTATTAAAGCGTCCTCGTCAATCATGTAGTATTAGAGCGTCCTCGTCGGTGGTGTAGTATTAAAGCGTCTGCGTCGGTCGTGTAGTATTAGAGCGTCCGCGTCGGTCGTGTAGTATTAGAGCGTCCTCGTCGGTCGTGCAGTATTAGAGGGTCTGCGTCGGTCGTGTAGTATTAGAACGTCCTCGTCGGTCGTGTAGTATTAGAGCGTCCTCGTCGGTCATGTAGTAGTAGAGCGTCCTCGTCGGTCATGTAGTATTAGAGCGTCCTCGTCGGTCGTGTAGTATTAGAGCATCCTCGTCGGTCATGTAGTATTAGAGCGTCCTCGTCGGTCATGTAGTATTAGAGCGTCCGCGTCGGTCGTGTAGTATTAGAGCGTCCGCGTCGGTCGTGTAGTATTATAGCGTCCTCGTCGGTCGTGTAGTATTAGAGCGTCCTCGTCGGTTGTGTAGTATTAGAGCGTCCTCGTCGGTTGTGTAGTATTAGAGCGTCCTCGTCGGTTGTGTAGTATTAGAGCGTCCGTGTCGGTCGTGAAGTATTACAGCGTCCGTGTTGGTCATGTATCATTAGAGCGTCCTCGTCGGTCGTGTAGTATTAGAGCGTCATCGTCGGTCTTGTAGTATTAGAGCGTCCGTGTCGGTCGTGTATTATTAGAGCGTCCGCGTCGGTCATGTAGTATTAGAGCGTCATTGTCGGTCGTGTATTATTAGAGCGTCCGTGTCGGTCGTGTATTATAAGAGCGTCCTCGTCGGTTGTGTAGTATTAGAGCGTCCTCGTCGGTTGTGTAGTATTAGAGCGTCCTCGTCGGTTGTGTAGTATTAGAGCGTCCTCGTCGGTTGTGTAGTATTAGAGCGTCCTCGTCGGTTGTGTATTATTAGAGCGTCCGTGTCGGTAGTGTATTATTAGAACGTTCGTGTCGGTCGTGTAGTATTAGAGCGTCCCCGTCGGTCGTGTAGTATTAGAGCGTCCTCGTCGGTCATGTTGTATTAGAGTGTCCTCGTCGGTCATGAGGTATTACCGCGTCCTCGTCGGCCGTGTAGTATTAGAGCGTTATCGTCGGTCATGTAGTATTAGAGCGTTATCGTCGGTGGTGTAGTATTAGAGCGTCCTCGTCGGTCGTGTAGTATTAGAGCGTCCTCGTTGGTCGTGTAGTATTAGAGCGTCTTCGTCGGTGATGTAGTATTAGAGCGTCCTCGTCGGTCATGTAGTATTAGAGCGTCCTCGTCGGTCATGTAGTATTAGAGCGTCCTCGTCGGTCGTGTAGTATTAGAGCGTCCTCGTCGGTCGTGTAGTATTAGAGCGTCCTCGTCGGTGGTGTAGTATTAGAGCGTCCTCGTCGGTGGTGTAGTATTAGAGCGTCCGTGTCGGTCGTGTATAATTAGAGCGTCCCCGTCGGTCGTGTAGTATTAGAGCGTCCCCGTCGGTCGTGTAGTATTAGAGCGTCCCCGTCGGTCATGTAGTATTAGAGCGACCGCGTCGGTCATGTAGTATAAGACCGCCCGTGTCGGTCGTGTAATGTTAGAGCGTCCATGTCGGTCGTGTAGTATTAAAGCGTCCTCGTCGGTCATATGATATTAAAGCGTCCTCGTCGGTCATGTAGTATTAGAGCGTCCTCGTCGGTCGTGTAATGTTAGAGCGTCCATGTCGGTCATGTAGTATTAGAGCGTCCTCGTCGTTCGTGTAATGTTAGAGCGTCCCCGTCGGTCATGTAGTATTAGAGCGTCCGTGTCGGTCGTGTAATGTTAGAGCGTCCTCGTCAATCATGTAGTATTAGAGCGACCGCGTCCGCGTCGGTCGTGTAATGTTAGAGCGTCCTCGTCGGTCATGTAGTATTAGAGTGTCCTCGTCGGTCATGTAGTGTTAGAGCGTCCTCGTCGGTCATGTAGTGTTAGAGCGTCCGCGTCGGTCATGTAGTATTAGAGTGTCCGCGTCGGTCATGTAGTATTAGAGCGTTTTCGTCGGTTGTGTAGTATTAGAGTGTCCGCGTCGGTCATGTAGTATTAGAGTGTCCGCGTCGGTCATGTAGTATTAGAGCGACCGCGTCGGTCATGTAGTATAAGACCGTCCGTGTCGGTCGTGTAATATTACCGCGTCCGCGTCGGTCATGTATTATTAGAGTGTCCGCGTCGGTCATGTAGTATTAGAGTGTCCGCGTCGGTCATGTAGTATTAGAGTGTCCGCGTCGGTCATGTAGTATTAGAGCGTCCGCGTCGGTCATGTAGTATTAGAGTGTCCGCGTCGATCATGTAGTATTAGAGCGTCCTCGTCGATAATGTAGTATTAGAGCGTCCTCGTCGATCATGTAGTATTAGAGCGTCCGCGTCGGTCATGTAGTGTTAGAGCGTCCGCGTCGGTCATGTAGTATTAGAGTGTCCGCGTCGGTCATGTAGTATTAGTGCGTCCTCGTCGGTCATGTAGTATTAGTGCGTCCTCGTCGGTCATATAGTGTTAGAGCGTCCTCGTCGGTCATGTAGTGTTAGAGCGTCCTGCTCGGTCATGTAGTATTAGAGCGTCCTCGTCGATCATGTAGTATTAGAGCGTCCGTGTCGGTCATGTAGTATTAGAGCGTCCTCGTCGGTCATGTAGTGTTAGAGCGTCCTCGTCGGTCATGTAGTGTTAGAGCGTCCTCGTCGGTCGTGTAGTATTAGAGCGTCCGTGTCGGTCGTGTATACTTAGAGCGTCCCCGTCGGTCGTGTAGTATTAGAGCGTCCCCGTCGGTCGTGTAGTATTAGAGCGTCCCCGTCGGTCATGTATTATTAGAGCGACCGCCTCGGTCATGTAGTATAAGACCGTCCGTGTCGGTCGTGTAATATTAGAGCGTCTATGTCGGTCGTGTAGTATTAAAGCGTCCTCGTCGGTCATATGATATTAAAGCGTCCTCGTCGGTCATGTAGTATTAGAGCGTCCTCGTCGGTCGTATAATGTTAGAGCGTCCATGTCGGTCATGTAGTATTAGAGCGTCCTCGTCGTTCGTGTAATGTTAGAGCGTCCCCGTCGTTCATGTAGTACTAGAGCGTCCGTGTCGGTCGTGTAATGTTAGAGCGTCCTCGTCGGTCATGTAGTATTAGAGCGACCGCGTCCGCGTCGGTCGTGTAATGTTAGAGCGTCCTCGTCGGTCATGTAGTATTAGAGTGTCCTCGTCGGTCATGTAGTGTTAGAGCGTCCTCGTCGGTCATGTAGTGTTAGAGCGTCCGCGTCGGTCATGTAGTATTAAAGCGTCCTCGTCGGTCATGTAGTATAAGACCGTCCGTGTCGGTCGTGTAATATTATAGCGTCCGCGTCGGTCATGTAGTATTAGAGTGTCCGCGTCGGTCATGTAGTATTAGAGTGTCCGCGTCGGTCATGTAGTATTAGAGCGTCCGCGTCGGTCATGTAGTATTAGAGTGTCCGCGTCGGTCATGTAGTATTAGAGCGTCCTCATCGGTTGTGTAGTATTAAAGTGTCCGCGTCGGTCATGTAGTATTAGAGTGTCCGCGTCGGTCATGTAGTATTAGAGCGACCGCGTCGGTCATGTAGTATAAGACCGTCCGTGTCGGTCGTGTAATATTACAGCGTCCGCGTCGGTCATGTATTATTAGAGTGTCCGCGTCGGTCATGTAGTATTAGAGTGTCCGCGTCGATCATGTAGTATTAGAGTGTCCTCGTCGGTCATGTAGTGTTAGAGCGTCCTCGTGGGTCATGTAGTGTTAGAGCGTCCGTGTCGGTCATGTAATATTAGAGCGTCCTCGTCGGTCGTGTAGTTTTAAAGTGTCCTCATCGGTCATGTAGTATTAGAGCGTCCGCGTCTTTCATGTAGTATTAGATCGTCCGTGTCGGTCATGTAGTATTAGAGCGTCCCCGTCGGTCGTGTAGTATTAGAGCGTCCTCGTTGGTCATGTAGTATAAGACCGTCCGTGTCGGTCGTGTAGTATTAGAGCGTCCTCGTCGGTCGTGTAGTATTAGAGTGTCCGCGTCGGTCATGTAGTATTAGAGCGTCCGCGTCGGTCATGTAGTATTAGAGTGTCCGCGTCGGTCATGTAGTATTAGAGTGTCCGCATCGGTCATGTAGTATTAGAGCGTCCGCGTCGGTCATGTAGTATTAGAGTGTCCGCGTCGATCATGTAGTATTAGAGCGTCCTCGTCGATCATGTAGTATTAGAGCGTCCTCGTCGATCATGTAGTATTAGAGCGTCCGCGTCGGTCATGTAGTATTAGAGCGTCCGCGTCGGTCATGTAGTATTAGAGTGTCCGCGTCGGTCATGTAGTATTAGTGCGTCTTCGTCGGTCATGTAGTATTAGTGCGTCCTCGTCGGTCATGTAGTGTTAGAGCGTCCTCGTCGGTCATGTAGTGTTAGAGCGTCCTGCTCGGTCATGTAGTATTAGAGCGTCCTCGTCGATCATGTAGTATTAGAGCGTCCGTGTCGGTCATGTAGTATTAGAGCGTCCTCGTCGGTCATGTAGTGTTAGAGCGTCCTCGTCGGTCATGTAGTGTTAGAGCGTCCGTGTCGGTCATGTAATATTAGAGCGTCCTCGTCGGTCGTCTAGTATTAAAGTGTCCGCGTCGGTCATGTAGTATTAGAGCGTCCGCGTCTTTCATGTAGTATTAGATCGTCCGTGTCGGTCATGTAGTATTAGAGCGTCCCCGTCGGTCGTGTAGTATTAGAGCGTCCTCGTTGGTCATGTAGTATAAGACCGTCCGTGTCGGTCGTGTAGTATTAGAGCGTCCTCGGCGTTCGTGTATTATAAGACCGTCCGTGTCAGTCGTGTAGTATTAGAGCGTCCTCGTCGGTCATGTAGTATTAGAGTGTCCGCGTCGGTCGTGTAGTATTAGAGTGTCCGCGTTGGTCATGTAGTATTAGAGTGTCCGCGTCGGTCATGTAGTATTAGAGTGTCCGCGTCGGTCATGTAGTATTAGAGCGACCGCGTCGGTCATGTAGTATAAGACCGTCCGTGTCGGTCGTGTAATATTACAGCGTCCACGTCGGTCATGTAGTATAAGAATGTCCGCGTCGGTCATGTAGTATTAGAGTGTCCGCGTCGGTCATGTAGTATTAGAGCGTCTGCGTCGGTCATGTAGTATTAGAGTGTCCGCGTCGGTCATGTAGTATTAGAGTGTCCGCGTCGGTCATGTAGTATTAGAGCGTCATCGTCGGTCATGTAGTATTAGAGTGTCCGCGTCGGTCATGTAGTATTAGAGCGTCCTCGTCAATCATGTAGTATTAGAGCGTCCTCGTCGATCGTGTAGTATAAGAGCGTCCTCGTCGGTTGTGTAGTAATACTAGACGAGCGACGAGGACGCTCTACCAGATACAGATGCAAATATGTATATCATTATGTTGCTCATGATATTGTTATGGTGTGTACGTAATATGTATATAGTGATATAAAATTGACCTTGTCTTTTGTACAAATATGTATATCATTATGTTGGTCATGATATTGTTATAGTGTGTATGTAATAAGTATTTGGGGATTGAATTGACCTTGTCGTTTGTGCCAATGTATGTATTATTATGATACTCATGCATAACTCAGCCCATAATACCTCGCATATGTCAACTAAGAGTATTTCAGATATCTCGAGATGTCAGTCAACCTAGACGAAATCCGGCGACAAGATGCCGTTTCCGTTATTGTATCCATTTCAAACTAAAAGTTTTTTATATTCCAGAAACCTCGAGATGTCAGTCAACTCGGACAAAATTCGGCGACAATATGCAGTTTCCGTTATTTTGTCCATTTCTAACTAAAAGTATTTTCTGTTCAAAATATCTCGCGATGTCAGTCTACCCCGACGAAATCCGGCGAAAAGATACAGTTTCCGTTAGTGTCTCAACGAAGAGTATTTTTTATTCCAGATACCTCGACCGTAGTGCCACGCCTTTTAGTTTCTTACCACGCGTATTAGTTTCTTACCATGCGTATTAGGTTCTTACCACGCGTATTAGTTTCTTACCACGCGTATTAGTTTCTTACCACGCGTAATAGTTTCTTACTACGCGTATTAGGTTCTTACAACGTGTATTAGTTTCTTACCACGCGTATTATTTTCTTATAAGCGTATTAGGTTTTACCACGCGTATTAGTTTCTTACCACGCGTATTAAGTGTTACCACGCGTATTAAGTGTTACCACGCGTATTAGTTTTTATCATGCGTATTAGTTTCTTACCATGCGTATTAGTTTCTTACCACGTCTTTTAGTTTCTTACCACTCCTATTAGTTTCTTACCATGCGTATTAGGTTCTTACAACGCGTATTAGTTTCTTACCACGCGTATTATGTTCTTACCACGCGTATTAGTTTCTTTCCAAGCGTATTAGGTTCTTACCATGCGTATTAGTTTCTCACCACGCGTATTAGTTTCTTACCACAAGTATTAGTTTCTTACCACGCGTATTAGGTTATTACCATGCGTATTAGTTTCTTACTACGGATATTAGGTTCTTACCACGCCTTTTAGTTTCTTACCACGCCTATTAGTTTCTTACCATGTATATTAGGTTTTTACCACGCGTATTAGTTTCTTACCACGCGTATTAGGTTCTTACCAAGCGTATTAGTTTATTTCCAAGCGTATTAGGTTCTTACCATGCGTATTAGTTTCTTACCACGCGTATTAGCTTCTTACCACGCGTATTAGGTTTTTACCATGCGTATTATTGTCTTACCACGGATATTAGGTTCTTACCACGCGTATTAGGTTCTTACCACGCGTATTAGGTTCTTACTACGGTTATCAGTTTATTACCACGCGTATAAGGTTCTTACCACGCGTATTAGTGTCTTACTACGGTTATCAGTTTATTACCACGCGTATTAGGTTCTTACCAAGCGTATTAGTTTCTTACTACTGTTATCAGTTTATTACCACGCGTATTAGATTCTTACCAAGCGTATTAGGTTCTTACCACGAGTATTAGCGTATTAGGTTTTTAGCACCCGTATTAGTTTCTTACCACGCGTATTAGTTTCTTAACACGCGTATTAGTTTCTTACCACCCGTATTAGTTTCTTAACACGCGTATTATTTTCTTACCACCCGTATTAGTTTCTTAACACGCGTATTAGTTTCTTACCACCCGTATTCGTTTCTTAACACGCGTATTAGTTTCTTACCACGCGTATTAGTTTCTTATTACGCATATTAGTTTCTTACCACGCGTATTAGTTTCTTACCACGCGGTTTAGTTTCTTATTACGCATTTTAGTTTCTTACCACGCGTATTAGTTTCTTACCACGCGTATTAGTTTTTTACCACGCGTATTAGGTTCTTATCACGCGTATTAGTTTCTGATCACGCGTATTAGTTTCTTACCAAGCGTATTAGTTTCTTACCTCGCGTATTAGTTTCTTACCAAGCCTTTTAGTTTATAACCATGCGTATTAGTTTCTTACCACGCGTATTAGGTTCTTACCACTCCTATAAGGTTCTTATCACTCGTATTAGGTTATTACCACGCGTATTAGTTTATTACCAAGCCTATTAGTTTATAACCATGCGTATTAGTTTCTTACCACGCGTATAAGGTTCTTACCACGCGTATTATTGTATATTGTATTACCACGCGTATAAGGTTCTTACCACGCGTATTAGTGTCTTACCACGTGTATTATTTTCTTACCACGCGTATTATTTTCTTACCACACGTATTAGTGTCTTACCACGCGTATTAGTTTCTTACCACGCGTATTAGTTTCTAACCACGCGTATAAGGTTCTTACCACTCGTATTATATTCTTACCACGCGTATTAGGTTCTTAACACGCGTAAACGGTTCTTATCACGCATATTAGTTTCTTACCACGCGTATTAGTTTCTTATTACGCGTATTAGTTTCTTACCACGCGTATTAGTTTCTTACCACGCGTATTAGTTTCTTATTACGCGTATTAGTTTCTTACCACGCGTATTAGTTTCTTACCACGCGTTTTAGTTTCTTATTACGCGTATTAGTTTCTTACCACGCGTATTAGTTTCTTACCACGCGTATTAGTTTTTTACCACGCGTATTAGGTTCTTATCACGCGTATTAGTTTCTTATCACGCGTATTAGTTTCTTACCACGCGTAAAAGGTTCTAACCACGCGTATTAGTTTATTACCAAGCTTATTAGTTTCTTACCACGGGTATTGGTTTCTTACCACGCGTTTTAGTTTCTTACCACGCGTATTAGTTTCTTACCACGTGTATTAGTTTTTACCACGCGTATAAGGTTCTTACCACGCCTAATATGAAAAAGGCAAAGCCTCATCACGAGCACAGTGTCTATAATGGGTCTAACCTGTAGGTATGTGACTACCATGATAAAGGAATCTGTTTCAAGCTGTCGGAACTGAGACAGCTGTTGTACACTATTCCTACTTTATCTCTTGGTGCAAAGTCAAATCTTCAACAAATTTAACATTCAATTCATCACATGAACATAATCAATACAGAAAGGTAAAAAAAGTAAACAGTGAAAACAAGTTTTTCCTTCAATTAGGCTTAGTGACATAGTTTCTGGGTTAAAAGCAATGTTCAAAACATCTATTCTGCCAAAGTTTCAACATGCTAACATTAAAAGAACAGCTGTCAGAGTGTTAACAAGATTTTCCTTTAATTTGGTCTAGTGACCTTATGTTTGACCCGACTTGACCAATATTTGAACTTGGTCTAGATATCAATAATCATCAGGCGAACATTCTGACAAAGATTCAAGATGCTGAATCAAACCTTGAGGTCAAGCTGTTTACAAGATTTTTCTCAAATGTTTTTCTTTGGACCTCATTGTTGTTTTTATCCAACATGACCTATATGTTAGTCTAGATTTCACCAAAACACCAGTTCTGACAAAATTTCAACATGTTAAAATAAAAAATGCAGCATTCAAAATATCTGAGTGTTAACAAAATGTTACTTCATTTTGGTCTAGTGACCTAGTTTTTGACCCACCATGACTCTTATTCTTACTAGGTCTAGATATTGTCAAGACAAACATTCTGACAAAGCCTCAAGCTTCTCAAGGCAAAGTGTGGTTTCTAGACTAACAAGATTTTCCTTCAATTTGGTGGAGTGACTTAGTTTATGACCCAACATGACCTAGTTTATGACCGAATATATTTAAACTTAGCCTAGATATCAT
Organism: Serripes groenlandicus; assembly: GCA_031761405.1. Taxonomy (NCBI): domain Eukaryota; kingdom Metazoa; phylum Mollusca; class Bivalvia; order Cardiida; family Cardiidae; genus Serripes; species Serripes groenlandicus. The sequence goes on along the minus strand of JASEVX010000014.1, from coordinate 9,329,437 downwards.
CAAAACAGTTATTCTGAAAACATTTCAACATGCTTAACTTTAAAATAAGGCATCAAGAGTGTTTTCAATATGTTCCTTCAAATTGACATTGACACCTAGTTTTTTACCTCACAGGACCCAGTCTATAACTTGGCCAAGATTTGATGGAGATGATTTTCTGATAAACTTTCATTCATATTGGATGTTGTAAAATGTTGCCTGTAGATTGTTCACAAGGCAATTGTTGATGGCGTGTGACCAAAGGATATCAGACAAAACCTGATCATAAAAAACACAAACTGTGCAATAAAAAAACAGGACTTCCTTTATATACTACATTTAATTAGATAAAACAAGCTTGATATGATTTTGATAAACTTATCCATTAATAAAGATTACCTTGTATGAATCCATTAGTAATAAAGGTAATCAGCTGAAGTTCCTCTCCTGTCCTCGTGATAACAGCTGTAATTCCATCAGTAAATGGGTTTCTCTCAATATATTCCCTTGTTTGATGTTGATGCAGGAAGTTATATCCCACAGTCAAAGATGCATGCAATTTTCATTGTTTTGACAGGCACCAATGACCAACGGGTATATCACTAACTGCCTATATGAACTTCTTCTCCCATTATCGCCATAACAGCTGTGATTCCATGATTGTACAGGTTGATCTCAATCCATTTACTGTTTTGATGTGTATGCAGGAAAGAATATTACCCCACAGTCAAAGATGCATGATATTTTCATTGTATAGACAGGTACCAATGACCAAGGGGTATATCACTAACTGCTTATATGAATTTCCTCTCCAGTAATCGCCATCAGAACTGTTATTCCATGATTGTATGGGACGTTCTAAATCCATTCTGTTTTAAAATAAAACTTGATGCAGAATATGATTGACTGCTGTTATAATAAATGACATCAGACGATAACTGCAAAGTCAATAGTCGACAAAACGGCCGCCATTCATCGATTCACCTTTTTCTATCTCAAAATCACGGAAACCACTAACAATATTACAACTGTAAATTGTGTTTATGAAATTGAAGACAAAATTGTTCCGTAATGGGTCAGTAACAGACCAAATAACTGATTTATTCAGCGACCACCTTTCATAAGCAAAACAAATTGATATTGTTTCATTTCATTATTAAAGTGGGTTTAATACTAGGAATTTTAAAAATACTGGGACCTAATACTAGGAAAATGACATCACGTCAGCGGTTTGACGTCATTTGGCGCCCAAACCTGTAAATTTCATCTAGACATATTGTAAACGTTAATGTAAATGAAACAATATTATTTATTTTTTTTGCTCATGAAAGGTGGTCAATGAAATAAATCAATTATTTGGTCTGTTACTGACCCACTACGGAAAAATAGGGGGTCTGGAATGTATTGGGGGACTCGGCTAACGCTTCGCCCCTTATAAATTCCACAATCCCCCTATTTGTCCGTAGTGGGTCAGTATCAGACCAAATAACTAATATTATATAAAATGAAATGATAAATTAAAGAATGAGATTACAAACACTATTTATACCTTTTTCCTTTTAAATAGCCTAATATTTAAAAAATAGACCAGAATTGACAACAATATACATGTATATTAGTTATGTCAAAATGCCAAGCTTTGGGTTCTGCAACCAGTTTTGTTTTAGACCAGTTTGTACCCCTGTGCAGTCTCATCTAGATTATTCCTTTAAACCAGTGACATTAAACTTATCTTTTTTACATCAATTGTGAAACAAGCTTTAATCTTATATTAATCACGCTCAATGTTCTGGAGATACAACCAGTTCTCGCCCAATTTGTGCACTGAATTCACTGAATTCTGATTCAGATATTTGGGGCATTTTTTTAAGAATTAGGTAGACTTTGAGGATTCCGGTGTATTTTGGTATTTTTATACATTTTTCATTTGAGTATATTTGGGCAAAGATGCTTCAATAATTTTTTGAAAAGGGGCCAATTCCCCACTTGTGTTCAGAAAAAGTAGCCATTGAGGGGTTTATACAGATATTGTTGACAATCAAAGATAAATCAACATTTTAATTGACATAGGATTATTATAATTACTGATGATACAGATGTAACTTACATTTGTGTTTATCTTATGAAGATGACATTTGACCTTACAGCATATGATGTTTGAAAGCATTGTGAAAAAAGGTCAAATTGTTGACAATATGAAATTATACTTCTCACAATGCTTTTGAATTAAAATCAATTGTGCATTTTCTAATTCTTAAGATTTAACTGTTTTGCAAGATGTTTTTATACTTAATACTTGAATGATGTTTAGCTGCAGGGTGGATTCTTTTAAAGCATCGCAGTGGTCCTGACGGCTTCCAGAATTCTCGACCTCAATTTAGATCCCAGTTTATATAGGTGTGAATGGATGATGGTTCTTTTGTTGTATAATCACTACATTTAGATATGATTAATGTAATAATGATGTATGTTTCAACATTGTTATAAATTATCCTATATCATGGTTTTCAAAGTATTCTTAAGATTTGAAGTATTGTTTGATAGAGGACATTTCCTCCTTTTCTCACAATCTTCCTTATTCATTAATATAACTATACCTTAGCCAGAAGTCAACCTGTCATGTACATATTCTCCTTTTCTCACCAAATGTTTTCAAAGTCGTCCGCAGCAGATTAACTATTTAGAACACATCAAGATCATTTAAATAATCAATCAACAGGTAAGTAAGTATCAATAATAAGTCTTTTGTTTATGACACCTGTGTGTTAAACCATCCATTCATACCTATATAATCCGATAATGGGGTCGAGAATTCTTTGGGTCGAGATTTCTGGCTACCGTCCATGCAATGTGCCTTGTTAAGATTAATGTTTGATTATCACATCCTTTTATCAATTGTAAAAACATTTTTTAAAACTTGTTTAGAACACACAGCACAAGGCATGCATATATAAATCAGTCTCGGCCACGGATATGACTGTGTCTCCAGTAAAGTATTTTAGAAAACTTGTTCAAACTTCCTTTTTTGGACACCCGATATGTCTCTTGAATACACTGGGGACGTTTCTTCTTGGGTTCTTTTCGCCTAAAAAGCTGTTAGTTTTACCTGATTAGCCATTAGTCTTAAATATTCCGTCCACATTGCAAATGTGTTCACCACTAAAAAATGAAGTGGATGCCATGCAGTAGACACGTAAGATATTACGTCATTAAATGTGTAAACAATCTGCACTCGAGAACTTCGAAGAACACTTCTAAAAATAGATTTACTTTCTTATATGCTATTTTTGTGATATTTATGCATAGGGACTTAGGGTCATATTTATTTCTTACATCATAGAGTAAGCGTGGGAGTTCCGGATCACTAACAAAACAAAAAGTGATAGCTAGAATAAAGGAATTGAGAATTTAAAATTAACTTTTGCAGTTTAATGGCAAAATATCCCACCTTTCATCTTATATTTGTTGTCTGTCACAAACATGAACATTGTTTTGGTGTATTTGGGCAGAGACATAAATACATTGAACTCGACAGTTCCGGGTCAGTAACCAAATTAACGAATATTGTCTATTTGAAAAGAAAGTTGAGAGAAACAAAACTACATAAAATGTTAAACAAATACTTCCTCCCCACGATGATATAATTCAATAATTATACAAATTTGTTAAAATGTTTCTTTAGTGTCTGTAATTGCAAGCTGTAAATGTGACAGTTTCGGGTCAAACTTGCCATTTCCGGGTCACGTGACAAATGTTTATTTCTGTTATTCAGGGGTAACCTCAATCAGCGGTTTTTAATAACAAGATATTCATTTAACATTTTTATTAAAATAATATGAAAAAAAGAACTAAAATATATCACTTGCAATTACCTATTGCCGCGAACAACAGAACAGTGATGGGGCTAAATTTACAGTACACTCTTTCATGCACAAAAACTGATGCATTTTTCAATCAACTAATAAGTCATATTTGACAAAAAATGTAAATTTTAATAACACATTTTTAACATTGATTTATCACCATAAGCTTTAAATTATTCTTAAAAAGTTCCCAAAATAGTTTTACTAATAAATTGATAATTTTGAGAAATTCCTTTTGGCTGACCCGAAAGTGTCGTATGTGAACTAGGTCAAATTTATCCGCTAGTTTAGCATAAGCAACTTCGACAGGTCAATAAAAGATATTTATCTTGTTCAGTAGTAAATCACCTATACATGTATGTGCAATACATAACTGTATTACTGAAATTATGGCTACAATCAGCAATTTACGCTGTGACAGGTAAATACAAATATTGAGATTTTGCTTTCGCGGGAATCGATGCAGTCATGTGTTTCGAGATTACGACATCCGTTCTTGAAATGACAACGTCCTAAATCGAAGTGAAACTAGCCAAGCTAATGGGAAATATGACTTGATAATCAAATTGTCAAAATGCTGTATCATTCTCGAATACTTTTTTTTTTTTTACAAATTTGACCCGGAATTGTCGATGACCCGGAACTGTCGAGTTCACTGTACATGTCTCTGATTTGCGTCACAGGGTGTATGTTCAACCAATTTTTGCATCGATCTTTGAACGTCCAAATGAGTTTTGTCAGAAGGACTGACGACTTTAGTAGGTCTGTGAAGCATTGTCATTGATCTAGTGAAACAATTTACCACGAAGAGCATCTTGGATCAGACAGTTATTCCATCGCCAGGAACATCCGTCAATGAATGCAAAACATTCAAATTGACAATACAGCTAGATCTTATATCTTTGCCTACAAGAACGCCAAAACGATATTGTCTGTGTTAATATATGTTACGAAAACGAGAGAGATAAAAAATTCTTACCTAAAACAAAGGGAATCGTAGCCGATAGGTTCTGGTTATCAGCCTTTACTGTAAATAAAAAAGTGATTGTCGTTATCTCGGGAACCAGCTTGATTTGGACGGATGTGACGTCGGCCGGATATGAATAAATGTCGGCCATGGTTCCCTGCTTTGTTCTATGTAATTTCATTTGGATTTCATGAGCTGGGCCGTAGTATCTTTGCACCCAATTTTTTTCCATACTGAATATAGGAAATTTCCCCTTATTAAGGTTAAACCTCATAACGAGCTATGCTCGTTATTAGTTTCTTACCAAGCGAATTAGTTTCTTACCACGGGTATTGGTTTCTTATCACGCGTATTAGTTTCTTACCACGCGTATTAGTTTCTTACCAAACGTATTAGTTTCTTACCACACGTATTAGTTTCTTACCACGGGTATTGGTTTCTTACCACGCGTATTAGTTTCTTACCACGCGTATTAGTTTCTTACCACGCGTATTAGTTTCTTACCACACGTATTGGTTTCTTACCACTCCTATTAGTTTCTTACCCCTCTTATTAGTTTCTTACCACACGTATTAGTTTCTTACCACGCGTATTAGGTTCTTACCAAGCGTATTAGGTTCTTACCACGCGTATTAGTTTATTACCACGCGTATTAGTTTCTTACCACGAGTATTAGTTTCTTACCACGCGTATTAATTTCTTACCACGCGTATTAGGTGTTACCACGCGTATTAGTTTCTTACCATGAGTATTAGTTTATTGCCACGCGTATTAGTTTCTTACCACGCCTTTTAGTTTCTTACCACTCCTATTAGTGTCTTACCATGCGTATTAGGTTCTTACAACGCGTATTAGTTTCTTACCACGCGTATTATATTCTTACCACGCGTATTAGTTTCTTTCCAAGCGTATTAGGTTCTTACAATGCGTATTAGTTTCTTACCACGCGTATTAGTTTCTTACCACGCGTATTAGGTTTTTACCATGCGTATTAGTTTCTTACTACGGATATTAGGTTCTTACCACGCCTCTTAGTTTCTTACCACTCCTATTAGTTTCTTACCATGTATATTAGGTTCTTACCACGCGTATTAGGTTCTTACCAATCGTATTAGTTTTTTACCACTCGTATTAGGTTCTTACCACGCGTATTAGTTTCTTACCACGCGTATTAGGTTCTTACCACGCGTATTAGTTTCTTTACAAGTGTATTAGGTTCTTACCACGCGTATTAGTTTCTTACCACTCCTATTAGTTTCTTACTACTCGTATTAGGTTCTTACCATGTGTATTAGGTTCTTACCACTCGTATTAGTTTCTTACTACGCGTATTATTTCCTTACCACGCGTATTAGGTTATTACCACGCATATTAGGTTATTACCACTCGTATTAGGTTCTTACCACGCGTATTAGTTTATTACCATGTCGTATTAGTTCATTGCCATGACGTATTAGTTTATTACCATGACGTATTAGTTTATTACCATGACGTATTAGTTTATTACCACACGTATTAGGTTTTTACCATGCGTATAAGGTTCTTACCACGCGTATTAGTTTCTTACCACGCGTATTGGTTTCTTACCACGCGTATTAGTTTCTTACCAGACGTATTAGTTTCTTACTACTCGAATTAAGTTCTTACCACGCGTTTTAGGTTCTTAACACTCGTATTAGGTTCTTACCGCAGGTATTGGTTACTTACCACGCGTATTAGTTTATTACCACGCGTATTAGTTTCTAACCACGCGTATTACTTTCTTACTACGCGTATTAGTTTCTTACCACAGGTATTAGTTTCTTAACACTCGTATTAGTTTCTTACCACGCGTATTAGTTTCTTACTACGCGTATTAGTTTCTTACCACAGGTATTAGTTTCTTAACACTCCTATTAGGTTCTTACTACTCGTATTAGGTTCTTACCATGTGTATTAGTTTCTTACCACGAGTATTAGTTTTCTACCACGCGTATTAGTTTCTTACCAGGCGTATTAGTTTCTTACTACGCGTATTAGTTTCTTACCACAGGTATTAGTTTCTTACCACGCGTATTAGTTTCTTACCAAGCGTATTGGTTTCTTAACACTTGTATTAGTTTCTTACCACGCGTATTAGTTTCCTACCACGCGTAATAGTTTCTTACCACGCGTATTAGTTTCTTACCACAGGTATTGGTTTCTTAACACTCGTATTAGTTTCTTACCACGCGTATTAGTTTCCTACCACGCGTATTAGTTTCTTACCACGCGTATTAATTTATTACTACGCGTATTAGTTTCTTACCACACGTATTGGTTTCTAAACACTCGTATTAGTTTCTTACTACTCGTATTAGGTTCTTACCATGTGTATTAGTTTCTTACCACGAATATTAGTTTCTTACCACGCATATTAGTTTCTTACCACGCGTATTAGTTTCTTTCTACTCGTATTAGGTTCTTACCATGCGTGTTAGGTTCTTACCACTCGTATTAGGTTCTTACCACGCGTATTAGTTTCTTCCCACGCGTATTAGTTTCTTACCACGGGTATTAGTTTATTACTACTCGAATTAAGTTCTTACCACGCGTATTAGGTTCTTACCACTCGTATTAGGTTCTTGCCACGCGTATTAGTTTCTTCCCACGCGTATTAGTTTCTTACCACACATATTAGGTTTTACCACTGCTATTAGTTTCTTACCACGCGTATTATGTTCTTACCACGGGTATTATGTAATTATCATAGCATTCTCTCCAAATAAATATTCTAATTAGTGGTATTGTGTGCGTCGTTTTCAACAGTATAACAGCTACCACACGGCTTAACCTGTCAATATGGTTTCTCCCACTAGTATTTCTCATAGCATTCTCTCCAAATAAAGGTTATAATTAGTGGTAATTGCACGTCGTTTACAATAGTATTTAAGTTATCCCATGACCACTACTTCACCTAGCAATAGAGGTTTCCCGCACCAGTACTTCTCACAACATTTCTCCCACATAACGGTTCTAATAGGTAGTCATTGTTCGACTATTGCAATTATATTGCGGTATATTTATAAGGCTTTATTTCAGTCTGATAGTGAAGGTTCATATTTCACATATGTGTCGCAACAAAAGCAGTGGTGGTGTGGAAGAGTGTCGGCCTCTCTCACCAAAGGCCCCGAGTTTCGAATCCGTTGATGAGCGGGAACTGACGCTACGATCTTTCCACACAAACCAATGTACTGGTTAAGTCTTCAAAATCAGACCTCGAGCGTGATCAATATACGCGTAAGCTGGAAGTTTTTTTCTTAATCGATGGACTATAACACAGTGTATGGACTGTTGCAATGGTGTAGTTGTTAGACTATTGTCAACCAGAGCCGGGAGCCTTAGTTATGTGCATAATTAGCTCATATCGGAATCGTTATTAAATTCAAAAGTGGTGGTGAGTTATATGACGTTTGCTGAGAGGTGCGCAGATAGGATTAGATCAATTAAGTCAGTGTGACCTGTCTCGTTGAGTTATATGACGTTTGCTGAGAGGTGCGCAGATAGGATTAGATCAATTAAGTCAGTGTGACCTGTCTCGGTGAGTTATATGGCGTTTGCTGAGAGGTGCGCAGATAGGATTAGATCAATTAAGTCAGTGTGACCTGTCTCGTTGAGTACTGGAATTTAACGTCCAGTATGTAAAATAGCAACATTAAAGCAAACAAATAATCATAAACATTCACCAAGTTATTCATTACATTTTATTCAAAGTTGATATATCTATATACATGTATAAGTACGTATAATACGCAAAAGTTAAACCCGCACCGTCTGATCAGTCTCTAAACTGATAGATGAATGGTTTAATTCAATACTGTTATCTTGACTTTTCCAAATATTTTTTTTTTTTACAAATCCATTAAAAAGAAAACATCCTCTAAAGTTTTAAAACAAAACCACACGACAACAGCGGTATTGTTAAGAGAGAATCATAATGAAAGTATAGATATTCGAAAGTCTATATATGTAAGTATGGTAGTTGCCATCTCATATCTATCCTGTCATGTGAGTCGTATCATCTTGTCATAATTGTTTCAACTATATCCAATAATTACACTTTCATTTTCAAAGGTTTTCCATATTTTGCAAAGATGTTTTCAGAGCTCATCACAATTCCTTATTTAACATATAAACTCGAAGGAGTTGATACTAACAATAATAGTCTGACTGAGAATTTGCTCATGAATAGCCACAACATTAGTTTAACCCTTCCTTTCCCAAATACAACACATTTGCAGCAGATGACATTGAACAAACATAGGCAAATCTATGGAAAATCTCTTTAAATGAAACTTTTAAATAAAGTTTAAAATATTGTGACAGAAGAAGTAATACCTCATGAGGAGCAATTGCTTTTTTTGTCTCATTGGTTTTTTTCAAAATGTGTCTGTTGCAGATTCGTCAAAAGGCATCAATATCTGAGAAATAAATATGGTGATATCTTATTTATATTTTGTTAAAAATATCCCTCTACAAACATATAACATAAATATCATCCATTATAAGACTTAACATATCAGCTATTTGCTATTTGCTCATTACTGACATACAGTGTTTTGTCTGTTTTGTTATATAAAACTGTGCGTGCTCCGAATAGTAAACCGTCTTTATCCTCTAACACAATACGTATGTGTGTACACATCGGTGTTATCTGATGTATGGTGGTGTTGTAGTGATCAGCCACATAAATAGTAGCATCATCACCCAGAGTCAGACCCATTGGGTCACTCAACTGTTCATGTGTATATATATATTACACACTTTACCGTCCATACTTAAACTAGTTACTGTGTTATGTTTCAAGTCTGAAACCTACATTGTATCCCCGTCACTATTCACTGTAATGCATAGCGTACGTTTAAACAGGTTCTGTCCTTTATCATCGTGTTTGAATGTTTGAAGAACTTTTCCCTTTGTATTCCATCTTGATCCATCTTGTGACGCATCTCAATGCTCTTTATGAACTTGTCTATTGTTGGTTTAAAGATGTCGGTCTTCATGGTTTTCTCTTTACTTTGTGTTTGCTGCTCTTTTCCTATTTCCTCTCTTCCTCTGATACCTAACTAACTAATGGTAGGATTGTCTTCCTTCAGTAGTCCTACCTCTGTCTGATCTTGCTTCGTCGTTCTTCTTTCTCCTTCATCTTTCATCTCCAACGATCCAAGTTTATGATGCGAATTAAGTTTGTTCAGTATGTCGTCATTCTGTGAAAACGCATACCTTCTCACAATGTTTTGTTGAGACAAGCTTTCTGCTCTGTACTCTTTGACCTGAATACGAGCTTCTTTAGCAGCAATGAATATCTGTTGGTTTTGTTTACATTGTTCAAGGAGACATAGAGTGGGTGATATTTCTGACATGTCTACCTAAAGCTTATCGTATAGTGTATCCACGGATTCAATAACTTTCAAATCTTCTTTCTTTATCTGTTAAGCTTGCTGCATTAGTTCAACTTCAAGTTCATCACTTCTAAATACCTAAATATCAGATAGTAATCGTCCAAAACTATGAGTTACATCACTTGAGTCATTTTGTGTTTTGTACTTACATTCTGTATGTGCTTTAATAATGATTTATATTCTTGGCTAGAGCTGAAACCCTTCGCCAAATCATCGATGTACTTTACACCGCATTTAACGTGATCTACAGTTACGCACACAGAGCAGCAACATGTATAATGCGTATCAAAGAAATACTCCATTAATTTTCCATCATGCTTAGCACAAAACTTCTCCTGAACATAAGATAATTTCTTTCTTGGCATTTCGTCTCTATCAAGAAGTTTGGTGTTGTCTGGAGGCTTTATTTTTTCTGTGGTGTATTGCACACGTGTCACAAAGGAATTCGTCACAGTTAGTGCAATATAACTTGGCGTTTTCACTTATATTATCTATCTGGCAAGGATCGCATGGAATACCAGTATCCCAGTCCTCACTATATGCTTGCCTTCTACCTGAAACCTCCATTGCTGATTGTCTAACTGAAGAAAACCAAACGGTATAGTTTTTAACAAATACACAGGATGGTTGATACAGCATTAACAACTGAAATTATATACAAAAACAAATAGTTCTGACTTCCTATCTTGCAAAAAATATTTGAAACGACAGGCATTAAATGATACCTGATGTAAGGATAAATAAACCAGTAGAACCTTGTAACTTTCCCAGGAACACCATGATATTACTGATATTTTGTTTAAAGCGGCATAATACACCATAAAAACGAATCCTTCATACGTCATGATGATGATGAATTTCTACTCACCGACACATACATGTACTAACGACATGTCTTATAGCAAATATTATATGCTGATTGATTCACATGAAACGGATCGACAACGATAATGCTCCATCGAGACACTCAGACGAGTATAATTTGGGGAATCAGCTCTGCGAGAGGTGCATGATGATAATGCTTTATGCACTGTACACCACACATCATTGTGGATTTATCAAGTCAAATATGCCAATGCAAACTGTTTTGGCAAACAATTATCAAATATAGAACATAATTAAGTAGACAGCATATTCGAAATAGAACGTTGAAAAATAAAAATAGCGTTACAATAGTTATCTGATTAATCTGCTCCTTTTCCTAAAGCGTTCATAGTTATTAATCATGCAGCAGAGTCAGATTTGATCAAGAACATTATCAACTCAAAGCTGTCATAGACTGCATAATATTCTAATAACATAGTTCTAGCAGTTGGGCTCCTTTTCCAACAGTAAGAACACAACTACATTTCCTGTTCTCAAAATAATACTCGATCATCGTCTATGATCACCGAACCATTGTTTAGACAGGCAATCGCCTGACACTCTGTAATATAATCTAACATTTCGAATGTTTGCAAAACTCATAAACAAGACCAAAATATTAAAAATTAATCTACATATTGGTACTGCAGGGACCATATGGCAGATCCAGATCCAGATCAGCAAGCGCGTTCGAACTGGCTCTGCACTGTTTGTCAATTAGTTATGGAAGGTATCAACACGCTTCTGTTAAGCAGTATCATTTTTGATCCCTTAGCATGGATGCAGAGTCAGTGTTTTGTTTTATCGAGGTGTTCAAGTGATTACTCGAGTTATTCTACACACATTATGTATTTTCGATATATTCTACACACATTATGTATTTTATTTTCGATTTATTCTACACACATTTTGTATTTTCGATTTCGTAATCTATTTATACTTAAACTTTTTAAAGAAAAAAAAAACAGTATCAAGAAAACAGCACAGCAGCAATTCTGAAGTCCAATGACAGGTCCGTACCAATTACATTGTCAAAAGTTAATATAGTCTGATAAGTTTAAAGAGTTTAGTCGATAGCGACGCGAGCTGTAAATCCATGGGCTGTGAGTTCGAACCCCAGTTCGACAAACATTATTTCCGACGTTTGACGCATTTCAATGCAACAAAAGTTTTCGACTTCCACAAAATGGCTAACAGTGTATATTTGGAAAAGCAGTCAGTTGCTTACAAAGACTGTTGTATGGAGAACTGTCGTGAGAAAGCCTGGATACACATTGGTAGGTGAACTGGTCGCTGTGATATGACTGAACAATTGTTGAAAACGGCGTTAGACCCGAATCAATCATTTATTTAATGAATTATGTACTTACCTTTGACATAATTGACTACAGGTATAATGATGGTACATGAATTGTCCAGAACAGTAACGCCTCCATGAATGTAAAACACCAAAAAGACAGTAAATGTCATAGAGGTAAATTCATATGACGCCTCTTCTAGTAAATATATATTGATTGATAAATTACTGACTTCTGGGTCGTATTTGGATAGTCTTACTAACAGAGCACTCGAGCGAGTGCTAGTAGAATCATCCAATCAAATTACAGCTTTTAACTAGCTTGGTGAACTAGGACAATTTGGATACACACGTTGTGCCTCCTCCGAACGACAAACTTATGAAAACATTGATGAGAACATTCTCGAAACTGCTGAAACTGGACAGTTTTGCCATTTCTCCACAACCTTTTCAGTTCTCTATCAATATGAGCTCGTTCACGGGAAAAGAAACACGTTTGGGTTTTGTGAACATTGTAGATCCGGACCAAGCTGTGCGTCCGGACATTCTGATCAATATATTCACTGTTCAAATAATACTTGCATTAGCTTGTAAACAAATTATGTCAACTTCTGTAGTTTTGATACGACTGGTAGAGCATCCACGGTCTCATAAGAGCCTTTACTGTCTTTTTGCTTGCAGGACTACATGTATACTATTTGCGCCGAATCTCACCTATGCCTTCACCGTCGGTTTGCATGTTACAATAGTACTTTTTTCTCCGAGTCTAGCTATGTTAGTGTTCTAATGCATATGTGTAAAGTAAAGACTCAGACATTGAGCATCCACACAGTCTCACCGAAGCCTTCACGGTCGGTTTGCGTATAAGAATAGGACTGATAATGTTATTTTCGCCGCGTCTAGCTATGCTAGGGTTCCAATGCAGCTGTGTACAGTGAAGACTCATACGAGCCTTGAGCATATACAGAGTCTCACCAAAGCCTTCATCGTCGGTTTGCATGTTATAATAAGACTGAACATTATTTTCGCCGCGTCTAACTATGTTAGTGAAGACTCAGTCGAGCCTTGAGCATCTACACGGTGTCACCTTCTTCTTCTTCTAGATTTCACTGGAAAAAGTATTGCATGTTGTTTTTAAAGTCACATGGTGTTGACTAATTATACATTGCAAGGGGTTTAAGCCAGTGCGCATTGGTAATAAATCATTACTTTATAGCGCCCAAAAAACATGCGCAACTGAACTTTTTTCAAAATATAACAAATCAGCAGAAGAAGTCTTTGAAAAAATATAGAAAAATGTATGGATATCGAATTAAAAAATCGTAATTATTGAATATAGTTCACAAATTTGTGCCAATCGAAGGAATGGCTACACATAGTGATTCCAAAAGTCCTCTGATGCATATACGATCAAATACGTCTGCAAGTGGGAAAGGGTTAACACAAAAAAAAGGAATTAAATTATTATCACACGCTTATTACATGACTTGGTGGGGACCGTGGGTACACAGTGTATACATGTATCAGTGGATATTGTAAGTAGCTCGAGAGGCTCATGCACTTCCACTGGGTATATATGTGTATTGCCACGTGTTCGAGCCGTGTGAGGCTTGAGCGTAGATCAAAGCCCCGTCAGACTGGACGGAGACCAGAACAGGTACAAGGTCGCCGTCAAACGTGAACCCAATGCGAGAAAAAGTCCCCAAACAAATACAAACTTGAAAAAAGCCGCTCCTATCTTTACGACCTTTACGATCATACCGCATCTCATATCGCCCACGTCGCGACATCTCCGCGCTTATGGCGTTTCTATTGAGCTTTCTTGGCTTGGAGAGGGCGATCCCGCTGCGCTCTAAACACGCTCATGGGGTGCTTATCACGCGTCTTCTACGTAGATCGCAACTGCACGGAGACCTCACGGCGTTTCTATCACGAGATCACGGCGACTATATAAGCTGGTCAGATTTGGGGACATTTCTGATGTATGGACTTTGAAACGCCAGATTTTACAGCAGGTCGCACATGAAAAGCATGGTCGCCATAAGAGCTTGAGAAACACGTCATGGCCGTATTAAGAACTCTATAAACGCAGTGGGAACCCGTTAATAACGTCATAGGCGCACTGGGAGCCCATTGCGGAAGTCGTGCAATCTCGCAACAGTGGTGAACTCATCGTAACATCGGCATGACAATGCCATAAGGACTCCGAATGCGCAGTGTGGTCGTGGCAGACTTGCGAGGATCGTCTTTCAGGATCGAGTCCTGCGAGGAGCAGAGACTTTCTTACATAACCTATATACATGTATATTGTTTTCAATTCTGGTCTATTTTTATATATTAGGCTACTTAAAAAGAAAAAGGTATATGATTGTAATCCAATTCTTTAATTTATCATTTCATTTTATTGAAAGATACTCTTATTTGCAGTTATTGTCAACAGAGAATTGATTAAGAACATACTATTATACAATCATGGAATAATAGTTATTATATTCATTACTGGAGATAAAATGCATATAGGCAGTTAGTGATATACGCTTTGGTCATTGGTACCTGTCTATACAATGAAAATAGCATGCATCTTTGACTGTGGGGTAATATTCTTTCCTGCATACACATCAACACAGAAAATGGATTGAAAGATCCTGTTGGATAAGTATATAAATTGTTACAGCTTTATGCAAGTTTCTTCTACGTAGTATTGACGAACTGTCTATAGTAAGATCAGGTTGCGCAGAAAAGCGAACACATCTGTATCTAGACTTTTTGCAAATGCGTCTTTCACAAATGGGATAATAGTCTATGAAGAAAAGCAGCCAGTTGCTTATACATAATGTTGTTTGGAATGCTTGTTTGTGAAAGCCAGGACAACGTATGGGATGGGGAACTAATTTCCGTGATATAACTGAACAATTGTTGTAAACGGCGCAAGACCCCCAATCTACGCTATTACTGAAAAATGACTTTAATTCAGTAAGATATCTTTATAATAATAAAGTTTGTGTTCACACTGGTTGCTTTCTAAACACGGAAGTAAATAAGAAAAAATGAAAAGAAAAAATATTGAAACCTATTGCAGTTAAATTAACTAAATATTTGCAGGCTATATGTATTTATAGCTTATACTGTGTTTTCAACAGATTCCAATAATATTTCTTTAATTCAAATATAGTTTATAAAGCTTTACTTATATGATTGCATAGTCGTCTCCTAAAGATTGACTGTATGTGAGAAATATTTATTGTATACACCCTTCACATGATATAGAATGTCAAATCTTGATAGTCTTTGTCTGCCTTTAATATTGCCTACAATGCTATTGATAACTATTTACAGAAGCTGAGAAAGAATCGATCTGAGTGTCAAACAGTATGAATATCGGATCAGCCTAAATACGATGTATGTAGATTACATACATAACAAATTAATTATCGTCGATTAAAGAAATACATTGGATACCTTTGTCTACTAAGAGTCAAGGTAATAACACAAATACATAAAACAAAGTTAAATCACATTATACTGGATATTTCGGGGTAAGGGAAAAGAAGAGAAAATAATTTCAACAAAAGTCCAGTGACTCTCAAGATCACAAAACTTGAAATAAATACGGTAGTACTATATATCTACGTTTCTTATAGAAAACAATGGCCTCGTATCAAATTCGACATAAATTACCTGTACAAGTTTTTTTCCCGCCGAGCGCAGGTGACTCATTCGTAAGCTACGCTGTCTGTCAATCCATGTCTGGTGAAAAATAGACATAAGGATTTCGATTTCTACTTCGTAAGATACACTAGTGGAAAGGTAGCGACACATAATTATTACAAGCTGTTGTTTATACAATCATTCTATGTGGTCAACAAAGCTTATCTTTAGCATTAATAGAATATATATTTATCAGGATTAGAACAGTCCCGCGATCTACGCCGTTTGAAAAACGGCGATTGAAAAATGGCGATCCCAAAGCTACAAGCACATCACCTAACATTCAAAATGAGCTGATTAAGATATTCAAAAGTATATCATTAATAACTGTAATAATGCCTCATTCTTTGGGTTCAGAGCGGATGAAGCCATTAACGCTTCATCAACGGAACAAATGGCTCTTTGTCTGAATATTTGACTACAATACACGTGCAATAAGAGGAAACTTTATTATTTTTGAAGAATACAGTTCCACAACAGTAGAGGCATTATCTGAAGCATTTCTACGAATATTTAGCGTGGACAGCGATACGACATTGCGTCAAACCTGTCGGGGAAGTTTCGTGTGGTTCAGGCCCGTATAAGGCAGGAACTGCATACATCCATTGTAAAGCGCACTGCGTGACCCTGGCTATTATGTAATGTAATGCAATTATAGAGATCAATTGCTCTATTCAACCATAAGCGTGTTTAGCTTCTTTAGACCCCTATGGCAGTGTACACGCAAAAAGTAATAATACTTAATAGTAATTTATATGATGAATAATACTGTTTGTAATGACATTGATACAACTAGAGCAAATAACAGCCAACTTACGTGTATCAATTATTTTAATTAATGGACGATGGTAATAGAGATCAGAGGACTCTGGCCAAATATTGACGTGAAACCTTTACATTGGACAGGCATCAAACATTAAACAATATATGAATGAGTGCAGCAGAAATGGTACACGTTTGCATTTTTTCACATTGTCAGTTCACATCGTCTTGTCCACGTGTTCGGTCTGATCAGAACTTACACAAGTTCACAAAACCTTTGTCTATACGTGTGTAATGGTTTTATGGGAACAGTGTAGATCTTTATCAGACAATACCAAATTGTACATTTTCCTATGTACGGGCTCATATATATATATGACAAGTTTTATCAATTTCATATAATTGATGTTGCATTTCATCATCTTTCAAAATTAATACTTTTTAAACAGTATCTAGAAAAACTAGTAAAACAAACAGTTAAAGGAACATAACTTCCCATTCGTTTTCCAACAGTGTTTTCTAATTTAAACGCGTCGCTACATTGCTCAATTAAATGAAGGATCGACATCATTACAAAGCGATATTCTGATATTCATTTTGAAATAACATGTTGATTCCTAATTCAAAACAGATATAAATCCAACGTCCAACTGGGTGTAGTTAAACCAGTTTGACGTATGTCATTGACTAGCCTGAAGATGATATCAAATACCAAAATGTACGTGTTTTCTCAAAGATATTATGTTTCGTAAAACGTGCACTCTTTGTATTTTGCAGAACGTATAAAAAGGTTCAACACTTTATACACAATATAAGATTAAGATCATGAATGCATTCAGACATTGCCAAACATCGTGAATACATGAATTATTCAAAGCTTTAAAATCTGTATAGGGGAGTTCAACCGGTAAAACTTCCTGAGACAATGCAGTCTTAGCAGCTGTTTATGCTTTCTCATTGTATTAGCTGGGCATTCAGCAAAATACAACTTGCAATGTGGCAGAAATACACTGTAGATAGGCCGGATAAACATAGTTGGCAATTGTGAAAGACAATCGACAACATAAAGCTCCTTTTCCATTATCCTTGTAAAGGCGTGTATATTTATTTGCTTCATAAACAAAAACCGTTTCTATTGGCGAAGTTTCCCTGATGCACGAACGATTTATGACGGATGTTCTTACATCTCAGTTACAAAGATATTATGTTTCCTAAATTATGCACCCGTTGCTATATTGAGAAATTTCGACAAAAGTTCAACAATTTATACTAGGGATGGGATCGAGTACGCGAGTACCCGGGTACTCGGTCGAACGTCCAAGTACCGGTTATCAAAATAGGTATTCGAGAACTCGATTATTTATCTTCCATTTTCTTCTCTTTTTCATCTAATAAAAGTATGTTAAAGTAAATAAAAACTTAAAATGTATTGAATCTGTTTTTCTTATTGAGTTACTAAAGAAGTCGGTAAATCAGCGGTGAAGGTAAATTAAACAAACAGCTAACACCTTTTCGTCTGAAGATGGTTCTTAATCCGTCTTATTTGTTGTTTTAATTGCATTCACGAGTCAACTACGAACAACGTGACACACAGGTAGTCAGCGATATGAATATAATCTCCAGTCAATTAGCAACCATATGTCAAACAATATGTCAAACATGGAGAGCCGTCAGTTTTTCACACCTTTGTCGTAATAGTGTTTTCAATTGTGAACAGGTTTTAGTTGGATAGTTGTAAGAAATACAAATCAATATGATTGGATAAGAACTGTTGCAATTGTTTGAGTAATTGTTCGTTAAATCATTAGAACCATCCACTATCAATCGTATATATTCGAACGAAAGGAAATCAACAAATTTATAACCATGCCTCGTGCTAAATCCGCCGTCTGGAAACATTTCAAACGCACAGCAGACGACAAATCAGTTAAATGCACGCTATGTAATGCAAATATTACGGACACCGGTAAAATCGAAATTAAAAAGAACAAAAAACATTTAGATTGTTGATTTATATTCCTTATATTCACTGATGATAAAGATATTCTTTTATTAAATGTTTCGTTTATCGTTCTTGGTATTGTCTTCCTGTCACCGTTTGACTTGCTTTATTTGTGCGACTTTAAAGAGATATACAGCCGCACGTTTGGATGTTTTCGCCAATGCAAATTCTGAATGTATTTGTTGAATTATTTCGTTTTAAAATAAAACAACTAGTATTTCTTTAAATATCAAATATTAATGTAGAGGTGAAAACAAACGCATGTTTGTTCTTGTAGAAACGATTAAAATGTATTCCGAGAGACAAGACATTTGATGAACGAATCAATACAATGCGATTATCTGCGAGTAAACGAGTACTCGATCGGAAAAATTCACGAGTACACGAGTACTAATATTGGTACTCGTTCCCATTCCTACTTTATACGCAATAGAAAAATCGGATCGGGGATGGATTCAGACGGAAATACTTGATATGGTAACAACATCGAAGCCAACATTCAAATATTTAGATCAGGGTGTATTCAGACAGAACGAATTGTCATGGTAACAACATCAAACACGCCATTTAAATATTAAGAACAGGGTGTATTCAGACGGAACTACTTTTTATGGTAACATAATTAACTCAAACATATACTATTAGGATTAGGTATGTATTCAGTTAGAAAGACGTGTTATGGTAACAACACCGAACCCCACCAATATGATATCGTGATCAGGGTGTATTCAAACAGACAGACTTGTCATGGTAACAACATCGAACCCACCGATAACATATTTAGATCAGGGTGTATCAAAACTGAACTGTTGGTTATGGTTACAGTATCTAACCCATACATATAATACTTAGATCAGTGTATATTCACACAGGAATACTGGTTATAGTAACGGCATCGAACATACCAATACAGTACTAAGACCATGGATATATTCAGACTTAAATATTTGTTATGGTGACAGTGTCGACTCCACTAATAACATACTAAGATATTTTGTATTCAGACTGAACTACCTGTTATGGTTACTAAGTAGAATCCACACATATGAAATCAGGATTAGGAATATATTCACACTCAACAAATTCTTATGGTAATAGTATCGAACCCACATATATAATTCTAGGCTAAGGGGTGTATTCAGACTGATTTACTTGTTAAGGTAACGGTATATAACTCAGACATATTATACTAGGATTAGGGATGTATTCAGACTGAAAAACTTGGTATAGTAACATTATCAAACCCACACATATAATACTAGGATTTGGGGTGTATTCAGACTGAACAACTTGGTATAGTAACAGTATCGAACACACACATATAATACTAGGTTTATGGGTGTATTCAGACTGAACAACTTGGTATAGTAACAGTATCGAACCCACACATATAATACTAGGATTAGAGGTGTATTCAGACCGAACTACTTGTTATGGTAACAGTATCTAACCCACATATATAATACTAGAATTTGGGGTGTATTCAGACTGAACAACTTGGTATAGTAACAGTATCTAACCCACATATATAATACTAGGATTAGAGGTGTATTCATACCGAACTACTTGTTATGGTAACATTATCTAACCCAAACATATAATACTAGGATTTGGGGTGTATTCAGACTGAACAACGTGTTATGGTAACATTATCTAACCCACACATATAATACTAGGATTAGGGGTGTATTCAGACCGAACTACTTGTTATGGTAACATTATCTAACCCACATATATACTATGATTTGGGGTGTATTCAGGCCGAACTACTTGTTATGGTAACATTCTCTAACCCACATATATAATACTATGATTTGGGGTGTATTCAGACTGAACAACTTGGTATAGTAACAGTATCGAACACACATATATAATACTAGGATTAGGGGTGTATTCAGACCGAACTACCTTTTATGGTAACAGTATCTAACCCACATATATAATACTAGGATTTGGGGTGTATTCAGACTGAAAAACTTGGTATAGTAACAGTATCTAAGCCACACATATAATACTAGGATTAGGGTTGTATTCAGACCAAACTACTTGTTATGGTAACATTATCTAACCCACATATATAATACTAGGATTGGGGTGTATTCAGACTGAACAACTTGGTATAGTAACAGTATCGAACACACACATATAATACTAGGATTAGGGGTGTATTCAGACCAAACTACTTGTTATGGTAACATTATCTAACCCACATATATAATACTAGGATTGGGGTGTATTCAGACTGAACAACTTGGTATAGTAACAGTATCGAACACACACATATACTACTAGGATTAGGGGTGTATTCAGACCGAACTACTTGTTATCGTAACAGTATCGAACACACACATATAATACTAGGATTTGGGGTGTATTCAGACTGAACAACTTGGTATAGTAACAGTATCTAACCAACATATATAATACTAGGATTTGGGGTGTATTCAGACTGAACAACTTGGTATAGTAACAGTATCTAACCCACACATATAATACTAGGATTAGGGTTGTACTCAGACCGAACTACTTGTTATGGTAACATTATCTAACCCATACATATAATACTAGGATGTGGGGTGTATTCAGACTGAACAACTTGGTATAGTAACAGTATCTAACCCACATATATAATACTAGGATTAGGGGTGTATTCAGACCGAACTACTTGTTATGGTAACAGTATCTAACCCACATGAATGAGGCATGTATTCCGACTGAACTACTTGTTATGGTAACAGTATCGAACCCACACATATACTACAATGATTATGCGTGCATTATAATTGAACTACTTGTAATGGTAACATCATATACTAGACATATATACTACTAGCTTTAGGGATGTATTCAGACTGAACTACTTGTGATTGTAATAGAAAAGAATCCACACATATACTACAAGGATTAGGTTTATATTAAGACTAAACTACTTATTATGGAAACATAATAGAACCCAGATATATACTACTAGGATAAGAGATGTATTCAGACTGAACTTCTTAATATGGAAACAGTGCCTACACACATATACTACAAGGATTAGGTTTGTATTAAGACTAAACTACTTATTATGGAAACATACTATAACCCACATACATACTACAACGATAAGGGATATATTCAGACTGAATCTTAATATGAAAACAGTGTCTAATACACACATATAATACTAGGAGAGGGGCTGTATTCATCAGATAAACTTCTTATGGTAACAGTATCTAAGTCACACATATGACTAAGATTATGGGTATATTTACACAGAAATACTTGTTATAGTTACAGTATGTAACTCAATATTACCATATTAAGATTAGGGGTGTATTCAGACTGAAGGACTTGTTATGTAATCAATATTGAATCAATCAATACACTTGTAAGATCATGGGTGATCTCACACTGAAATACGTGGTATGGAAAATTGAACACACAACACATACGAAGATCAGCAATGTATTAAGACAGAAATAATTATTATAGTAATAGTATGAAACTTAATATTACCACATTACTATTAGGGTTGTTTTAAGACATAAATACTACATGAAAAAACAGTATCGAATCCACCAAAGAAACTATAAGTTAATGTGTGAATACACACTGAAATACTTATTAGAGAAACAGTAGGGAATGCATAAATACACTTCTAAGATCATGCGTGAATTCACACTGAAATACTTTTTATGGAACCAGTAGCAAATCTAACACAATTTATAAGATCATGTGTGAATTCATACTGAAATACTTGTTATGGTAGTACAATTGAATACACAAAACATACGAAGATCAGCGTTTTATTAAGACAGATAGACTTTTTATGCAATCAGTTTGGAATCAATCAATACACTTATACGATCATGGTTGAACTCACACTGAAACACATGGTAACACAATTGAACCAACAAGACATAGGAAGATTAGCGGGGTATTAAGACAGAAAGGTATCGAATTCACTAATAACCTTATAAGATCATTCGTGAATTTACACTGAAATACTTGCTATGAAAACGGTATCGAATTCACCAACAATTTTATAAGATAATGGCTGGATTCACACTGAAATACTTGCTATGGAAACGGTATCGAATTCACCAACAATTTTATAAGATAATGGCTGGATTCACACGGAAATACTTGTTATTAAAACAGTATCGAATTCACTAATAAACTTATAAGATCATGTGTAAACTAGCTGTTGCTAAAAGTTAAAACCCAAACTGTAGTTTATTGGAAAAACCACTGTTTTAACAAGAGTTCTCAGTTCAAATCTCAGCAGGAACATGTTTTGAAAGAAGCAACTAAAGTTAACAGGTTATACATGAAACCGTTATGATGTGGGGAATCATCGGAGTTGTCTATATGAAGAGTTTATCACATTATGTGCCATGCGTCTAGTGAAACTATTTTATGAAAACAGTTATTTACTCACTGTACACTTTTCAAAAGATTTTATAATTGAGCAAATACAATCAGAAAAATGAAATTGAAGTTGGTCAACATTTATGACTCTGAGAAGCTGATCATTGTCAAGGGCTGATCATATCCTCCACTATCGATATTGTCAAACGACATATTTCATATACATGTATGCTATATCACTTGTTGAAAATTGTACTTATTAACAAATAAAAATGTTACAAATTAAAAAATCGCAGAAAGAAGCTTTCTGAAAAACACGGATTGAAAATTGTTGTCGTCTGTCGTTTTTTTAATCTTTTTTATTTTAAATTGATATCAAAGATCGTTAAAGTGCTGTGTTATTTTCTCATTATTTAACATTTGTACGAAAAAATTAAAAATAAATGGAACTTTGTACGAAATGTGTTTTCCCGTTCGTCAAAAAAACCGACAGCATTAGCCTGCTACACCCAAACCGAAATTCTGACTGTACCGTAGCCAAAGAAGGTCGTGACGTCATTTCCGTAACACTTCATATTGGCGTAACGTCAAATGGAGCGATGACGTTCCCACAAAAAAAAGTGGTATCAACATGAAAGACCCCAAATTCCTATACATTAGCTATAGACTTACTCATACAAAGTAGAATTATATCAAGCATTGTGGCAAAATGATAACTTTCTCATAATGAGCAATTGTTCTTTTGGCGACAATCTTTTCCTAAGTCGTCTTCTGCAAAGACGTCAGAAACCGTCTCTAATAGGGAAATGGTTTAGTAGAAATGTAACCCCTTACATAATTTGTTCCTGTCATATTGACTGGTTGAAAAAGGCAGTCGCCAGGTGGCATCAGAAAAGGGCTGATATATTTGCTTCTTTATCATGATGCAGGTGATAGATAAAGGATCATTTTGGCCCTCATGTTTTAACCTCGTTCATAATAAATATACAAGATCGCCGTCAATGTAATTCAATGAAATAAATAAATCCCAAAACAATTACAAACTTGAAAGAAGCCGTGTTCTTATCGCGACCTGTGAGATTATACCGTGTTCTAACGCTAATGGCGCTTCTATTGAGATATATGGGCTTGGCAAGGGCGAATCCACGTTCATGGGGTTCTTACCGCGCATCGTTTACGTGTATTGCGACTGCACGGCGTACTGACTGCGTTTCTACAACATGATCACGGCGACTATATAAGCTGGTCAGATTTTCGGAAATTTCTGAGGTATGAACTTTGAAACGCCAGCTTTTATAGCAGGTGACACATGAAAAGCATGGTCACCATAGAGCGTAGTGATAGCTTGAGAAACACGCTATGGTCGTATTAAGAACTCCATAAACGCAGTGGGAACCCAATTATAACGTCATAGGTGCACTGGGAGCCCAGTGCGGTCGTGGCAGACAGGCGAGGGTCGCAGTGAGGGCGCCATGAAGTCGCAAGTGCAAATGTTACCATTTTTGCAGCGTCTTTGCCACTCGTGTACTGCTCATGTAATACGTTCATGGAGATGTTACGACGATTGTCTAACGACCTTCGCGACCCCATCGGGTTCTAACCTCGTTCCAGGTCCGATTGCCACACATTGGCGTTTGCTTTGAACATGTTCAAAACAAACGCCGTGACTCGGAGATCTATCAGAGACCTTCCTATTTACCCAGACAATGATATGAGTCTGTGCATGAGAAAATACACAAAATGACTTTTGTGAACAGTATAGATCCAGATCAGCATGTCACTTATCACCGATTTATTGCACATTTTTTGTGTCCGCGTGTGTAGATTATGATGAGATAGACATAAGTAGACAAGTTGATCGGAATCTAAACTGTTCAGAAATTCTAGATTGTACCATTGATCATGCACGGGCTCTTATAATTGTTCTGACGTATGTTCAGTTATATACTGCTATTAAAATTGGCGGCGGTGGTAATATAAAGTTGAAGTATTGCGATTAGCTCTTTCACATATACAACACCTAGCGCCGGTGCCGACGCGGATTGTCATACTACGGGTTATAAGTTTACACGCCAACATGGCTAACATTCTTTCTCATGTGTGACAAATGTCAATGCGACACGAATTATTCATCATCCATTAACATTGTATGTGCAAAAGCGTCCAGCTTACTCGAAAGACAGTTCTGTGGAGTGCTGACCAGTTTGATAAAGCAGGGAAATGCAAGGGTAGGTGAACTGGTCTCCTCTAAACCCCAATCAAATAATCATACAACTTAGGTTCCACACCAATATGAAACTATGGAAAGGCATTACAACTATAAACATGTATAATAATATCCTCATATCACATTCAATATGTTCTGAGTGTATGTATTAAACTTTGAAACATTGAATCTTTAAACATTAACATTGTATGTGAAAAAACTTCCAGCTGACTCGTAAGAGAGTTGTGTAGAGTGCTGAACAGTGTGAAAAAGCATGGAAATGCATGGGTAGGTGAACTGATCTCCGATAAACCCCAATCAAATAATCATACAACTTAGGTTCCACACCGATATGAAACTATAGAAAGGCTCCATGAATATAAGTTAAATGTTAGTAAGAACAAAAACAATGTGGCAAAAGAAGAGATTGCTCATTATGAGATATTTCTCCTTTTGTCACACTATTTTCAAAAGTCATCTGGTGCAAATACATCTATAACCGTCTTCACATGGGAAAGGGTTAATATGTACTAAACATCCTCAATCACTTATAAAGTTTTCCTATAATAGAATGAAAGTCAAACAAACCATAAACATATCTAACAACAAAGCCAATGTTTCACTGGTGGAAGTTATTGGTATCTCTTTTGTAGCAGGAGTTTATTGAATGTACAAACATATAATGTTCTGACGAAAGTTAAGTCCCAGGTGAACATATAAGTTTCCATTTGCCTTATATCGCATATAGTACAGCGGGCATACTCGGGACTATATATTGAGGCAAACGATGGCATTTTGAACGATACACAATTTTACCTCTCACCAATCTGTACATTAACTGGTCTCAGTCTAACACAATGATAGATATTAAACACGTGCTTAATTGTGAACATTGTCAATAAAACAATATGTTTGTAGCTGTGAGTCGTCAGCCGAAAACAGCGCTGAATTGCATGTGAGATCAGTGAAGACTCAGACTTGTCCACTTGTCCACTTGGCAACTCGCATGTGGTATTAAGGTTGCTGTAGAATAATAACTCCACGTCGTTTACGTAATATACGGTTTATGTGATAACAAAAGAAAATAAGGTACAATAATACTCCTTAATGCCTGACGCGCCTCGTTTCTATAGTCAACTATACAATAGATAGAAACAATAGACAATTTAGCGTTTATATTTCCCAATCATTGTATGTATTTTAACCTGCTTTAAGAAGACATTTTTTCGAAATATTTTGGTAATTATGAAGTTATTAATTACTTATTTTAAGAAGTTTTCCTTTTGACATACTAGTGTTAACTGTTTTCAATGATAATACTTTAAGTTATCAGGTTTTAAGGCTTCTATATGTATGCCTAGATGTGTTTAAAGTCGTTTCTTACATATTGAATTTGTCTTGCAAAGGGTGGTTATATGAGCTTTAACATATTTTACCCTTACACAATCTACCAAAGCAGATACTGTTTGAAATCCTCGTGTTAAAAGAAGGACTTCTTGTTATATTTGATATGTTACTGTTATAGAATCATACTTCATCGTCTACTTTTCATTCAATGGAAAATACAAATATATTTGAATTGGTTCATTTTCTTTTTAAAATACCTATGTTTTCTTTCATGGTCGAACTGGTTTATATAACCGATACAACGTATGCTCATTATTTGAGTCAAGTTAATATAATCATGTTTGACGTTATGATTAAACTGGTATCGGAAATAATCAGTGTTGTTGATAAAGAAGCTTGCCAGATGTTTGTGCTATTATCAAAGGAAGTGCAAATATGCTTATTATAGTTATTTTTATTTGTTTTCGATAATTCGATAATTAATGCAGTTTTAGAGTAAATAAGCTGTTCAATGTGTTTTTAAAACAAATGACCTTCATATTTATGAATTTAAAATCCCTTAAAAGGTTTACTCGGATACTTTTGTGACATTAATGTTATATTTTCAAGCAAACCATACTATTTTCATGAATATCAAAAGTAAGTGATCGCAAACAATCATGCAATAATGTGCAATCATTTATCAACACTATTTGAAAGCAAAGACACGATAGTTAACAGGTGCTCCATGAACGCAAACCTTAGCGTAATAATAATACACTTGGAAAACGCTAGAATGGGCATACAAGCTAATTTTTCAAATGGATACTGAGTAGCAAAAGTTTTTTTACGACTAATTGACGTACTGTGCATAGCAATATCAGATTGTGGACATACGTGGACTGATATGTATTTACACTGCACACAAATGAATCTTTCATAAATGGGATAACGTTGGGGTCTTACACGACTGCATACAATGAACTCTTTTAGGAGACTTTGCAGCTTGTATATACATTAGTAGGGGTCTTACACGTAATTCCTCTGCGTATACTGAACACTTGTAGGAGATTGTGCAGCTTGTATATACATTAGTAGGGACCTTACTCGTAATACGTATGCATACACTGAAAACTTTTAGGAGACTGTGCAGCTTGTATATACATTAGTAGGGGTCTTACACGCAATACGTCTGCATACACTGAACACTTTTAGGAGACTGTGCAGCTTGTATATACATTAGTAGGGTCTTACTCGTAATACGTCTGCATACACTGAACACTTTTAGGAGACTTTGCAGCTTGTATATACATTAGTAGGGTCTTACTCGTAATACGTATGCATACACTGAACACTTTTAGGAGACTTTGCAGCTTGTATATACATTAGTAGGGGTCTTACACAATACGTCTGTGTACACTAACAACTTGTAGGAGACTTTGCAGCTTGTATATACATTAGTAGGGGTCTTAATCGTAATACGTCTGCATACACTGAACACTTTTAGGAGACTGTGCAGCTTGTATATACATTAGTTAGGGTCTTACTCGTAATACGTCTGCATACACTGAACACTTTTAGGAGACTGTGCAGCTTGTATATATATACATTAGTAGGGGTCTTACACGTAATACGTCTACGTACACTGAACTATTTTAGGAGACTGTGCAGGTTGTATATACATTAGTAGGGGTGTTACACGTAATACGTCTGCATACACTGAAAACGTTTCGGAGACTTTGCAGCTTGTATATACATTAGTAGGGGTCTTACTTGTATTGCGACTGCGAAGACTGAAGAGTTTAATAACCTTTGTATGTATTTTATTAAGTGTCTTACTCGTATTACATCTACGTACAATGAAGAGTTTTAAAGATTTTTTCGGCGTGCTGTATGCTTAATACACATGAATGCCGCTTCTGATAAAATACTAGAAGGGTAGCCCCCCCTTTCCCCCTTATTGTGGATGCATACACTCAAGAGGATTCGAATTGCACCCTGTGAATAAATACAAGTAGTGTAGCCCCCATCGTATTGCGTCTGCATACACTCAAAAGGCAGCGCCTTTCCGTTTTCTACATGTTAATTAGACATGAATTGCACCTTGTGAATAAAGACTAGAAGTGTGTGTAACACTACGGTCATTACGTCTTACATCATAAATATACAACTTCACAAAGACAATTACTATACAACACAACATAAAATTACATAACAAAAAAGTACTGATAAATTATAGTATTCATGTAAAGCTTGTTAAAATTGTACAAAGTAAACAAATTATATTACAAAATGTACCGATAAATAATGTGTCTATCTAGAAAACACCTACATGTTTCACGGTCGAGTGGTTAGCGTCGGGTTTTCAGTTACACTATTTAAATCTGAATTCAACAATATCAAATTACTTTAATCGATTGTTCAAAACGGCTATCGTTGAGAGAACCCTTGTCAAGAGAAAGTTTTCTACATTATATTAAGTCGCGATATTGAATCACGCATCATATAAATTGTCAAACACCTTCATCGCAACGATCACATCAATATGCATGCTTTTGTCTGTATATTGCATAATTTGTTTCCATTAGATTCCTCTCATCTGAAGAGACAAACTACCCATGCTGAAGTATTTCCCTATTTAAAGTATATATCAATGAAAAGGTCTATGTAAAGTTGAAACCTAATATTTGTTATTGAACTATCTACGCTCATTGAACACCAACTAACAGTTAAGAAGGTAAGATATGTAAGAAGCTTCTTTTATTTTTAAAAACATTGTGAAAACAGAAGGAACTACTCATACAGAGCACTTTAACCATATGCTACAAGTTTTAAACTTGTTTTCAGTATTCATATGTTCACTTATGTATATTTTTCCTTTTTTTTTCTTTTTGCTATGTTCAATGTCTTCTGCTCCGGTTCTCTTGAATATATCGTAAAGGGGTTAAACAATACACCAATAACAATATTCATATCGAATTGAATAACTTTGTCTTTGTGCACGCTAAATTAGTGTCACATGCTTAGTTGATGTCAACAATATGTTTGCAAACTATTGTTTTCTGCAAATTTCATGCAAAATTTAAATTAATCTGAATAACAAACAGTTTAGTTCTAAGATCAGCCCCTCACATTTTTTACGGGTCAGATTCAGGATGCATTCTCAACTCTTGACATAGGTTGTCAGCGATTGTCTACATTGCGAGTTTGTTTAGAGAGTTTTTAAAAAAGTAAGGTTCAACAATCATATCGACTGACGAACCTTTAATATAATTATTGACCTATTTAGTTAGGAGGTACTTATTTACCCTCATACTTCAGTCTTCTCACGAATTTTCAGTCAATTCAGTAAATACGTATAGGATAAACATAAGAGTCATTACGGACCAAGGTACCATATCTTAGATAATAAAACTGTCAATTGTATATTGAATAATATATTTTCCTTTATATGTTGTACTCTTGACACATTTGTACGGACAGACAGACATGGCAGTATTTAAAAATAAATATTCAACAAACTAGAATGTAAATCGAGCATTCCGGGATCGATGTGTTTCCAAAGCCTATGTTCTGTTGAAGGATATATAAATATTTCTTCTAATCTATCAGTACATACAATTTAGAGACTGGTTTCAGTCTAAAAGAAGGGTTCGAATAATTGCCTAGTGTCTATTGTAATATAAACAATAGATCGATATTATATACCAAATATTCGTTAACCTTTTCACACAAGCAGGTGTTTGACACGTTTTCAGGACACGACTTTTGAAAACATTGCACTTATGTATTATGGAGTAATTATCTTCTCACAATCGGCAATTTTCTCTTTTGGCACAATGTTGTCAACTCTGTTCAATGAAAATTGCTATGTTCATTCTAGATGTTTTCAAAGTCGCCTGTTGCTGATTTAGTATATGTTGGAAAGGGTTAAGACGACCGAGTTATAATATATTTAACCCTTTCCGCAACATAGCCAAATTTCAACGTCTCCAATAGCAGGTAATGTTTGAAGACATTGAGTGAATACAAAGCTTTATATAATAACTATTTGTTATTATTTACAATCACACTGAATCCTCTGATCTGTATTGATTGAGTTATACATATACATAAGTGTATAATGTATTCATTAAACAAATGCTACACATGCTTTTGGAGATTTATCAGATGTATTCAAATATAGATATGAAATGAGGATGCAATTGCCAGCAATTATAGTCAGTGCTATGTAAAGAGGCGTGTCGAATGTTTGTGCGACTAACGAACATATTGCAAATATCCGTAGTAGAATTGGTGTGAATATACGTTGTTCGCAAAACCTCCAAAGTTAATTTCCTTTTTTCTCAAGTATTTACAAATTCTAAAAAATACTGAAAAAATAGACAATAGTTATAGGTGTGGTATTGATACGTCTCGCCTGTGCAGGGTGGTAGCCTGTGCCAAGTCAAATCATTATTATCAGCATGGTAAAACATTGCGGAAACAGTTGTATCACTCACTGTGAGGGATAGGAACTGTCGTCCATTGATTTACAGCGATCATCTTAAGTCGTGAATCTTAAAGGGTACAATACAATAAGTGTATTAGCGATAAGTACTATATATGTGTCATACCGAACAGTGTGGGGAAAGTAGGGGATATCTGTTTGATAGCTAGTGCTTTTTCCACCCTGTTTACAGTTTGCCTGTTTGCCAGTCATCGGAATGCTATTGTGCGAGTTGTTTTATTTGTGTAATCTTATTTATTATCATGTTATTGTTAAGGGTACTCACCCCTTGTTGCGACAGACCGTGGAATATCCCACTTGTGCATCCTTTAGTCGTTGTTGTCTTTGACAGACACCACATTTCTAATGTGCAGATGACCCAGTTTGATTCACGGGCCATGTGACATATACAGTTACATCATGTCTGTCGATATATGTCTCCAAGGTAGGCAGCTTATCATTGATTGTTGACTGTATCCAGTTCCAACGTTGTTTACTTGGATATTGGCGAAATGAGGTCGAGTCACATGCATCCGCGAATTCCCATTACTTTCATGTTAATTCTAGTCGCGTTCTTAGGAAAACTATCTAGTATGAGCTAACGGTTACATTCAATCTAAACAATACCTTTTCCCAGTCAGTGAAGTCCGATTGTGTTCTTCCTGAGCGCTGGAATTACGAAAACATCATCCACGCTTTATTGTTTACACTGCAGCGAGTTGCCATTGTTACGGTGCATTGTGGGAATGTTTCTGCTGAGTCATCGGCCCAGAACACTACCTCGCAATATCATCGGAGAACTGTCCTATATTGAGTTAAACTAATACATAGTTAATTTGTTTATGCTTGAGTTTCGTAAAGTAAGAGAAACCCTTTTCATTTAGAGTGGACACCTTTTTGTGACCTTTTTTGCTCTGTGGACAGAATATTGCTCACTTGTGACCGATTGGGTCACAATGGACATTTTCTGGTCACAGATGTGACCGACGAGCCGTTGTGACCAGGCTCGCGACCTTTGTGACCCGCTTACGGTCACAATCGCTGTGCGGCTATAAGAGGACGTGAACTTTGGTCACAAAAGACTCTCATTCGAACACGAGTCCAGGTTAGATAGATCCACGTCCACTGCATTACAATTTCAATTATAGCATAGAGTCCAGTTTTATTCTCTCTAAGTTTAGGGATTCATTATCAATTAAGTAGTCTACACATGCCGTATATTTCATACGTCTGAGCTGATTGTTAGAGGTACTAAGCATCATTGACATTCGTATTATAAATGGTATTCCACGGTCGCGCAGTTGTTATTATCGACTTTATGAGAAAGGGTTCCATCCAAGGGAAGTAACTACGGTCTGGTATTGGGACGATACATGTAGAGTTACTCCCCTTTGTTCTCCCTTTTCCACGTTCTTAAGCAGAATTAAAGGAAAACTGAAATATCTATCTTTGCCTCTCGTTTTATTTCGTTCCACCGAGTGGCTTAAACCTATCAATCCTACCAACAGACAGGCCAGACGGGTGGCACGTAACAATATATCTATATATCGCTGTAAATTAGCGACACTCGCATGTTTGGTTGAGCTTAACAGTGTTTCTTTATTTTTCAGGAACAAGAGTTGCCCAATATGTCGGAAGCGGTTCGTTCGGATGTGCCAACATACCCGCATTGCTCACTCCAACATTTCTTCAAGTGAGTTAATGAAGATACAACTAATGGAAAAGGATAGACTTAAGAAAGTGGCAAGTAGCAGTTGTGCCTTTTCAGTTGACGAACTGAGAAATTCTGTCGGAATTGGCTGGATCAGGACGGCTAAGTTCTTACTTACGTTGTCGCACCTAGTGTTTGCACCAATAGACTTGGATGCTCTACAGGAAAAAGAATTCAACCCCTTTCAGCCCTGGCAACGCTCCACAACTACCGATCCTATTGACGAAATGATAACTACGGAAAATTCGACTGACACTATTCGACAACTCCCATATAGAGAACCAGTTCTATTTTCACCGTTAAGGAGTCCGCCTCGTACGCCATCAGCGACAGTCACACGTCCAGACCAACACACATCGCCCATGTCGACGTCCAGCGAAGATTCTATCCGCCCATGTAGGAAACGGAAACTTACCGAACTGCAGAGTGACGACGAAAATTACCACACTATAGATCTAGATACAGATAGTGATTGTTTAGAACAAAATGATGACCAGGACATACAACCGAAACAACAGAAACTAACAAAACGCGATGTGATAGCTCAACGCTATGACCAATTCCACATGAACGTACCAAAATCCGTCCGAAACAACGCTGTAGAGAACATTCCTATTTTAATGAATCTCAAAGAACATTACAAGGCACAGACTATTGATGCCATGCGTTCAGGCCCCGTTAAATCCATATCAAACAACATGGCGATTGCCTGTAAAATTATGCAATTCTGTTCCCCTGATAACACATTAAGGGGCTTCCAATGGCAACACCTCACCGCAGCCAAAATGAACAGATTGGTTGATTGTTTACGAACCAAAATTAAACTTTCTAGCAACACAATTGCTAACTTTGTTAAAGTGGTTAAGCATATATGCCATTCCATGTGTCAGGATTATTACTTGAACTTCCCTTAAGCCAGAGAAATTAGAGAAATCCTTATCGACAGAGTCAACACACTTACCAAATGTAATGTGAAGTTCATTGACCAAGAGAGAACCACAACAAAAGCCAACAACTCGTATACCGAAGTATCCGTTTATCTAGAAATATACGCTCGGGTGTTTGAGATATATAACATCGCCAAGGAAGAAGTCCAACAAATCCTGTCAAAGGCAGAGACTGCGGCACTGAAGACCAAAGAAATAGTAAAAGTGAACGGATTTTTTAATTTACTCAGTCTTATGCCCCAGTTACACAGACGGTCGGTCCCCAATCGGTCATTTTATTTTAAATTTACTCGCTGTTTTGATCGGTTGTCATGCGTGATTATTTCTAGTTTTCTGTGTAAACGGCCATCGGTGATGGACAAGTGTTCAATCAGTTATTTCATGGGTTGCTGGTAGGTGACCGAAAGCAACTCAAACGGGGTTGGGTCGGTGATAAGGATGTTTTCATCGATAAAAATGCTGAAATACTATCGGTTTTTATCGTTTGTAAATCGGGGCTAAATCGGGCGTAACGCTGATTAATCGGTGTTTGATAGCTAGTCATCAGTGGTTAAACACTTTCCGTCAGATATGGCCGGTGATCCATATTTGGTTATCTTTGTCCGATCGGCGATATCGGTGATTAATAGCTTGCATATCTCGTGTCATAGGTTGCTGTCGGTTCTTTTATTAAAACAATGTGTTTAAGTGATGAGAACCGATGATTTTTTTGCAGTTGATTTGACCGATTGGCCACTTACAAATTTAAACCCACCGATGACGGCAATCGATTGATCACAGATTGAATCCCTATTAACCACCGATCAAAACCGACGAAATCCCACATTTAAATTCTCATCTTTTTTCTATCGGTGGTAAGTATTAGTTGATCGGTTGCTTATCGGTGGCTCATCGGTGATATCGGTTGTAGACAGGTTGTCAATCGGCTATTTGTAAAAAAAATCACCGATCGAGAATTTTAAACATGTTTAAAAATCCCAATCGGTAATTTTTCACCGATAAAACTTATCTTACCCAAATAGCAGTTGATAGGTGGAAAACAGGTGACCAATAGGTGATATCGGTGTTAAATACGTTGTCATCGGTTCACTCCAAAAAAACTACCGATCAATCACCGATGGCTCTGTGTAACTGGGGTGTAACTGGGCTGTTATCAATGGAAATCGACCAATGGTATACCAGTGTATGAGAAAAGACATATACAAGCGGGCCAAAAAACATCCAAAGACAAATGCTTCTGGAGAAACAGTCTACTTTCTCAGTACGGCAGTTCACAAAACAGGTGGGCAATACGTGGCATTCATTTACATGTCTGAAGAAATTATGGACATGTTGAAAACATATTACAAACATGTTCGAAATGCTTATTTGTGAACTCTAAGGGAAACAAAATCTTCAATCCGTCCAATGATTTGACCAAATTCCTCGCAAAATACAACAAAAACCTTTCCGAACAATTGACCCATACTGAATATAGAAAGATTTTGACGACAATCTCTAACAAATACTTAACCCCTGAACAAAGAACATTTATACATGGTATGCTGACCCACTCAGAGGCTACAGCTGACAAACCTTACGACCTTGGAAGCGATGGTAATGTGCCACACAAACTCGGCTTTAAGTACCTCGGCGAAGTCATGAATAAAGTCGAAAACGAGCTTGGACGAAAGATTACGACATTTTTTAGTGACATGAATAATATAGCGGATGACGTCAGTGATAAAAAACGAAATGAACTCCTTAACCGATACAAGCAACTTGACCAAAAAACTTAACGAAGACAGTGATATTGAATCGTCACCCTCTAACGCTCCTGTCCAATCGACGCGACCGAACCTGGGCCATCTACTTCCTCTCGCGTGACTCCTGGGCCTTCTACTTCCTTTCGCGTTACTCCGGTGCCATCTACCTCCCAGCGCGTAAGTCCGGTGCCACCTACGTCCTACCGTGTAAGTCCGATGCCATCCTCTTCATCAGATTCAGAGATCAAAATCAATAAACAAACACTGATGGACAAATTAAAACTAGAACTATCACTGAAGATGATAAATACCCCCAAAACAGCACCTTGACTCAAAATATGGCTTCCGACCGACCAACAAAATACACCGCACTTCCTCTCAATGTGTTGTATCATCCTATGATGTTTTATTAAATTCCAACAATTTGTTTTAAAGTTATGCTCTGGACAAGACTCTACGAATAAGAAAAAGTAACAAAGGGCAATAACTCTGTAATTATGTAAATTAGAGTTATGGTTCTTGTACACTGCACTTCCTCTGATTATGCTCTACCATTGTATGCAGTTTTATTAGATTCCATCTGTTAGTTATTAAGTAATTCTCCGGACAAGAAAAAGTAACAAAGGCCAATAACTCTGTATTTAGATTAAATAGAGTTATGGTTCCTGTAAACCGCACTTCCTCTCAATGTGTTGTATCATCCTTTGAAGTTTTATTAAATTCCAACAATTTGTTTTAAAGTTATGCTCTGGACAAGACTCTACAAATAAGAAAAAGTAACAAAGGGCAATAACTCTGTAATTATGTAAATTAGAGTTATGGTTCTTGTACACTGCACTTCCTCTCATTATGCTCTACCATTGTATGCAGTTTTATTAGATTCCATCTGTTAGTTATTAAGTTATTCTCAGGACAAGAAAAAGTAACAAAGGGCAATAACTCTGTATTTAGATTAAATACAGTTATGGTTCCTGTACACCGCACTTCCTCTCAATGTGTTGTATCATCCTATGAAGTTTCGTTCAAATCCTATGTTGCATTGTTAAGATATGGTCCGGACAAAATATGGCTTCCGACCGACCGACCGACACAGTGACTCCTATATACCCCCCCAAAACTTTGTTTTTTGGGGGTATAACAACGATATAGTACCATTGACTGTGAATCCAAACTTCCAACATTTGCTGACATTGATTCTTTCTTGGCCGAATTAAATGTCACTCTCACTGATTACGCTAAGACATGCAAGCCATGCAGTCATTTGTCAACTGCACAAGAAACACGCATCGGGCCACAGCAATCGCGGATGCGCTAAGCCGCAACAGAGACGAAGCAAAAACACAACAACTAATGATTGAATATATGGATAAACGAAATTGGACTAGAAATGTTAAAATAGAAAAGTAGGCTTTAGTTAAACTACAACATATTCAGAAAAAACATTCGCTAATTAGAACCGTAACTGTGCAGGCCAAACAAGGGGAACATAAACTAAATAGGATGTTAGCACATCAAATTCGGACTCAAGACATGGCCCCGTATTAAACTCGGATCTTCCGTGGGAAAGGGGCAAGGTGTTTTTGAGACATCCTTCATTGCCAGTGGGACAGTGATATGCGATTATCACGGGGAAATTATTCCTGAAAGTGAAGGTGAATACCGTTACACTGAACTGTATAATGAATGAATGAATGGTGTTTTAAGGCCCGTCGACAACTAAGGTCATTTTGGGCGCTTAATAATTTACTTAATAAATAATGGTGAAATAATCAAACATGATGTATGCAATACCTAAAATAGATATAAAATAACATGAAAGCCAATGTAAAATAAGATATAGGCAAACAAGTCCAACATTACTATGTAATACTTAACATAAAGATAAACTAGAAATATCACTGAATATGATAAATACCCCCAAAACAGCACCTTGACTCAAAAATGGCTTACGACCGACCAACAAAAGGGCCATAACTCTGTAAACAAGAAAAAGTAACAAAGGGCAATAACTCTGTATTTAGATTAAATAGTTATGGTTTCTGTACACTGCACTTCCTCTCAATGTGTTGTATCATCCTATGAAGTTTTATTAAATTCCAACAATTAGTTTTAAAGTTATGCTCCGGACAAGACTCTACGAATATGAAAAAGTAACAAAGGGCAATAACTCTGTCATTATGTAAAGTAGAGTTATGTTTCTTGTACACTGCACTTCCTCTGATTATGCTCTACCATTATATGTAGTTTTATTAGATTCCATCTTTTAGTTATTAAGTAATTATACGGACAAGAAAAAGTAACAAAGGGCAATAACTCTGTATTTAGACAAAATAGAGTTATGGTTCCTGTACACCGGACTTCCTCTCAATGTGTTGTATCATCCTATGAAGTTTAATTAAATTCCAACAATTTGTTTTAAAGTTATGCTCTGGACAAGACTCTACGAATAAGAAAAAGTAACAAAGGGCAATAACTCTGTAATTATGTAAATTAGAGTTATGGTTATTGTACACTGCACTTCCTCTGATTATGCTCTACCATTGTTTGCAGTTTTATTAGATTCCATCTGTTAGTTATTAAGTAATTCTCCGGACAAGAAAAAGTAACAAAGGGCAATAACTCTTTATTTAGATTAAATAAGAGTTATGGTTCCTATACACTACACTTCCTCTCAATGTGTTGTATCATCCTATGAAGGTTTATTAAATTCCAACAATTAGTTTTAAAGTTATGCTCCGGACAAGACTCTACGAATAAGAAAAAGTAACAAAGGGCAATAACTCTGTAATTATGTAAAATAGAGTTATGGTTCCTGTACACCGCACTTCCTCTCAACGTGTTGTATCATCCTATGAAGTTTCGTTCAAATCCTATGTTGCATTGTTAAGATATGGTCCGGACAAAATATGGCTTCCGACCGACCGACCGACCGAAACAGTGACTCCTATATACCCCCCGAAAACTTTGTTTTTTGGGGGTATAATAATATCTTTGAAAATGTGGAACAGGATCAGTAAGAGTAATGAGTGTGCAAAAGCACGATTTAAGAAATGATCATATCTTATTAAAAATATTACTTTCCCTAAGGAAATCAAAGAAAAGTTCCGGTTTGACAGACTCAAAGAGCTGACGCATACTTTGAGCCTTGAAAAATCTATCACGTATTGGAGCGAAATCAGCACATTCCAGAAGAATGAGCTGTACTGAAAGTTGTGTAAAACATGGAATATATTGAGGTGCTTCCTCACCTTTCAGTAAGTATGCATTAGTTAACCATGTGTGCCCAATGCGTAAACGAGCAAGGACAATTTCTTCTCGGCGACAGGATCTGAAAGCTGGTAGCCACTTACCAAGTACTGACTTGATCGAGTGCAGTTTATTATTTACTTGCTCATTCAAATCACTTTGCCACTCATCGTAAAGTAAAACATGTATTAAAGGTTTAAAATCGGAATAAGGTATTTTAAAAGGTAAAATATCTTGTGAAAGAGCAGACTTGGCTGCCAAGTCAGCATGTTCGTTACCGTGAATGCCCATATGACTGGGGATCCAGCAAAATACTACATGTGCTGTTGCACAAATACGCGATAGCTTAGCAAGGAGGTTAACAATAATAGGGTTCTCTATTTTGTCATTCTGAAGTGCCTGCATAGCAGACAATGAGTCAGTAACAATAATATATCGCCAATAACCTTCGGATTCAATATGGTCCAAAGCCAAATGAATTGCCTTTAACTCGGCAGAAAATATAGAAGCATTATATGGCAACCGAAATGTTATCACATCGCCATCATGAACTGCAGCGGCAGCAGCCTTTTTTCTATCCTTAGAACCATCAGTATAAATACGCTCAAAGTTATAATATGTATTTTTAATTTCAATATACTTGGATTTAAAAACAATAGGATCTGTGCAGGCCTTTTTATCGGTCGCAAGATCATAAATGAAAGATGGACTACTTAGAGTCCAAGGTGGAGCATCTGAAATATCTTGCTTTGCGATGTCGTCAATATCAATATCAAGCTTTGCGACTTCTGGGCCGTAACGGATACCAAAAGGCGGTATTACTCGTTCCTTCTTTAAAAATAATTCCTTGTATAAAGGGTTGAAAACAACTCTATGAGTGGGATTTGAAGGATTATACTTAAGTTTTAAGAAATACTGCACAGCTAGTTTCTTTCGGCGTAAATGTAACGATGGTTCGTTGGCTTCTACGTAGAGACGTTTGACAGGCGATGTTCGAAAAGCGCCCAAGGCTAGGAGTAAACCCTGATGGTGAATGGTATCAAGTGTTGCAATGTATGACTTTCGTGCTGAGCCATAAACAATACATGCGTAGTCAAATTTAGATCGTATTAATGACCTGTAAAGTCTTAAGAGGACTTTACGGTCAGCGCCCCAATCCATGTGGGAAACAACGCGTAAAAGATTTAATGCTTTCTGGCATTTATTTCTAAGATATTTAATATGAAGAACAAAAGTTAGTTTCGGATCGAAAAATATACCAAGGAATTTAAATTCAGACACAACGTCAATACAATTGCCATCTAGTGTTAAATCAGGATCTAGGTGGTGTTTACGAAGTTGACAAAAGTGCATACATTTGGTCTTGCTTTTAGAGAATTTAAAGCCATTTTCGTTTGACCATTTTTGCAAGTTATTCAAAACTTGTTGTAATTGTCTTTCAATTGTATGCATATGTTTTGATCTGTAGCAAATACAGAAATCATCATCATATAGAAAACATTCAACTCCAGGGTTAACAAATTTGATAATGTTATTAATCTTCACACTAAAAAGTGTTACAGAAAGAATGCATCCCTGGGGAACCTCCATTTCCTGTTCATGGGGATCAGACAAAGTATCACCAACACGAACCTTAAACTGACGTTCATTTAAAAAAGCAGAAATGAAATAAGCAAGGCGACCTCTTATGCCAAAATCATAGAGGTCCTTCATAATACCATATTTCCAGGTAGTGTCATATGCACTTTCTAAGTCAAAGAAGACGGAGACAACGTGCTCCTTTTTAATAAATGCTTCTCTGATAAAAGTTTCAAAACGGATCAAATGATCCACTGTGCTTCTATGTTTACGAAAACCAGACTGGAAAGTAGTAATAAGTTTGTTCTTTTCGAGAAACCAAACAAGTCTGTCGTTCACCATTCTTTCCATGGTTTTACATATACAGCTAGTTAAGGCTATAGGACGATAATTCCCAGAATTAGTTGTATCTTTACCAGGCTTGGGAATTGGAATAACGATGGCCTCTTTCCAAGATCTCGGGAGATTTCCCGTTCGCCAAACCTGAGTATAGACGTCAAGTAAACAAGAAAGGGACCGGAAAGGTAAATGTTTAATCAGTTGATAGTGTATATCATCTGAACCCACAGCGGTATCATGGCACTTCTTCAGAGCCGATTTTAATTCTGTTAACGTAAAAGCTTTATTGTAGGCCTCTTCATTTTTCGATTTAAAGTTAATTTTCCGTTTCTCCTTTTGCTTTTGAAATTTTTGAAACATTGGAGAATAGTTTGAAGAGGACGACTTTTGTGCAAAGGAATCTGCCAACTTGTTGGCAATATCCTTCTGTGAGGCGGTGATACCGTATGTCTGAGGTGCTCAGATGATTCACACTAAGCGAACTGCTCTTTCCTTTTATTTTCCTTATCATGTCCCATGTCTTTTTGACAGATGATCTAGAATTTAATCTAGATACATACTGTCTCCAAGACGCACGTTTACTGTGCCTAATTGTTTTACGAGCTTTAGCTCTAGCTATTTTAAAGTATACATGATTTTGATGGGTTGGCCTCAGGTTAAACTGCGTTAGAGCCGATATGCGTGTTCCTATAGCCTTTTTGCAATCCTCATCAAACCAAGGTTGGCAAGGGTGCTTTGGATTTGTCGAAGTTTGGGGAATTGCTTCTTTAGCAGCCTGATACATTAAAGAAGTAAATAGTTGTGTAGGATCATCACATTCCAAGAAAGCATTTGGATTAATGGAACGTTCACATCGCATCTGGAATAAATTCCAGTTCGCTTTGTGGAGCTTCCATCGTCTCGGATGCCCCAGGACAGATGGCCCAGTTTCAGTGATAATTATAGGGAAATGATCACTTCCATGAAGGTCGTCTTCCACCTTCTACTTAAAGTCAACAAATATATCAGGACTACAAATAGAAAGATCAAGAGATGAGTAAGAACCAGTAGCAGGATGCAGATATGTGTGAGATTTATTATTCAAAATACAAAGGTCATGTTTAAAAATAAAATCTTCTAATAGTTGGCCTTTTTTATTGGTGTCTCTACATCCACACAACGTATTATGTGAGTTGAAGTCACCAACTATCATAAAAGGTGTTGGAAGCTGATTGACAAGTTCAACGAGCTTGTCTGTATGAAGAGGCCGACTTGGCGGAAGATACAAAGAGCATAAGGTAATTGTTTTGCTCAATGAAATTCTTACCGCAGTTGCCTGCAGAGTTGTAGTAAGTGAGACTAAGCTATGGGGAACAGAGTTGTTAACAACTATTGCTACCCCACCACAAGCTCGAGCATTTGCATCATATGTTTTATGATAACATGAATGATATTTAAGAGAAAGACTATCATTATCTTTTAAAAATGTTTCTTGTAAGCATATAGCTACTGGTTTCTTTTCATTAACTAGAAGAGACAATTCCTCAAAATTGGCTTTAAATCCACGACAGTTCCAATGGATTATGGAATTCATTTCGGAAGTCCTTGGAATACACGTTCACATATTTTGATTTCAGCTACCGAAGTCTGCCAGGAATCAATATTATGATTCCAGTCATCTTTCGGATGTGACCATGGACTAGGAGACTCAGTTTCCTGTGTCTCCATCTCATCCAATTTCTCATAACGGTTTTTAATTTTAGTTGTAGAGTCACTAGTATTATCTAATTGAACTTTGATTTTTCTAGATCTTTGTTTCTCAAAGCCTTCAGCATCGGGTTTTGAGATTGATTTCGACCTAGGTTTGTTTTGTTGGTTTGGTTTAAGTGAAATAATTGAAGTTTTATTGGTATCAGGTGATTTACTTGTATGTTTGGAAATGTCTTTAACGGTAGAAGATTTTTTTTTTTTTTAAAGAAGTTTCATTTTGTTTTGAAGAAGATTCATTTTGTTTTGAAGGTTTTGAAGAAGTTTCATTTTGTTTTGAAGATGATTCATTTTGTTTTGAAGACGATTCATTTTGTTTTGAAGAAGATTCATTTTGTTTGGAAGAAGTGGCTTTTTTAATTGATGGTAACGATGTATGTGAAGAAGTAGAGGGCTGTTCATCTGACATAATTGCTTTTAATTGTAGACTGATGTCAGGAAATTTTTCAGATAAAACCTTCAAAAGGAGTTGGCATGTTGTACATTCCTTTGACTGTGGCGGTGGTCTGTTAACAGGAGTGACAGTTTGTCTTGTTTTATTGGCAAAACTGCTGTCTCCTTGAACACTCGCTTGAGTGTTTTGTTGCTGAGCAACAATCCTCTTGGCCTCCACAAAACTAACATTCTGCTTATACTTTACACTAAGAATGTCTTTCTGTGTAAGCCAAAAGGAACATTCCTTTGAACTTGTAGCGTGATTAAGACCACAATTTGCACATTTGATTGAATTGGTACAGGCAGAGATTTGATGATCGGCACCAGCAAGAGAACATCTACCACATACTGGAATGCCGTTACATATATCTTCATGATGTCCAAACTTTTGGCAACGATAACAGCGCAAGGGATTGGGTACGTAGCAATCAACCTTGACTATTTGGTAACCAATTTTAATCTCTTTTGGCACAATTGGATGATTAAAAGTTAAAATGTAAGTGTTGGAATGTTTCCCAACACCATCTTTGAAAAATTGCATTCTTTTGACATCTGTAACACCTTGACTTTTTAAATTTTCAATTATTTAATCAGTTTTGCAATTTTCAAGATCTCTGCATCTTATGACACCCTTTGATGAATCCAGAAAAGGATGAGCATATATTTTGACAGGGACCTTAAAAAATACGTCTTGTTTCAATAGATTAATAGATTGTTGATTCGTGGATATTTCAACAAGTAGAGAACCGTCTTTTAAACTTTTTACCGATATAGGTGTACCACTGAACTGTATAAACACCACCCAAGAAATACATATATGTTTAAGTTTCAATACAGTGGTAAAGTCTACTATTGTGAAGGGATAAAACAGTGTGATTGTCACCCGAAGGCGAACATCAAGGGTCGATATTTGAACCATAGTAGAAAGCCGAATGTCCATAGTTCAGCGATCCAAGAAATACTTTACTGGCTAGCTATCTCAAATAGCGATCCCGGTAGATACTTTACTGGCTAGCTATCTCAAATAGCGATCCCGGTAGGTACTTTCTTGCTAGCTATCTTACATATGGGTTATATTTAGCGATCCAAGAAATACTTCACTGGCTAGCTATCTGAAATAGCGATCCCGGTAGGTACTTTCTTGCTAGCTACCTTAAATATGGGTTATATATAGCGATCCGGCGTATAGCAATTCGTATAATATGAATCACACTGAACCTTGTTCATCTTTCTTTAATATATTATCATGATGAGGTTTTGCATCAGTACGTATTGTTTCTATGGTGGAGCGTAGCGACACCAGGTATTAGGACACCTCTCTGATATGTCAATACGAGCTTCTTTTGGTT
The DNA here is from genome assembly GCA_031761405.1 of Serripes groenlandicus. Lineage (NCBI taxonomy): Eukaryota > Metazoa > Mollusca > Bivalvia > Cardiida > Cardiidae > Serripes > Serripes groenlandicus. The sequence continues at coordinate 9,285,102 of JASEVX010000014.1, read as the reverse complement.
TCTCCGAAGACTGATAAAACCTGCTTGTTACAAACATTGTGCATTGACACACTGCACCACTTAACACACAGAGGACTTGCCCCGGAGGGGCTAATACAGACTGACCTCGCTCCCCGCTATTACTGACTTTTCAGTAAGGATCGTGATAACATTTTTGGCTGTCAAATATTTTGCCACGATTATGCCGATTTGACGCCAAAACTTGAGAATTAAATTAAATGCACTAATACTAGAAGTTTTTAATTTCTATCTATGTGTAGGATTTTCATTAAGATGGTAGTCATCTAAAAATATTTTAATCGTCTACTATCTTATCAAAACAATCTGTGTCTGTTTATATAACATGTCATTATAGGTTCAACTGAAGAGATATCTGATGCCACAACTACTAACATTATAATAACAATATCAACTACTACTGATTCAACAGTTGATGATGGAACTGATTCAACCATTGATATAAGTTCAACCTGTGATAATCAAACTGTTTCTAGAACTACTTCCAACTTAATCTTCGAAACTTCAGCTTCTCCTGTTATAAACACAAATTCTGATGATTATTTTTTGAAAGAAATTAAAACGAAACTAAAACTTTCACTGATGATAAATACCCCCTAAACAGCACCTTGACCTACATCATAACTTAATAAGTAAAAGGGCCACAACTCGGTAAAATAAGTTTCATGTAAACTTTTATTGAATTCCACCCATTGGTTTGTAAGAAATAGGCCGGACAAAATATGGCTTCCGACCAACTGACAGCCCCACACTGACTCCTATATACCCCCTCTTCCTCGAAGGGGGTATATTTAAACATCGTTATTATAATTTTCTGTTTATTAATCGTGTTTGGTGATTATTTACTAATACATACAATTCTTAACAATAGAATAGCATACCCACCCTTGATTGTTAATGAGCTGGAAATGGAAGAAATTAGATTAAACCATTCAAATAATTCATTAAATTATCTTTCACTGAAGTAGAAAATTTGATTATTTTTTCCTTTTTAGATGTCGCACACTATATACCAGTCTTCCAGTATTTTTACTGATATTAGTTATTGTTGTTTTTGTGCGTTGGCTGAAAAGGAGGAATACACGGAGACGTATTCCTAATTTAAATATTGAAACAGCAAGTGTGGACTCCTTTGATTTTGTTTAATGTACAAACAATTCAATCAGCACGAAAGAAATCATTATAATGTATTAATATAATCAGAAGCAATGAACAAATCAGTTTCACAACCTTTTACACGTTCTAAAGTAGATGATTTTGAAAACATTGAGAATTTGAAAATAATTGAGAGATAAGATGTGCTAACGATTCTTAAAAAAAAAACCTTACTATCATTTATCGGAGAGAACCCAAAAGATTGAGATATTATTGAGGGAAAAGATGTGAGCCTCGGTAAATGTTCAAATGAAGAATTTACAAAGGCCTACGTAACTTTCTCCCAGAAAACGTTTGAATTTTAGTTATTTTAAGGTTTCATATTAATTGTTTATAAGTACGACAAAACCTCTACTTGAATTTTAATGAGATTTGTATGACACTTGGTAATGGTTGCACAAGTTGAAACGACGCAATTTTTACATAAATCCGGCAAGATCAATTGACCCATAATTGAACGTACAGAATAAGCGCATTCATCAGAAAATAATCGACATATGTTGGCCACGAGTGACCTTTGTAATAACGGACTCGATAAAACAACGAGAACACAAATTATTAACTATGACGTTATTTCTACCATAATGGATTTTGTTGTTCTTGAAAATTCATCAATCAACATTTATTGGTGTGAATAACCTTTCATCAATCAACATTTATTGGTGCAAATAACCTAACCGTTGCAAATGTCGGGGTCTTTCAATTGGCCATTTTAAGTTGACCTATTTAGTACGTACTGTGTAAGCGCATTCATTATAAAATAATCGACCTTTTTAGCGCTAAGAAGTTTCGTTGTTCTTATCGATTCGTTTTACATAGACATGTTCGGACCTTTCTATTTTCATTTCACCCACCAATTCATTTCTGACAGTGTGAGCTGATCGCTGTGCGCCCCCGATATGATGAGTTTAACTCAAATTTCGAAGAATGAAGTAGAATATTGAATTTACAATTTATCCCAAATATTGAAAGAAATACGGCAAGCTTCATTTCAGTAAAACACCCATCAGGCAAACTAAAGCATGAGCTCGTCATTATTTCAGTTATCTATCGACTATAGGTCATGTGTTTGTTAGTACCATGCTCCCGGAACAAGTTTTTAGCACGTGTTGTTACTGAGGAAGATTAATCGGAACTGAACTAACTTGTAAAACAAATGAATACGCTTATACATCACAAGAAGTAGGTCACTATATACTGAATAATCCGCTTACACAACACAGGTCAACATGAGTAATATCGGTCTACATTAGTACAAGGAAGAATCAAAACTGTAGATCAAGTATTAATTGACATTTTCCTTCATACAGACGCATTTTGACGCCTTTGCAGCAGAAAAATTAAAAAAAAATTGTGACAAAAAGAGAGATTGGTCATAACGAGCAATTTCTCCTTTTTACAATGGTGAAGTGATCCCGTACGGTCTTAAGTGAATTGATGGACTTCAACAGGGTGCTATATACCTGTATAATCCTGTGGTTGTTACTTTTACTTCTTCGCTTCTTAGTGAGTTTCGGTTTAACGTCTATTCGCTAGGACAGCTGGAAGTGAGAATGATTTCCCAGATCGACTGGTTCCCCATATCAACTATTCGCGCCACTATGGGTTCGAGGTTTGTGTAGCCGTCACGACGCGTCACAGCATTCCCTCGACTTTATCTGAAAGGCCTTAAACCTTAGGTGACTTTAAGGCCTTGAATTTGACCATAGTGGTGTTCGTATGTCCAGTCGTATCTGAATTCATTATCATGAAGGTTAAAAGCCATCCGGTGAGCCGATTCCTGTAAACAGTTGGCTAAAAGCCATTCGGTTAGCTGATTTGTAAAAAGCTGAAAGCTCAGGTTGTCCAAAACAGTAGGCTAAAATCCCTTCTGTTTGCTTCATCTACATATAGCTAAAATCTCACTTTAAGTCAGTTCCAATGTAGTGTTCATAGACATCTAAAAGATCGTCCACACATCAACTCCTTTATCGCAAAGAATCTAAAAGATCTCTCTGTACTGATTTATTGTTACTAAAGTAATTCTCTATAATGCTTCCCGCGATTTATTTCCACTGAACCTGGTTTACTGTCCCCTGCATCTGCATCTGCTCCGTTGTTGTACCCCTTAGGCAGATCCACATGTTGAATACCAGCTATGTATTCTGAACACGGACTTAAAGGAACTTGAATCATTGACAGTGCCTCCGCATTACCGTGTTTAGAACCTGCTCAATGCGTTGCCTCCACCAATCGAGCGAGCTGGTCCTAGGGTTATTTAAACCCCAACAACCAGGTGAAACTGGAGTGGTCTGTTCCTACCATATGATTTTACACAACATATAATACCTCAATTGTTGAATAAAGTTAACGATGGCAAGAAGCTTTTTGCGGGTTGTGCAGACATTCTTCTGCTCTGGAATTAAGGAGAAACTACTAACAGCAATAACCCTTTCTTACCCATCCTGCACTTGAATAACTTCTGCACCTACATCTACCTGTGAAGCGTCTTAAACCGAAATAATGAAGCTTTTGCTGCTTCAAAATCTTACTTTACACTTTTCCCTATTTGAAGGGATTATTCTCTGTCATTTTGAACAGCCGCTGTACTATGCTTGTCCTGCTCTGGCTGACTAGAAGCCAAGCCAGAGGCCAGATCTTAATATTCTGATAGCCTAAAAGCCATCTCATAACTGTGATCTTCGGAAAGAATTGCTACTTCTTTATGTGCACTGACAACGTACGACTGAGTTAGAGAAACTCTAGAATTACAGGTTTTCTATAACCATTTTCCCACGACCTTCAAATTATTGAAAGAAGATCCGCACATACAAAATGAACCTCAATTGTTTCTAAGTTTTCAGATTCCAAAAAGGACTGTTCCTGTAAGCAAACGTGTGCTGTTCGAAGACTAAAAGCCTGTATAACAGAGTCATGCTTTTCTCCAGTATAAACACTAAAAGTGTTCAACTTATTTTGTGATGCCGAAAGACTAAAAGCCTTTTAGTACAGACAAGGTCGTGTACCCATCAGATCTCCGACCCCTCGACCCGATTCGTCGTTTTCGTTAGAAAGCCGTGGTCGCTGCCCAGAAGAGTTGGAAGCTCTGCTCTGCGAGACATAAGAGGAACTGGATGAGGCCTCCAGCACTGTTAAACGTTTACTTGTTGATGTAGTTCTGATGCGTTCGTACACCATCACAAAGAAATTGCATCAACGACAGGCGGCGATTGGTGATATAACTAGCCTGTAAATAACTCTTTTCCCGATGCGCCACACACTGCCTACCATCGCAGAGGTGGTGCTGGTAAGCTTTTAGCCCTTTTGTTTTCAAGGGAATAATTTATCCTTGTCCTACTGATCCTGTATGTACAATTGTTTACCAAGTAAACTCAAACCGGTCACAGGGCTCCTTATCTATTGGAAGGCAAAACTATGACGATTCCACAAATGTGGCCAAACTCCTTAAAGTTGCTAGGGGTCTCTGTGGCATTTGTCAAATTTAATTAGAAATACATTCTTTTGAACAAATAATTTTTACGGAATGGTATAAAAACTACACTGAATGTTTGCCACATTTTATTATCATATGGTGCCCAAATTCGACCTTTTTCATGTGTTTCAGGTAAAAACCTATGCGTTTTCATAGACAGGAGAGGGCCAATATGATTTCCTTACCATTTCACATTGCTGATCAATTCAATGTCACTTTTTTTCCTTGTGGAAGCAGATGGCTAATACAAGCCATATTGTGCAGCCTTTTGGATGTAGGTTTTTTTGTCACTATTCAGAGTAATGCTGAATGTCACAAAGTCCTACGTGCTAACTCATTATCAAGAATAACAACATATATAAGCAATTTGATCGTTTTAGAACTCATTTCAAAATATAACTTATTTTGATCGGTATAGCACTTCATTTCAAAATAGTATCTAATTTGACCCTTTTTACGGTAAATTTTCATGTCCGATTTTTCCTCTTTTGGGGAATTTAAACTTTTCTTTTATTTTGGTATATAACAAATAAGGGTATTTTGGCTATTCCTCCCATGACAATAGTGACGTCACGAAAATGGAATGTCCAACGATATGACGTAAATAAGGATACCAGCTTATTGACCTAAATGTACAAAGAAATGTTCCTAAAATAGATCACATGTTTGACCTACCTTAGGACGTCATTACTTTAACTCTATTTTGTCATGACCTATATTATGTGTTGTGACGATGGGGCGGATATTTTAAACAAGAGGGCTATGCATGGGGGAAGTCGGTCAGCAATTTTCCTTGGCTAATCAATTATCTTATTCAGCAGCCAGGCAAAAGTTCTAGGTCAAATTTAGAAACAAAGCACTTATAGGACTGATGGGCTAAGTTGACACATTACTAAATAACATATATATGTATGAATGGTGTTCGGCAAAAACCAAGGGTACAGTAATTATTACATGTGTGGAAAAAGAACTATCTGCCCTTCAATACTAAAATGTTTTTTAAGCCAGCTGCTGCAGGTTAACCCTTTCCCACATACATGCGATCTGTATCATCTCCTGATAATTCAGCCATAACTGACTCGTCTTTGACCTAGCACGAAGTTCAGCCTTCTTTTTGTCCATTTCATATTTGATTTCAGCAATTGTATCCGATGTAACAACACTCTCTATCGTGGACATGCCTGCCAACAAGGAAGTATGTATATCCTTAGACTGATCAACCAGTGACGCAAACTCAGGATTTTCATTAACTATGGCTTACACAATGATGTGGTTAAGGCAGTTATCTACCAGCAGGTGACCGCGTAATGATCTTTGGACTGACTTCCCATTCATCATATGTACAACAGCATTATCCCCATGAATCGCTTGCAGAATGTTTGTAAGTCCTGTGCCATCCGTCAGTGTTCCTATGTCTTCGAGCAAATTCATGAAAGTGTGAAAGCAATCTAGCATCAGAACAGTTTCTTTGAGATGACTATTCTCTGGTGCATCTATGATATCTTCCAATACAGCGGCTGGTCAAATGTTATGACCGGCGAAACGTGATGCTTGGTCGCAATATTGTAAAGGAAGTCCAAAGTAGACAGGATACATGTCTATCATATGTCTATCATAGGAAAAAACACAACGGAGGACTGGCCAGGGTGCTCATTTCCCTGGTGGATGGCGTGCATCATGCCTTGTTTATTGGGATTTTACGCCGCTTTCAACATTATTGCAGTTATATCGCGGCGACAGTTCACATATTCATGATCCCTGGGTAAACAAACCAGTACTAGGCTAGGAAATCTGCTTTGCCCAAGAGCATTCCACCATGACCGTCGTGCCGCGACTGGGGATCGAACCCAGGACGCCCGGTTTCGAATCCTCGACGCTAACCACTCGACCACGGCGGATTCTTGCATCATGTCTTGCCAATTAGGGGTTTCCTGCTTGTAGCTGAACGACAGCTCCCATGACAATTGTGTGAAAGATCAACGAATTCTGCGACTGCAAACTCCAATGACTCTTTCAGAACCTATCGATATTTGCCGACCGTATTCAATCATGTTGTCCCCCTTAGCTGGGCGGGGGTAGAAATAGCCCAGTGTCGCATTACAGTGTGGTATAAATCCACCATTGTGCCTGCTCGTTTGCCGTGAGCTGAAACCCGTGTCACCTGAATATGGGATCCTGGTAGTTGAGTACAAATATGCGACAGAGTACTTTGAAGTAATCTTGGCAAACGCGTGATAAGTCTCTTTGAATGAAAGTATGATTACTTGAAAACAGTTTTGAACATTGTGGCAAACAGTGAAATCACTCAATTTGGGCAATTATCTCCTTTTCACAATGTTTCAAACGTCGCCTGTTTCTTATCTTCTTTTTTAAATTTAGAGTTTAAAATAATTTAAAAAAAACTGACAGAAGGAAAACTTGCTCGTATTTGGAAGGGTTTAGAAGTTTCTTTTAACCCTCTTTGACTCATGATCCTTGTGGGAAATTAGAAATTGCTTCTTTTGTCAGATTGCTTTCAATAGTCGTCTGCTTCAAATTCGTCAAAATGCGTATACATGTGGAAAAAGGTTTTGAAGTTTCTTGGCACGCCTTTGTCTCTTGTGGATTCCTACATAGATTAACGTTTACACAGGTCGCACGTTCTATGTGTGCAGGTTTATTCAGCTCTACAAACTGTACACAGAAATGGAATATCTAATGATTGGTTTCATGGAGTGCAGATCAAGTTACGTTTTCCAACAAATATACCATAGACGACCATAGACGACTTAGTAGTATGAATAATACCTAAACGAAAGTATTATTAATTGAAAAAAAGTTGAATAAATTTTTGCTAAAGGAGAAATTGCTCTTTTTATCACACTGCTTTCAAAGGTCGACTGCTGCAAATTCGCCTACATGCGTCTACATGTTTGAAAGGTTAAGAAGTTTCTAGAAACATGATGTAACCCGTGATCGACCCGTGCAGTTCCATAAAGTGATGTATGCGGTTTCTCACATTAATCGCCGTCTACACAGTTGGCACGTGCTCTGCGTGCAGGTTCATTTTACTTTACAAACTTTACACATACTGGAAATTACTAATGGTTAGTGTTTATGGGGTATGGAACGCCGGCACTGTCTTTCGAAGTGATGAAACTCCATTATTATGTCTGTTTGTAATTACATTATGTACAACGATCTTTACATGTTGTGCAAACATATTTATATTATGTCAGTATATGGTTATGTGTTGTGGTTTTGTACTTATATTATGTCGGTACATCTTTACATTATGTAGATACATCTTTATATTATGTCGGTACATCTTTATATTATGTAGATACATCTTTATATTATGTAGATACATCTTTATATCATGTGCTTGCCTTATTATATTATGTCCATACTTTATCATATTATGTCCATACATCTTTACATTATGTAGATACATCTTTATATTATGTGGATACATCTTTATATTATGTCGGTACATCTTTACATTATGTAGATACATCTTTATATCATGTGCTTGCCTTATTATATTATGTCCATACTTTATTATATTATGTGCATACATCTTTACATTATGTGGATACATCTTTATATTATGTGGATACATCTTTATATTATGTAGAAACATCTTTACATTATGTAGATACATCTTTATATTATGTGGATACATCTTTATATTATGTAGATACATCTTTATATTATGTAGATACATCTTTATATCATGTGCTTGCTTTATTATATTATGTCCATACTTATTTGTAATATGTACTCCTATGCGAATAAGGCTTATAGTTATAGTATGTAGATGTATTTTTACATCTTACATCATGAGCTATGCCCGGGATTATTTTGCAAAGGAGATGTTTTTCAACACGCACCGGTAAAATACAAGCGTCACGTACCCCTTTGTGAACGATTTCCAAGTGTAAAAGTTGGAAATTGAGCAGGGCGAAATGGAGCTGATTCTTCAAAAGTTGGGACTTAGCAAGAACATCCCGAGTTTTATAAAAGAAAAAATAACACCGGACATTGTGAATAAGTTAACAGCTTACGAAATGAAATGTATTGGGATAACAAACCGGTCAGATATGATGGCGTTGCGAATGGAATGTGTTTTATACGGAAGAACAGATGACGAAGCGCAAGTATCAGTGATGCCATGCAGTAATGCTAGCAGACAATTTGAAATTCCAAAACAAATGTTGCAAGATCTTCTCGATTTAAACTTCAAAATATGTGACATCTGCAAAATGTTAAGCGTTTCCGAAAGTACGGTGTACCGCCGAATGAGACAATATGGACTTAGTAAGATGACATATTCTGACGTAGACAGTCACGTTGTAGAAATGGCAGTCAGAGAGATAGTTACCGAATTTCCCCGCTGTGGAGAATGCATGATGCAACAGCTTTTACGACAACGACATATCAAGGTTTGTCAGTTTCACTTACTATGTAATACACATATATCAAAGAAATAGAGCATATTTGTATGGAACGCCAAATCTACATAAACTCAAATATTTGAAGAGCTCTTCAAATATTTAGAGAGCTCTCCAATTGAATTGATGATATCATTAATTCAATTGAAGAGCTCTTCAATTGAATTGGAGAGCTCTCTAATTCAATTGAAGATATCTCTAAATCAACTTAATTGAAGATATCTCCAAATCAATTAGAGATATCTTCAAATCAATTGGAGATATCTCCAAATCAATTATGGATATGTTTAATTTGGAGATATCTCCAATTCATTTGTTGCTCTCTCTAATTGAATTAAAGATATCTCCAATTGATTTGGAGAGCTCTCTAATTCAATTAGTGAGAGCAACAAATGAATTGTTGATTTGGAGATATCTTCAATTGAATTAGAGAGGTCTGCAAATCAATTAGAGAGCTCTCCAATTGAATTGATGATATCATTAATATAATTGGAGAGCTCTCTAATTATTTGAAGAGCTCTCTAAATATTTGAAGAGGGAACGCAAATCTACATAAACTCAAATATTTGAAGAGCTCTTCAAATATTTAGAGAGCTCTCCAATTGAATTGATGATATCATTAATTCAATTGAAGAGCTCTTCAATTGAATTGGAGAGCTCTCTAATTCAATTGAAGATATCTCCAAATCAACTTAATTGAAGATATCTCCAAATCAATTAGAGATATCTTCAAATCAATTATGGATATGTTTAATTTGGAAGAATTGGAGATAGCTCCAATTCATTTGTTGCTCTCTCTAATTGAATTAAAGATATCTCCAATTGATTTGGAGAGCTCTCTAATTCAATTAGTGAGAGCAACAAATGAATTGTTGATTTGGAGATATCTTCAATTGAATTAGAGAGGTCTTTAAATCAATTAGAGAGCTCTCCAATTGAATTGATGATATTATCATTAATTCAATTGGAGAGCTCTCTAATTATTTGAAGAGCTCTCTAAATATTTGAAGAGCTCTTCAAATATTTGAGTTTATGTAGATTCGGCGTTCCATATATTTGGGCGTTTTCGTGCAATATCTAGTTATTTCACAGTGAGCAATAGATTAAATATTTGCAGATGCTCACTAGGTACTATCGATACTTGATAATTACACTGAAATCTCCCATTTAATGCTTCAATAGTGTTGCCACCGGCAGTCTGTTTTTCTTCTTCTTCAGGGGATAGAATGTTGTCATGTTCGAGGACTGCTGCAAGTAGTCTTTACAGATAGCTTTTATTATGTTTATAAAGCGGTACAAAAACATGACTCTGAAGAAAATTACAACAGGAAAAGAAGGACTTAGACCGAATTAATTAACTCTTTAACATACCAGAGACATATAAATACATGACACCGACTATACTGGAGATGTTTCTTAGAAAATTAAATATTCTATGACAGTGTTATATTTTACTTATAAGATGCATTTGAGACACAATTTGTACAAGTGACCTTCACTTTGACATTAGAGATAGTATTGATTCTAATGTGTACATACCATCTCATTGAGTGTTAGAATTATGTGACGTTTAATTCAGTTATGACATTAAAAACTAGTCTAATATCAATCCACCCAGTCTCATATGCAAAGTTTTATTAAATTTATAGCTTTGAATACTTTTAAACTTGTTAAGACACCATTTGTTTTTGCACTGAATTTAACAAGTAACCATCATGATCAAACTAACCCTACAATCATGTGATCCTACTGCAGGGTAGTCACAATCTACTGGTACAATGTATTGACCCCTTCTTAAGAAACTACTGTTCCAATTAAGAAATTGCTTGTTCAAAATTTGATGTTTTTTTATGTGGGAAATAAGCTAATTTTAATGTATAAAAGTCAACAAAAGTTATGTACCCCTTATACTCAAAATGCATTAGTCAGCTGTCAGAAGTATAACACATAGTTGACTTACAAATGTATAACACACACACCAACAGAAATGAACTGTGATTACTTTGTTCCTATCTTCACAGGTACTGAAACAGGATTAGAAACTTTAATTCAATTAACACAATATTTGGGGAGAATTTAAAAATGAAATAAAACCAACAACATTATTCATAGTAACAGTTTATACCATCACTAATCAATTAAATTTTGCCTTCAGATTCCAAGATCAGAACTGCGAGATTGTATACACCAGGTGGACAAGAATGGTGTAAAGGAAAGAAGCCGCAGGAAAATTCATCGGAGAGTATATGAGGTAGCAGGACCAAATCATTGGTGGCATGTGGACACAAATCATAAATTGATCAGATGGCACCTCATTATAGTTGGTGGGATTGATGGCTTTAGCAGACTTGTGACTTTTCTGAAATGCACAGATAATAACAAATCTGATACAGTTTTCAAGTGTTTCGAAGAAGGGGTACACGAGTTTGGTGTACCTCTACGGGTACGTTCAGACAAGGGACTGGAGAATGTAGGAATAGCAGATTTTATGATCCATGCACGCGGTTTAAAAAGCATGCTCACTGGGAAAAGCACACACAACCAGAGAATAGAACGACTTTGGAGAGATGTGTATGCAGGAGTTTTGTGTTTTTATTATACACTTTTTCATTTCATGGAAGATGAGGGTGTGCTCGATATAATGGATGACATTCATATCACTGCTCTTCACTATGTCTTTTTGCCAAAGATCAATGAAAAATTAAAGATTTGGCAACAGGCATGGGCAGGTCACAGAATTCGTACAGTCAAGTCTTCACCAATCAGGCTGTTTACTGCAGGATTGGTTAATAGTCCCGTTGAGATGGCATTGTCATTAGACATTCCTCAAGTTGCTACAAATGAAATAGAATCTCAACTTATTGAGAATCCCAGGCCAATATTTAATTCACCATTAGTATAAGTAAATGATAATTGTGAAAGTGAGCTCCACTTGGAAATTCCTGGATATTGGGAATCATCAAACTTTGGAATAGACATCTTTGTTAAAGCAGTTGCAATTATAAAAAAAACACGTTTGAAATATATACTGCCAGCATATTGAAAGCTGTGGTATAACACAGCTGATATACCCTGTCATGTAATATTTAGATTCACATGTTATTTTTTTAAGAGTTATGTTGTAATGTAATATAATTACATTTAAGAAGATTATCTGCTTTGCCTTTTTAGTTCCCATCAACTTTGAAAACACCTAAAACATTATTTCTGTATCTTATAGTTCTGAAACTGTATCCAGCATGTTGAAAATGGCCAAAAGTTGTTTCCCCAGTGTTCAATACTTCACATAAACAAATATGCAGCATACGACTCCCAAACATTTAGTACTTATCTATATATTAGTTCAATTATTGAAATAATTTGAAAACATTATGACAAAACAAGATTTGCTCATTATAAGGATTTTTTTACACCAATAAGTCATCTGCTGCAGAGGTGTCAGAAAGTATATGTATGTGGAAAAAGGTTGATCTTTTTTGTAATAGAACTGGAAGATTTGTTGTTAATAATAATTGATATCAAGAGTTGTCTCCCTATTCAATGCAATTTTTTTTTATTAAAGCTGCAATTAAGTTATCCAACTCACCTCGATATCGGAGTGACGCCTTGGTTAATAATCATAATTCATGATCAAGATTGGATTAAAATGGGAATTAAAGTTGAAATGGGCAAAAAGGGAATTTCGCTTTTAAGAGTTTTTTCTTTATTCAATATAAAGTTTTCCATAAATTCATTCCACCAAGACCACAACGAGCTTGAGTTGGGATCAAACTCGGTAGGCCCTGTTTCAATTCCCCACATGCTAGCCACGGCGGATTCCTTGTACATGTACACCTCAGTGGGTTACATCATAAGGACAAGACAAAATCAACACATCATGTTCAATTGTTGTATAATCAATTCAAAGCCAACTAGGATAAAAGCTTACTTTATAAACAATGTTAGTGTAATCTATAAGGTATAAAGCTAAAGCTACTATACATACTTTGGCAAAAGAATAACAAAACATACTAAATTTGTGAACCTTTTATCAAGATCTTAAAAAAAAAATGATGAGAAATTTTAATCTGACTAGAAACATTCAATATTAACATCAATATATTTTAATAATCGACTAGAAACATTCAATAACATCAATATATTTTAATAACATGAATGTTTAAGTATCTGAAGGATAATATTCTCTTAAACAAGTTAGTGGGTCATGTATGCCCTGTATCACTAATCTGAGTAATGCAATGCGATTTGTCATGCAAACCACAATTACTTATTTTGCAGTCAGGTAAGCTAACACAAGTAGCCAGAAGGACCTGTATAACTCTGTCTTTTGTCAAATAAATGTTATCTGACATAAGACTGGTATTTGGAAAGTGACCAGATACTTTTGGAGAAGCAGATTTTAAAATGTTCACTTTATATTATGCAATGGGTACTTTCATAAGTTGAATCTAATAAGAGTAACCTGCCATAGATGCTTTTCAAGAGTTCTGCTGCAAATTGTTGGTATGTGAGAAAGGGTCAACTTTTGAGTTATGATTGATGTCCAGTTCATTATAAGTACATGTAACTGTGTTGCAAAAGATTTCTCATTTTTCATTCCTTTTTTTAAAATCCATTTGGTTAAATACAAATTGAAAATAATGTGGAAAAAGCAGTCAGTTATATAATATTATGGTCTCTTTGATACTTATTCAACAATGTTATCTTCTATACTAAATTTTCTGTTGATGGCTTGTTTATTTAGTGTTTTACATCACTCAAAATTTTCAAGTTTTATCATTATTTCCTGGTTAACACGACAATCCTGCCAAGGAAGGAAAGCAATTTAAATTATTTTGTATGATCCAGCCAGGGATCAAACCTGCAAGCGGTTAATGGTTTGAACATACATAGTACAATTGTAAATACATACATGTACTACTATACAATAAAAGAGACTAGGATAAAACATGAAATCTTTGATCTTTTTCATTTTGATACATCTTCAGGAGACAAATGTTGACAAAGATTTCGGACAATAAAAAGGAAATACTAATGATGAGCAATTTCTCCTTTGCCCACAATATTTTCAATTTTATACAATAACTTTACTTTTATTTATAGAGATTTTTTCAGTTTTCAATTTCGTCTGCTGCAGATTTGAGGACGAGTCAAAGTATTCATACAGTAAACAAGAGTACCGCAAACGGTACATAATACGCCCGTCAGGAACTTCTTTGTAACTCATGCAGAAATTGACAAATATTCTAAGTCCAAAAAGGGGCATAACTCATTCAAAAATTGACGAAATCCGAAGAAATGTGAACTTGACCTGTGACGCATGATTACAAAGCCATATACAAAATTTCAGCTCAATACATCAAAGCATGTAGAAAAAAAGTGCGGAAATCAAATATTCTAAGTCCAAAAAGGGGCATAACTCATTCAAAAATTGACGAAATCCCAGGAAATATGAACTTGATCTGTGACACATCACTACAAAGCCTTAAACAAAATTTCAGCTCAATAGCTCAAAGTATGTAAGAAGAAAGTGCGGAAAACCCGAACGGACGGACGGACGGAGGGATGGACGGAAAGACGGAGGGAGGGACATGACCATACCATAATACTTAAAAACGGTCGTATAAAAAGGGTCTTTCTACAACAGTCAATGAAAGATACATTATTAAATGATTGAATTCTCCATAATGCATAATTTATATTTGCCAGCAATGAAGTATATAAAACTCAGATCCAACATGATACAAGTATTCAAACCGGGCTACATATATGTTGCATATTGTTATAAAAAAAGCAAAATAATTGTCAAAAGAAGCTATTCTTTTTAAAATGATAAGTACTTAAAACAAGAGGACCATGATGGTCTTATATCGCTCACCTGATTTAATCAAACTTAAAAAGTTTTCAGTGTTCTTTCCCCTATATGAGTCTATGAAAAACAAGTGACCCCCGGGGAGGGGTCATTTTTGACCCCGGGGCAATAATTTGAACAATCTTCCACTAAATGATGCTACATACCTAATATCAAAGGCCTGGGGCCTCTACTTTTAGACAAGAAGTTTTTTTAAGTTTTTTCTCTATATGAGTCTATGTAAAACAATAGACACCAGGGCTAGAATTTGAACACTCTTGGTAAAGGTCCACTAGATGATGCTACATACCCAATATCAAAGGCCTGGGCCCTCTACTTTTAGACAAAAAGATTTTTAAAGTTTTTCCCCTATATGAGTCTATGTAAAACAAGTGACCCCTGAGGAGGGGTCATTTTGACCCGAGGGCTATAGTTTGAACAATCTTGGTAAAGGTCCACTAGATGATGCTACATACCAAATTTCAAAGCCCTGGGCCCTCTACTTTTAGACAAGAAGATTTTTAAAGTTTTTCCCCTATATGAGTCTATGTAAAGCAAGTGACCCCTGGGGAGGGGTCATCTTTGACCCCAATGCTATAATTTGAACAATCTTGGTAGAGGTTCACCAGATGATGCTACATATCAAAGGCATGGGCCTTCTTCTTTTAGACAAGAAGATTTTTAAAGTTTTTCCCCTATATGAGTCTATGTTAAACAAGTGACCCCCGGGGGAGGGATCATTTTTGACCCCAGGGCTATAAATTGAACAATCTTGGTAGAGGTTCACTAGATGATGCTACATACCAAAAATCAAAGGCATGGGCCTTCTACTTTTAGACAAGAAGATTTTTAAAGTTTTTCCCCTATATGAGTCTTATGTTAAACAAGTGACCCCCGGGGACGGGTCATTTTTGACCCCAGGGCTATAATTTGAACAATCTTGGTAGAGGTTCATGATGCTACATACCAAATATCAAAGGCATGGGCCTTCTACTTTTAGTTAAGATGATTTTTTAAGTTTTTCCCCTATATGAGTCTATGTTAAACAAGTGACCCCCGGGGAGGGGTCATTTATGACCCCAGGGCTATAATTTGAACAATCTTGGTAGAGGTTCATTAGATGATGCTCATACCAAATATCAAAGGCATGGGCCTTCTACTTTCAGACAAAAAGATTGTTTAAGTTTTGGTTAATTTCCCCTTTTTTGTTGCCGTGGCAGCCAAAGTTCTGCATGGAATAGAATTTTTTGAACAAGTTGAAAGAGATCCACCCAAGGAACATTCCTGTAAAATTATTTTGAATTTGGTTAATTGGTGTAGGAGGACAAAAGCTCACCTTGCACTTCGTGCATTGGTGAGCTAATAAAACAAGAGGGCCATGATGGCCCTGGATCGCTAACCTGATTATATTTTTTTTCACTTTAGCCCCCTGAAGATTTTTTAAGTTTTAACTTTAGCCAAAAAGGCAAAATAGCGCTGCCCTGTGGCGGCTATGTTTTTCAACCAATCAACACGGCTTGAAGGAATCTGATAGTGGGTCACTTAAGGAACATTTCTACAAAATTATTTGAAAATCGGCCCGACACTTTAAGTTTTTACTATAGCCATATAAGGCAAAATAACCCCGTCCCTGGCGTCCATGTATTTTGACCAATCAACATGGCTTGAAGGAATCTGATAGAGGATCATCCAAGAATTATTTCTACAAAAAAAAATAAAGTTTATTTCGTTTAGTTGCCATGGAAACCAGAATTCTGCATGGATACCAACAATTTGAAGGAATTCTGGTGAGTTCATTGAGAGGATGCTTTCTGTGAAGTTTTTCCCAATTGACCCACTGGTTACTGAGGAAAAGATGTTGACGGACGCCGGACAAAAGGCAATCACAACAAGAGATGTTTGTCAAACATTATGCCCCCCCCCCCTGAGCGCCATGTTGTCAGGAATATTAGGACAATTGAGTAAAATTTGCATGGACCGAAATGCCAGGTGATTTGTCATTTCACATTGGATGTCTATGAGTAAGTTTTAAGAGTATGAACACTGTTCATTCAAAGTTTGAGGATGGTAGGTACAGTTCTTAATCCCATTGTGATGATGACTGATATTTGCAGATATTACGTATCCTCCAGGTCCAGGCATTGTTGAGTTATCATTACGACAAGCTTAAAAAAGGTTTTTGTGTTCAAGGTCAATGTGACCTTGACCTTTGACCTCAAAATAAATAGGGTTTATCTACTGGTCAGGCCCAACCTCCAAGTCAACTTTGAGGACCATAGGTCCAGGTATTATTGAGTTATCACCCGGAGAAGCTTAAAAAGGGTTTTTGTGTTAAAGGTCACTGTGACCTTGACCTTTGACCTCAAAATAATTGGGTTCATCTACTGGTCAGGCCAACCTCCAAGTCAAGTTTGAGGACCATAGGTCCAGGCATTTTTAAGTTATCACTCGGACAAGCTTTGGTCTATTGACGAACGGACCGACAGACATGTGCAAAGCAATATACCCCTCTTCTTCGAAGGGGGCATAATAACTTCGTGCTCAGGTCAGCTAATAAAAAGTAAATAAAGCAATTGTTTACATTTGTGTTGCTTAGATAATTTACATTAAATCAAACAAGATCTGAATTGAATACAAAGTATCTACAGGTTGATGTGAACAAGACAAATATATATACTAGTCTTAGATATACATTGTGAATACAGATTAAAAGCAAATCTAAATTTAAAGAGTGTCTAAATGAATTAGGGATCCCCAAATATATACTAGATTTGCCAACAATTAGAAGCATTAGTTAAACAACAAGAGCTGTCGGAAGACAGCATGCTCAACTGTTTCATGCTTGCCAATAAAACAAAACTTCTTTGGTTGGTACAGAAAACATAACCAAGTAATTTATAATACTTTATAAGTTGTTAAAAGGTCATAATTCTTACAAAAACCTTCACTGAAGTATGCAATCTCGGCTATTGATGGAGGTTATGATGGTAAACAAGTAGTGTAAGTGTATAAGCTTTTTGAAAGAGGGCCACCAAAAGAACATTCCTGTGAAGTTTGGATGGAATTGGTCCCGAGGTTTAGGAGGAGATGATGTTTAAGGCTAAAAGTTAACGACGGACGACGACAGACGGACAAAAAGTGATCAGAATAGCTCACCTTGAGCCTTTGGCTCTAGGTGATCTAAAAAAAGCGCAACAATTTGCATCCTTAGCAGGCAGGGGTTATCTTAATTGGTTGTGTATATGAAATTGGGAAGGGTTGTATCAAGTCCAAAAAGGGCCATAACTTTAATAAAATGCTGGATAGAGTTATCGTACTTGACTGTTTACATAGGTATGATGGTTGGGAAGGGCTGTATAAAGTTTCAATGCAATGCATCAAGTAGTAACTAAGATATGGTCTCTTAATATTGTTGCATGCAAAACTTTAACCAGAATTTATAGGTCAAAAAAGGGCCATAACTTGCATAAAATGCAGGATAGAGTTATCTAACTTAATAATCTACATATGTGTGATAGTTGGGTAGGGTTATATAGAGTTTCAATGCAATGCATCAAGTAGTAACTAAGATATGGTCTCTTAATATTGTTGCATGCAAAACTTTAACCAGAATTTATAGGTCAAAAAAGGGCCATAACTTGCATAAAATGTAGGATAGAGTTATCTAACTTAATAATCTACATATGTGTGATAGTTGGGTAGGGTTATATAGAGTTTCAATGCAATGCATCAAGTAAATACTGAGAGATGGACTCTTAAGTCCTTTCTTTTGTCGAAGAGATCAAATTATGATGAGGAGACGACAATTTTATCTCTTCGACACATGAACGGATTTCCTTGTATTTGTTTAAATCTTGATAAAGACCTTGTGGTCGAAAATATAAATAAATCTAATGACTCATTGCAGTCCAAAATATGCATTACAAAAAGCCATATCAAACATTGTAAACAAAACTTTTTCTGGTAGGTCCGATGATCTTGGGAGATTAAGTCTGCTTATGCACGTATTGGCTGTTGGCAATGCAGATTCAGTGTCTATAAAATGAATAGATGGGTGAATTTTGAATCCCAGGACTGGCTCTTCTTCTGCGCTTGTAGTAAACATCAGAATTTTGTTGAGCGAAACATTTCCTCTTCTTCCACCTGAAAATTGAAAAGAAAAACACCTTTTCTGATAATGAAGAAACCCAATTGTCTGATTAATTGGACAAGTTTTTTGTGTTTAATGTCACTGTAACCTTGGCATTTTACTGCAGAATACTAAATACAACATGAGCATGGCCAACACTATTTTGAGTTTTATCTTTGTCAGTAATGCATTTAAAAAATCTTGCACTAAAATGTAAATCACACAGGAAAATCAATATTTTTTTTTAGCTGTAAATGGTGAAAAATTTAACATTTTAGGATGTCTAATTGTTGTCATAAAATTTAATGGAGATAAAAATTCTGATAGAACAATAGAGCTCTAAAATATTAACCAGCAATTGTTGCGAGATAACGGACAGCAGATGATTGGAAAATCTTAAAGAAATCTTACTTGCAGCCTCTTTCATATACTTCACAAACTTTCTGTACATCCTGCTTTCGGAGATTTGTTTGTTTGTCCCTTTTTCACTGAACACTGGTGGCAGCAAGTTAGAGATCATCTTCAGTGTTAGTGGTTTAATGTTTCCTGGTGTGAACAGATGTATTAAAGATGTTTTTTCTTTTGTTATCTGAAATTCAATTTAATATAAATGAATAATATTGATTATCGGCACAGGGTAAAAAGTTGTTTGCAAAGGACTTAATGATGTTTGTACAGAACAGTATAAAATTGCCATTATTTGAAATAATTACATAAAAAGGTTTCTACAGTGACCCCCTATATACCTTTTTCAAAACATATTGATTGGTTAATAAAAGCAACCAAGCAGCATATGAAAAGGGGTAAAATTAACTTTTGGCTAAATTCACAATCCACTGAACCAATTTCAACGTATATTCAAAGAAATGTTCCTATGGTTGTCCTCTTCCTCTTTCAAAGTTGTTGAACGATATGAATTGTATTAAGAACTTTAAATGCACCAGAAAGGGATAAAAATCTCCTCTGTATCTGCTTGTCAGTTTCTAAGACAACTTAGTAGAAATGTTGATTGGTTGAAGCACATGGTGGCCTTGTGGCATCAGAAAAAGAGCTAAATTATAAAACTTTATTATTCCATTCTGATGAAAGTTTTTGTATACTTTCAAGATCATTAAGCAGTATTGTTCCTTTAGTGACCTTCTACATAACCTTTTCAAGCCATAATGATTGGTTGTAAAAGATAGCCGCCAGGCAACAGCAGAAATGGTGTTAAACCATTGAGTGGTCATTTGTTGGTCCCCCTTAAAATTGTTCAAAGATATAAATTAATATAATGCCGTAATACAATTAATCTTTACTGATAAGCCGTTTCATTTACATTGTTAACCTTTGCAAATTCATTTTCATTCTTGATAAAAATTTACCCAATAGTTGCAGTTACCATCTTAGCTTTTATACTCATGTGATCTATTTACTAGTATTTAGGACCATCTTGGCCCTTTTGTTTAGTTATGATCCAGTTTTTCCCAACTGACTGAAATCCTTGATGGCTTTGTGGACAGACAGAAAGTAAACTGATAGTGAACTTATAATAAGAAACATATAATAACCTGAACAATTCCTAAAGCATCCAGACCGTTACGCAAAGCCAGCAAATTTGACCTAGGCTGTGATTCTACAAATACTTCATTCAACAAGTCAGGGTCTAGGATTCTTGGGAGAGGTCCATTCTGTAGTAGACTTAACGCTAAAAATACAAGTAGTAAATCAGTTATAAATCTGAAACACTATTAGCAAGCCTTTATTACCTCTGAATACAATTTAAATCATAGATATTAACCACCCTACATTATTAGGGATTTATATATTGTGAACATTTATTGCATTAGTTTATTTCTGCTATTGTGATTTATCTAATATCATTTTTGGGCAAAATTATAAAATATGATATCACGGCTCTTTTTCTGTTATAAGAATAATTATTCATAATTCATACATGAAATGTAATTCAAATCAAGTCAAGTGTTAATTGTTTCTATTTAGTTGTTAATATGCTCCCAATTATCAATTTATCCATACACAACAATTAGAACAAGAGGGCCGTGACGGCCCTGGATCGCTCACCTGCGTTATGTTATTTGATTATTCATGTCAAACACATCATTAAAGTAAACATTCAGACCGCTTTAGTCAAAATTGCGATCTATAGTTCTCAAATTTGGCCAAGTGACTTAATTTTTGTTCTCAAATTTGGCCTAGTGACCTAAATTTAATTGGACATGACCCATATTCATAATTAGCCTCAATATCATAAAGACAAACATTCTGACAATTTCAACTTGCTAAAGTTAGAAATGCGTATTCCATGGTTCACAAGATTTTCCTTCGATTTGGCCTAGTGACTGTGATCTAGTTTTTAACCCATATTCTAACTTTGCCTAGCTATCATCATCAAACAAACTTTCTGACAGAGGAGAAGATGTTGACGGATAACAGACGACGCACAAAAGGCGATCACAATAACTCACCCTTGAGCACTTAATGCTCAGGTGGGCTAAAAATTAGATCAATCCACTGACGAGGTTTATTTCAATTTTGCTTAAATCCTTTTTTTGTGAACTATTCAGAATGCAATAAATTGTAATACAAATAGGTTTTTACAACACTGAGAATCATATCACTTACCAAATATTTTTCCAATTATTTCATATTTTTCTACTTCAAGATTTTCTCTCAGAGGATTGAAAAAGCTTTCTTTTATTTCAAGTAGCAGTAACCTGAAGAATTCCTTTCTAGGACCACCGTTATCAACTGCAGCCTGAAATGCAAAGAATTGAACATTTTTCTGTTCTCTCATTTGAAGTCTCACTGTGACTATGCCTTAAAAGATACATACCCAGTCAAACTGTAATTCACCATTTATTAGTAAGAACTAAGTTGATTTTCATTATGACTATACAGTGCAAAAGATAAGCTGGGTATTTGTGCAAAAACTCGATTAGAATTGTTAAATACCCAATTACAGTGAACTTGACAGTTCCTGGTCACATTTCGAAATAAAAATGTTCGAGAATGATACAGTAATTTGACAATTTGATTATCAAGTCATATTTCCCATTAGCTCGGCTAGTTTCACTTGGATTTCAAATGTTGTCATTTCAAGAACGGATGTCGTTATCACGAAACGCTCGACTGCTTCGATTCCTGCGAAAGCAAACTCTCAATAGTTTTGTTTACCTGTCACAGCGTATACTGCTGATTGTAGCTATAATTTTAGTAATACATGTATGTATTGCACATAAATGTGTAGGTTATTTACCACTGAACGAGATTTTTAACCTGGATCGGTCACCTGATTTTATATTTTTCACTTTAGCCATATAAGCCCCGCCCCCTGGCAGCCATGCTTTTCAACATAACATAGCTTGAAGGAATCTGATAGTTGGTAACTTAAGGAACATTTTTCACACAATTATTGGAAAATAGGCCTGACATTTTCGGAGGAGAAGATTTTGTAAGTTTTCACTATAGCCATATTTATATAAGGCAAAACAGCCGCCGCCCCCTGGTGGCCATGTTTTTCAACCAATCAACATGGCTTGAAGGTATCTGATAGAGGATCATCCATGGAACATTTCTACAAAATTATTTGAAAATCTGCCAACCAGCTTGGGAGATGAAGAATTTTAAAGTTTTTTTGTTTCGTTGCCATGAAAACCAGAATTCTGCATGGATCCCAAAAATGAATTCGGGTGAGATCATTGAGAGGATGCTTTCTGTGAATTTTCATCCAAATTGACCCATTGGATACTGAGGAAAAGATGTTGACGGACGCACGACGGACGCCGACAAAAGGCGATCACAATAACTCACCTTAGGTGAGCTAAAAAAGATTGACTTGTCAAAGTTATTTATGCCAAACTAGTGGATAATTTGACCTAGTTCACATACGACACTTTCGGGTCAGCCAAAGGGGAATTTCTCAAAATTATCAATTTATTAGTAAAACAATTTAGGTAACTTTTTAAGAATAATTTAATGCTTATGGTGATAAATCGATGTTAAAAATGTGTTATTGAATCAATTTCACTCCATAAATTTACTTTCTTTTTTATCAAATTTGATATGACTTATTAGTTAGTTGAAATGCAACAGTTTTTGTGCATGAAAGTTTGTCACATCACTGGCAAGATTTGACGCATGAGACTGTGGGGCGCCAATTTGTTAACTCAAACCGTTTTCTAATTTTGATCAATATAGATGATTACTTCGGTATCTGGCCAAGCTGAAGGCATTTGTCACGTCATCTCTTGCTGACCATGTTCAAAACACCCAGCTTACATGTACACCTGATTTCATTGAATAACTACCACTAAGCTGCATAAATGGCTTCTAAAATAGACAAGATTGATAAATAATTTTACTATAACTAAACATCATGTGACCGCCACCTGAAAAGTGACTTCTATGTTTCACTCCACATTTGTTGACAAGGCAAAAATGTTTTTCTACTGCAGATCCAACTTTTCATTGCTCAGGAAAACATTGAAATTTTTGAAAGGTATTTTCGGACATGCAATATTGAAAGTATTTTTTTTTTTTGTCAAATTAATAGAACAACTTACCTCTCCATAGAATTGAACCTCAAGCGTGTATCGCAGGTTTTCAACAGCTGCTATTTCTTCAAAAGCAGTTTCAAGCAAGTTGTTTCTATCAATCATAATGAAGTTTGTTTTTCCTTCACCAATATCAGTTGTCTCATCTTCCAACTCTAGATTCCTCCCTATGACAATTCTATTTTGCATTTCTCTCAATATATCAACTGGATTGTCTATATTGTTGATTGAGCAAAATGTTATAATGCTTTCATAAACTTCTTTAAAGTCTTCTGTACGTAAATCAGAATTCTCTTGCAGAGCATTTTCTTGGGAAGGGGTCTGCAACTCGGTATTAGAGATATCCAGCACCTCTTCTATATGTTCACCCATTTCGACTTCATTAGTCTGCACGATATCTGGTAGCTGATTTCTTTCCTCCTCAGAATCTGATAACGACACTGTCAGAGTACACCATTTTGCATGTTCACGTAAGTCAGTTATTAAAAAATCTTTATGACAGTGTATGCAGACTTCTCTAACACTGCTTGTTGCAACCATGACATCCATTGGTTCAGCACAGAGACTTTCCTGAATAGGACGAACATAAATTTTGCATTGACTTCCAAAGATACATTTCAATGTTTCGACATCCCATTTGCTGTTTATAAGTTCCAACTGACGACAGTTACTCATCACTTTCATAAGTTCAAATCCACCAGCTTGTTTTAACTTTAAAAACTTTGAAATAATAGTTTCTTTTACGCAAATTTCGTCCCCATTAGCAGGAAAAGATATCCGTTTTAAGCCCAATCCTGCGTTTAGTAAAATAGACTTCAAGGAGGCACTTGGTATTTTGTTAGAATCTTTGTCCGAAAGGCACATACATGACGCGGTCCATGTCTTTGGCTTTTTCATTTTTGAGTTGACTAATCTGGACAAACGACCTGGCCGAAATAAGGAAGCTCTCTGCTCTGCCGATGTTGATCCTGATGATTCTGTAAAGCAAAGAGGAAAATGACAGTACTGTAAATATTGCAAAAATATTTTATATAATATTTGTAAATTTACACTAAACTACAAAAGTAGCACTTATTTCTATATAGTAAAACAGGGTTCATAAAGATAACAAACCCTGCCCCCCTTTGGCCATTTTTTGTTCACAACAAAACAAAATAATTTCAAAAATGTTGTGTCAAATTATTTTCAAATTGGGCCAGGGCTTTTGTACAAGAAGATTTTAAAGTTCTCACTATATAATTATTTATTCAATAGACATGTGATGTTTTCACAAACCAGTAATTTGAATGCACTATCTAAGCCTTAGCACCTGCTCAAGGTCAATAATTTAATAATATTTGTTTAGTAGTTACACACTGAAACAGTTAACATTCAAAAGTGTTTTTCTTTCAAAGTTAAAGCAAGTTTCATGCACATATATTCCTGCTTGACATCCCTTTCCTACCGACAACAAATCAGCACCAGACAGGCTTGAAACATCTTGAAATAAATGTGAAATATCTATAATATGAATGTATACTTTTTTAAATAAGTTAAAACTGTTGCGGCAAACAGGGAAATGGAGCAATATCACCTTTTGCAACAATGTTTAGAAAATTTGTTTTTGCTGCAAATGTGTATTCAAGCAGGAATGGGTTAATTCAATTAATAAACAATGTATTGTATGTTATGATTGTCTTTTATTATTTTAAATGTTTATATATGTTAATTGGCTATAAGAATAATATTAAAAGCTAAATAAAGATATGACATGTTATTACATACTGTTGAACTTTATGTTATGATTGCCAAGATTATTAATTCTAGAAAAAGCATCTTCCCATAAGTAATTGTTACTAATATTCTGTCATCCCATCCTCAATAAGATGGGGACGTGAAATAGTGAAAAGCTGAACAGGATTTATAAATTGTAAGTGTATTATCAGAAATTACTGTCATGGCCATTATATTCCAAAATTAAATTTTTAGTTTGTTATGCATTTTCTTATAAACTTGAGTCTTGGTTAATATATTGCCTCCGACAAAAAAATAAGCATTTCTTTTATATCAATCCCTTATTTTAATCTGGGTACACAATAATTCAAATTTACATATAAAGAGTGTTTAAGGAACACTTTGAATGAACTGCAGTGGTGCAGAGACATATAAATACAGAGAAAGGTTACTCGGGATATACAAAGAATTACTCTCAATAATAGTTATATAAAACATTTATGTGAACCGGTGCTTTGTTTATTTACACATAAATTGTTGAATTAACTAGTCAGTAGTGTTGTTTTTGGACAATAATTTAAAAGTATTGCAGTACAGCTCTCGAGCAAAACGCATTGTCCGCCAGCCACCGCTGAAGAATTTTCAACGCGGGCCGGATTTATTGTCCACGAGATAAGTGGACTTCCACCCTGCGACCCATCACTGCAATATTCACTTTCTTTCCATTGCAGACAAAACAAAATAGCCTCAGGTCTTGAATAATAAAACCCACCATCGCTGACGCAGAATCACGATGGAATCGTCACGGAATCCTGGTGACACTCTACTCAATAAGCTTATTCTTGCTGTTGTTATGTTTTGTGTTTTTTTTTTTTACTTCCTTTTAATTTTGAAGAAATATATTGTTCAACAGTTAGAAGCGAGTCTAAATGCATATGTATAAGTTATACATTCACAAAAATGTATTTCCAAAATGGTTCTATAACGAAAGGGATATTCCATTTTTTTTTTAAAACACAAATTTTGTAGCCGCTAAATGATTATCTGATAATGTCTATGTTTTAAAGATAATTTATTTTGCCAATCACCACAATTACCACTGTTATTAAGCCATTGTTCATTCTTGAATGCTGATATATTATGTACTGTCATTTACAGTCAAACCTATTTCAAAGTCGGATAAAATATCACTATCAAAACCCTAACTTTGCAAAAAAGAAAGCGTAAAATTTCCCACATTAGTCCATTGGATGGATCCAATTGTAAAGCTGTAATCTTTCCCATCTAAAATTATAAATGATGCAATTATTTGACCTAAATCCAGGGTCAATGATTTGCAGAAATTAGTTGCAATTATGTGACCATATTTAAAGACGAATTTTGACACAACTGCAGCAAACAGCTTTGATAGAATTATGACAAGATGAGAATGGATGCAACTGATCAATTTTCTATGATGTTTTCAAAACTCTTAGTTAACATTTTGCTGAAAGTTAATACAAAGTCTCAATAGATGAAAGTATATTTATTGAATGGCGCTTTTTTTTGCACAATGTTTTCAAAAGTCATCATGTTATTTACTTGCTATATTCTTAATCCACAACTAACAATAGACCATAATATGAAGTTTAAGAAGATTCCAACCACAGGTTTGGGAAAAAACCTAATTATGTTTATCTCCCCCTTGTTTCATAATTTCAGTACAAAATGTCTGGGGGTATACTTACAAAACTTACAATAAAAAAAATCAATTTTCATAGTTTTTAATCAGGAATAGTGTTAATACACTCTCAAGTTAGTATTTTATTGAGTTAAAGCTCCAAATCAGGAAAATCAAGATACAATTGAATATGAGGCTGTCAGTTGCAATGTCAATAACAAATAATGGTGATTTTTTTCCATTTTTTAAAAGTACAACTATGAAAAATTTAAAAAAATCACAAATTCATAATAAGTAAATCCAAATGAACTATACAATAATTGTCTATATAGTGTATCAAACAGAAATGCCAAATTTAAACAACATTCACCATCAATAAGTTGACATATAATATTTTGTTTGAAACAACCACATAATCCTATTTATGTAAATTGAATCAAGAGCTGACACTAGATTCAAAGTGCTTGGCCAACTTGGGAGTAACTTTCTCAAGGACTTTTTCAGAATTTGTGCTTCACTGTTTGCTGCTGTGAAAGAATCATTAAGTCCATATCTTCCCCTGACCGCTTGAAGATCACCTTCAAATGGTTAAAGTTTAACCCTGATCCAGCAATATTTTCTGCAGTTGGACGCTTCATTATACCATGGCTTATGAAGGTGTCTTAAGATATTATGTTGCAAGACTTTTCAGTATTAAATTGTCATGAATGTCTTATTGCAACAATGCCTCCTCGACATCAGCTTCAGCGTTGTGAGCATCATATGAAATGCTAAAATGCTGTTTGACTAAGTCTTCCTGTTTGTGAGACTGATCTGGGAATTTCTTCTTTAACAATGACAGACAATTATACAGTTTGACGATTGCACTATCTATCGTTTCACAGACCACAGCTTGTCCATTCAAAG
Source organism: Serripes groenlandicus (assembly GCA_031761405.1). Taxonomy (NCBI): domain Eukaryota; kingdom Metazoa; phylum Mollusca; class Bivalvia; order Cardiida; family Cardiidae; genus Serripes; species Serripes groenlandicus. The sequence goes on along the minus strand of JASEVX010000014.1, from coordinate 9,257,209 downwards.
ACATGTCACCGTCATTGTTCACATATATCCCAGTAACTCTTAGTGCCTCAGCAGCAATTGGTACACAAGGCTTTCTGTAAACTGAAAACCTACTCCCTGTCTTTATCTCTGCTGCCGCGATTTCGGTGATGTGTGGCATCAGAGAATAACGAACTGAAAAGAACATTATTATGTTGTAAGTGCACAATTTTGATAAAATATGTCAAGTATACAAATGTATTATTAGTTTGTATTATTAAATCCGAGCCCTGGAAGCTCAGTCTGTAGCGACGATGGCTGTCAATCCAGGGTTTGTGAGTTAGAAACCTAGCTCGGCCAACATTATTTCCGACGTTTGACAAAAGTCACTGTGACAAACGTCATTTGTCTTTCACCAATGGGCTAACAGTCTATGTGGAAAAGCAGCCAGTTGCTTTGAAAGTATGTAATGTGGAGTACTGGTCACTGTGGATGCCGGATGGACGTGCCAGTTGAGCTAAAAAGAGAATCACTGTAAAACCTTACAGCTTTCATGGAGTAAGATTCACTACAATTTGCCATAATACTTACATGTTGTATTCTACATGAGAACTTCTTGTCCAGACGTATTCGGCTGGAGGAGCTGTTGGATACATTGCGAATACCGCTAGTCGACTTTTTATAGCGGACTGGTTTTGGCCGGAAAGTGTTTGCTGGTGTCCTTTGAAATATATAACAAAACATAACATATAACCTTTTTTCTATGGTATTTGCTTCCTATAAATATAGTCAGTATAGCTTCATACATGTATGAACTATTACTGGTCTTTAATGGTAACATTTGGAAACTACTTAGACTGAGATGATAACTGGCCTTTTGACCTAGTTTTTTACTGTACATGACCCATATTCGAACTTGGATTAGATATCATTTAGATAAACATTCTGACAAAATTTCAAGCTGCTGTGGCCAAAAAAGCAGCTTCTACAGAGTTAACAAGATTTCCTTAAATTTGACATAGTGACCTACTTTTTGACCCAACATGACCCATGTTTAAACTTGACCTACATATCATCAAGACAAACATTCTGATTAAGTTTCAACATGCTAAAGTTTACAAGAGTACCGCAAACGGTACATAATACGCCCGTCAGGAACTTCTTAGTAAGTTTCCTCTTTGTTTTGATATATTGTTTGTTTGTAAAAAGTTAATAAAGTCGTTCAGGAATAAGTTGTTAAAGAATAATGGGAAACTATGAAAAATGCATAACTCATGCAGAAATTGACAATATTCTAAGTCCAAAAAGGGGCATAACTCATTCAAAAATTGACGAAATCCGAGGAAATGTGAACTTCATCTGTGACACATGATTACAAAAGCCATATACAAAATTTCAGGTCAATAGCTCAAAGTATGTAGGAAAAAAGTGCGGAAAACCAATATTTTAAGTCCAAAAAGGGGCATAACTCATTCAAAATTTGACGAAATGTGAACTTGATCTGTGACACTTGATTACAAAGCCATATACATAATTTCAGCTCAATACATCAAAGCATGTAGAAAAAAAGTGCGGAAAACAAATATTCTAAGTCCAAAAAGGGGCATAACTCATTCAAAAATTGACAAAATCCCAGGAAATATAAACTTGATCTGTGACACATCACTACAAAGCCTTATACAAAGTTTCAGCTCAATAGCTCAAAGTTTGTAAGAAAGAAGTGCAGAAAACCCGAACGGACGGACGGAGGGACATGACCATACCATAATGCATACCGTTTTTAATAAACGGTCGTATAAAAATGTGGCCTCTAGAGTGTCAACAAGATTACCCTTCACTAATTCATGATCCCTAGGTAAACAAACCAGTCTTCTAAGGCTAGAAAATAAAATATGCCTTGCCCTAGGGCACTCCAACATGACTGACGTTTCGCGACTGGAGATCAAACCTGGGACTTCAGGTTTCAAATCCCCGACGCTAACCACTTGACCACTGCGGATTCCTTTTACACTATTTAGTGTAGGAACACACTACATAAATTTATATTGGCGAAAGTCCTGCCACATTTGGGTCTGCCTGTTCAGAATGCATCAACGCCTATCAACAATAACAAGTTTTAGAAACATACATATTGCCATTGGTTACTGGTTACAGGCCTTTTTGTTAAATAAATTCTCATCAATATGAATATATTTCAATATTAATATACCTTAGAGAGGGAGATTCATCAGAAAGTGGGCACACTTCAAGCTCATTCACCAGTGAACCTTCCATGGACTGCTTGGCTTTTTTTTTTAATTCTTGTATAGCGATATTCCTGTAACAGATTATAAAATTGTTTATGTAGAAGGTCATAACAAATAGATTTCAAACAAGAAATATAAGTTTTTGATTTTTTTTTGATATTTTTAATAGATAAATTTTGCATGGTCAGTGATCTGCACTGGACACCAATTGTGAATTCATGTCCTGCTTGTGAGCTAGCTTTTCTAGTGATGTGGTTATGTTTATGTCAGTTTATGTCAGTAGTGGGAGTTATACAAAATAAAATTATAAATCACCAATGATAAACATATACAAACACATCCAGTACTAGGTTTAATCATTTAACACTTTCCCACATACAGCAAATGTGCAGCAGACAACTTTGAAAACATATAGAAATAAATATGGAAAATCTCTGAAAATGAAAGTACAATAACTGTTTAAGAGTTCAAAACATGGTGACAAAAGTAGAAATGGCTTGTTTTGAGCAATTTCTTCTTTTGTTGCCATGTTTTCAGAATGTATCTATATGAGGGAAAAGGTTAATGATTTCAAACATACTCCATTTCTCCTGCTCTCTCCTCCATCATCTTCAGATTCCGGTTGCATATTGGCTTCATATTAAGTGTCGCCAGGAAGTTGTTTACCCGGACAGGACCGCCCAAGTTATCAATCATTGCTGAAAATAAACAAGTAATTACTTTAACATGCAGAAACATGTTTTTTATAAATTATGTAAATAATAATAATATTCAAAGACAGTAACTTTGCAGTCAACAAAATTTCTGACATTTGATAAAAGTAAAGGCAACAAGCGTCATTCACCAATAGGAAAACATTTTATGTTGAAAAGCAGCCAGTTGCTTGGAAAGAATGTTGTGTGAAGTACTGGTATGAGACATCGAGGAAATACATGGGTAGGTGAACTGGCCGCATTGATATAACGGAAAACTGTTAGAAACGGCGTTAAACCAGGGGTGGCAAAATCCATTGTCTGTATTGCCCAGCTTGTCCCAGAGCCTGTTCGGACAAGTGAAATGTTGTAGGGATTTACTATATAAATATCATACAGACAAGTGCAAAATAGCATTTTGATAAAACAGACGAGTCAAAATCATATTTCGCCACCCCTGTAAACCACAATCAATCAACCAATTTTGACGCATCTACAGTAAACGAATTTTCAAGACATTATGACAAAGGAGAATTTGCTAAACACAAACAATTTCTCCTTTTGCCACAATGTTTTAAACTTTGATTAGTTAGTATACCATCACTTCCACAGATTTTCCAGATCTTCAGTAAATGTTTTCAAAATCGTCTGCTTTGATGAATGACTCCATGAGGTAATATACAAACAATATTTATTTAAACTATGCCAGAACAAATAAATTATACATACATGTACCAGAGTTTTGTGTCGTGTTGACATCAAAGCGGTGCATTTTTCCTTAGGCCAATCTGTTGATTAACTGGCAATCGCGATTCTGACACAGTACATATAAATAACAGCCAAGTCCCTTTTAAAGCTCTCCAATGATTGTAATGTGTCAGTGGAATAGGGCCCAGCTTATATGACTGGCAGAATTTCGAGTTGTCCATCAGTTCAACCTCTCCACCCATCTTTGGTCACTCCTTTCGGCAGTTTCAGATGGAAGTTCGCAGTACAATTGTCACGTTCATATGAATGTAAGTCACATAGACTGGTGTCTGAATAGTTGTGATCAGTGATTATACTTTTGCTATGCGTCGGAGCTGTTTTAATAACCTTACGCTTCCGAAAAACACCGCGTTTTATCTCGAAAATTAATGTTGACATATTATGGAGGGAAATCCGATAATGACGTCACAGGAAGTTACATTTGTTGGTGTTTTCTGTGTTTTTATCTGTCGGGTATAATATTTTTTGTATTCAAATATAACATTGAGCTTATTTTTATAATATTTAATCAGCGATTCAAAAAATGAAAATTCATTTGTGGAAGAAGATAACTTTTCAGATCGACATGAACTAGTACGAACTGTTCCGAACTACCCCGAAGTTCGCCGACATTTGCCGACATTGGCCGATCTGAAAAAAGTTGAGAACATTGTGACAAAAGAAGAAATTGCTGGTTTTGAGATATTTCTTCTTTTGTCAAAATGTGTTAAAGTCTTCAGAAAGAGTGGGAAAGGGTTAATGTGATTAAGTCAACCAGGAATATGTAAAACACAAGTTAAGCTCAGGAAAATATATAACATGCATGTGTAGATCTATTGTTTTCATAATAAATACTGCATATATAGCTAATTACAGAAGCATATTCCGTGAAAAGGGTTCACGTGTTACAGCTTGTCACCACTTAAAAAAGAATGTAAATTATTGAACACATAACAGAACACGAAGCTATAGGAATGCACGAAGACATAAGAATTAGTGTGGTGATATCATTTTCGTCTACGTACCTTCCATCGCTTTCCGAACAGCATCCTTGAATCGTACACGGTCTCCAATTGTATCTAGGCCTAAATGTTTCATTTCCTCGTCTGAAAGTTTCCTGCAGTCTTCCAGCAATATTTTGTTGGTTTCGAAATTTTTCAATAACTCTCCTAGTTTAATAGATTGAAGAAGATTGGCCAAGGAGGCCTGTTGCCACGGCGACGCCATTTTAATGTTTTGCTTTACGGGCGTTACCCTTTACGGGTCACATTACCGTCACATTCCGTACATTCGCGCTTTTATTTCCGGTGTCAAGGCGGAATATCACCCTGCTTAAACTATCCACAACATATAACAACGTTTGCACATCATATAAAGTTAACACAGATAGCACAAGATGTAATAACGTCACGACATAATATAAGAAAAACAACTAACTAAACAATATCATATTGCATGGACATGATCTACTACTTTGTTAATCATGGGCAAATATGAATGGGATATGTTTGTCGTTTACCTTCCGTCCGTCCGTCCGTCCGTCCGTTCGTCTGCCGTCCTGTGCCATATTTAAGGCATTGGTGGATGGATTTGATTAAAACTGTATGGAAATGTTAACCTACTGAAAGGCTAGACGGCAAGTGAAACAAAGATTGCTTTAAAAAACAAAGAGTAATGTCCCCTTAGACTTATATTGTGTATGTACTGGACATCATTTAAGATGTATCTACATAATATAAAGATGTATCCACATAATATAAAGATGTATCTATCCACATAATATAAAGATGTATCTACATAATGTAAAGATGTTTCTACATAATATAAAGATGTATCCACATAATATAAAGATGTATCCACATAATATAAAGATGTATCTACATAATGTAAAGATGTATGCACATAATATAATAAAGTATGGACATAATATAATAAGGCAAGCACATGATATAAAGATGTATCTACATAATGTAAAGATGTACCGACATAATATAAAGATGTATCCACATAATATAAAGATGTATCTACATAATGTAAAGATGTATGGACATAATATAATAAAGTATGGACATAATATAATAAGGCAAGCACATGATATAAAGATGTATCTACATAATATAAAGATGTATCTACATAATATAAAGATGTATCTACATAATGTAAAGATGTACCGACATAATATAAAGATGTATCTACATAATGTAAAGATGTACCGACATAATATAAGTACAAAACCACAACACATAACCATATACTGACATAATATAAATATGTTTGCACAACATGTAAAGATCGTTGTACATAATGTAATTACAAACAGACATAATAATGGAGTTTCATCACTTCGAAAGACAGTGCCGGCGTTCCATATTAATGCCTCATTTTCTTTACCATACAAAGGGAAATCCCAATAAATCAGAGCCTGTGATAGATTATTTGTGGTTTATAATGCCTAACAAATGATGTTTTTCTAAACATTGAATTGTTATTTTATAACACTATAATATTCTTATAACTGTTTAGACTGATGCAACCATGTCCTTTATACCATATCACCTATTACCTATGTTTAACATGAGCATAAGAAGTTTTTCAAATGCATATATATATATATATATATACAAGGTAATAAAGTAATTTTTTTTTCAGGATTGAGAACTAATTTAATCAATATTTGAAGAAGATCACCAAAGGAACAATTGGGTCAAATCATTTTCAAATCAGGCCACTATTTTCATAAATTGAGCATTTGTATTGTAAAGAGGACAACCATTCTTATGAAGGTTAATTGCAATGGACCAAGTGGTTTAGGAGGAGACATTGTTTAACCTTTTCCCACTTGTAGATGACTTTTCACATCACTGTAGCAAAGGGAGATAACGCTCATGGTGAGTATGTTCTCCTTAAAAGTAAAACTAAAAGCAAGACCTTTGGTAGACTGACTCTGAATTTTAATCACGAAAACATGGCATCACCCTGTTTTTTTTTTTACAGATATCATGCACCTGATGTATTCTTGTCCTTTCGGAAACTCCGTGTGATTTGAATTCTTTGGTGAGTAGCAGTATCACATCCGTGTTATTTTAGGTCTTTGGAAATGTATACATGGAATGTCAACACGCCAACTTGGACGACATTGTATTTAATAATTACATTGTAAATAATTAATGGGCTTTTGGACCTGTTCCTTCATCCCTTTCCCGCCTGCAGACGCGTTTGAATGCAACTGTAACGGAAGACTTACACAAAACTTCGTGAATAAATGTGAAGTTGTTAATACCTCTATTCAATAATTATACTTTCTTTCATATTTATATACTACATTTGATCAACATATGTTTTCAAAATCGTCTGAAGCATATCTGTTGGTTGAGATAACATGTTAAATAGCATATTTTTTGCTTCCATGGCAATCTTAATGTGCTGCCAACTTTGTATTGTCAGGTAGGGGAGGGAAAGAGGACACCAAACAAATATTGAGGATGTTGTGCTTAGATTTGCTAAAACCAAATATAAATGTCAGTTAATTGATTAAATTGTATGTATTAAGCTACAGTGTTATTTTGTCCCCACTGAGATTTGAACTCAGAACTCCTGGCTAGACCAGGTGTTTTACCAGTTAAAACTATAAGGTCTCAAAATGTAGCTAAACACATTTAATTAACACTCAAGATTGTCCTCAAAGAAAGTCACAAATGGTTAATGCCTCATTTTCTTTACCAAACAAAGGGAATTCCTAATCAATCAGAGCCTGTGATAGTTTAATTGTGGTTTTAAATGCCTAACAAATGATGTTTTTCTAAACATTGAATTGTTATCTTACGACACTAGTTTATTCTAATTACTGTTTAAACTTATGCAACCATGTCCTTTATATCAACTCACCGCGGTGGGTTATTATTTATTTATGAGAGTATGAGAGAAACATCATTTATAATCTGAATGCATCTTATCGAAATATTGAAATAAAAAGACAAGGCTAAAGGGCACATTTCCTGGTGCATTCCATTTTTTTTTGTGATAATCACTATTGATGTTGCCCTAACAAATGTATAATAAGCAAACAAAAACATAAATTGTTTGTTTTTTCGTTCATTGGTAACACAGGGGATATTATTATTTTCAATAACCTGTGAAACTTTCTGCAATGAAACATGCTAAAATCATGCAAGTCCCCATTTATGATATGTATAACAAGATGGCCATGATGGCCCTGGATCGCTCACCTGATTTGATTATTGTTCTATTTAGCCATAAAAAACCCGCCACCTGGCGGCCATAGTTTTCAACCAATCAACATGGCTTGAAAGCATCTGAAAGAGGGTCACCATAGGAACATTTCTACAAAATTATTTGAAAATCGGCCTGACAGTTTTTCAGATGAGAAGATTTTTTAAGTTTTCACTGTAGCCATGTAAGGCAAAATTGTCCTGTCCTGTGGCAGCCATGTTGTTCGACCAATCAACATGGCTTGAAGGAATCTGATAGTGGGTCACTTAAGGAACAAAATTATTGGAAAATCAACTTGACACTTTCGGAGGAGAAGATTCTTTAATTTTCCAATATAGCTGTATAAGGCAAAATAACCCCACCCCCTGGCGGCCACGTTTTGTGACCAATCAACATGGCTTGAAGGAATCTGATACAGGGTCATCCAAGGAACATTTCTACAAAATTATTTGAAAATTGACAAGAAGAATTTTAATTTTTTTTTCGTTTCGTTTCCATGGAAACAAGAATTATGCATGGATCCCCCAAAAATTGAAAGAATTCTGGTGAGGTCATTGAGAGGATGCTTTCTGTGAAGTTTCATCCCAACTGACCCACTGGTTACGGAGGACAAGATGTTGACGCACGACGCATGATGAACGACGGACAAAAGGCGATCGCAATAACTCACCTACTACTGTTTGACCAAGGAGGTAACAACACATAAAACAAACAAAGCATTCTATCGCTATGATATCAATAAACTACTGTTTTAACAAGGAGGTAACAACAAATGAAACAAACAAAGCGTGCTATCGCTCTGATATCAATTAACTATTGTTTTAACAAGGAGGTAACAACAAATAAAACAAACAAAGCGTGCTCTCGCTCTGATATCAATTAACTATTGTTTTAGGTGACAACAAATAAAACAAATAAAGCGTGCTATCGCTCTGATACCAATAAACTATTGTTTTAACAAGGAGTTAACAACAAATAAAACAAACAAAGCGTGCTATCGCTTTTCAGTGTTCTTTCCCTTATATGAGTCTTTGAAAAAAAAGTGACCCCCGCCGAGGTGACCCCAGGGCTATAATTTGAACAATCTTGGTAAACTAGATGATGATACATACCCAATATCAAAGGCCTGGGCCCTCTACTTTTAGACAAGAAGATTTTTTAAAGTGTTTCCCCTATATGAGTCTATGTAAAACAAGTGACCCCCGGGTAAGGGTCATTTTTTACCCCAGGGCTATACTTTGAACAATCTTGGTAGAGGTTCACTAGATGATGCTACATACCAAATATCAAAGGCATGGGCCTTCTACTTTTAGACAAGAAGATTTTTAAAGTGTTTCCCCTATATGAGTCTATGTTAAACAAGTGACCCCCGGGGAAGGGTCATTTTTGACCCAAGGGCTATAATTTGAACAATCTTGGTAGAGGTTCACTAGATGATGCTACATACCAAATATCAAAGGCATGGGCCTTCTACTTTCAGACAAGAAGATTTTTTAAGTTTTGGTTAATTTCCCCTTTTTTGTTGCCATGGCAGCCAAAGTTTTGCATGGAATATAATTTTTTGAACAAGTTTGAAAGAGATCCACCCAAGGACATTCCTGTAAAATTATTTTGAATTTGGTTAATTGGTGTAGGAGGAGAAGTTGTTTGTAGGAAAATGTGAACAGACGGACGACGACGTAGGACGACGACGGACGGTCAGCGATCACAAAAGCTCACCTTGCACTTTGTGCATTGGTGAGCTAATAAAACAAACAAAGCGTGCTATCGCTCTGATATCAATAAACTATTGTTTTAACAAGGAGGTAACAACAATTAAAACAAACAAAGCGTGCTATCGCTCTGATATCAATTAACTATTGTTTTAACAAGGCGGTAACAAAAAAATAAAACAAACAAAGCGTGCTATCGCTGTGATATCAATCAACTACAGTTTTAACAAGGAGGTAACAACAAATAAAACAAACAAAGCGTGCTATCGCTCTGATATCAATTAACTATTGTTTTAACATGGAGGTAACAACAAATAAAACAAACAAAGCGTGCTATCGCTCTGATATCAATTAACTACTGTGTTAACAAGGAGGTAACAACACATAAAACAAACAAAGCGTGCTATCACTTTGATATCAATAAACTACGGTTTTAACAAGGAGGTAACAACACATAAAACAAACAAAGCGTGCTATCGCTCTGATATCAATAAACAACTGTTTTAACAAGGAGGTAACAACACATAAAACAAACAAAGCGTGCTATCACTTTGATATCAATAAACTACGGTTTTAACAAGGAGGTAACAACACATAAAACAAACAAAGCGTGCTATCACTTTGATATCAAAAAACTACGGTTTTAACAAGGAGGTAACAACACATAAAACAAACAAAGCGTGCTATCACTTTGATATCAATAAACAACTGTTTTAACAAGGAGGTAACAACAAATAAAACAAACAAACCGTGCTATCACTTTGATATCAATAAACTACTGTTTTAACAAGGAGGTAACAACACATAAAACAAACAAAGCGTGCTATCACTTTGATATCAATAAACAACTGTTTTAACAAGGAGGTAACAACAAATAAAACAAACAACGCCTGTTATCGCTTTGATATCAATAAACTACTGTTTAAACAAGGAGGTAACAACAAATAAAACAAACAAAGCGTGCTATCGCTTTGATATCAATAAACAACTGTTTTAACAAGGAGGTCACAACAAATAAAACAAACAAAGTGTGCTATCGCTTTGATATCAATTAACTACTGTTTTAACAAGGAGGTCACAACAAATAAAACAAACAAAGTGTGCTATCGCTTTGATATCAATTAACTACTGTTTTAACAAGGAGGTCACAACAAATAAAACAAACAAAGTGTGCTATCGCTTTGATATCAATTAACTACTGTTTTAACAAGAAGGTCACAACAAATAAAACAAACAAAGTGTGCTATCGCTTTGATATCAATAAACAACTGTTTTAACAAGGAGGTCACAACACATAAAACAAACAAAGCATGCTATTGCTCTGATATCAATTAACTACTGTTTTAACAAGGAGGTCACAACAAATAAAACAAACAAAGTGTGCTATCGCTTTGATATCAATAAACAACTGTTTTAACAAGGAGGTCACAACAAATAAAACAAACAAAGCGTGTTATCGCTATGATATCAATAAACTACTGTTTTAACAAGGAGGTAACAAATAAAACAAACAAAGCGTGCTATCGCTTTGATATCAATAAACAACTGTTTTAACAAGGAGGTAACAACAAATAAAACAAACAAAGTGTGCTATCGCTTTGATATCAATAAACTACTGTTTTAACAAGGAGATCACAACAAATAAAACAAACAAAGTGTGCTATCGCTTTGATATCAATTAACTACTGTTTTAACAAGGAGGTAACAACACATAAAACAAACAAAGCGTGCTATCACTTTGATATCAATAAACTACTGTTTTAACAAGGAGGTAACAACAAATAAAACAAACAAAGCGTGCTATCGCTTTGATATCAATAAACAACTGTTTTAACAAGGAGGTAACAACAAATAAAACAAACAACGCCTGCTATCTCTTTGATATCAATAAACTACTGTTTTAACAAGGAGGTAACAACACATAAAACAAACAAAGCGTGCTATCGCTTTGATATCAATAAACTACGGTTTTAACAAGGAGGTAACAACACATAAAACAAACAAAGCGTGCTATCGCTTTGATATCAATAAACAACTGTTTTAACAAGGAGGTAACAACAAATAAAACAAACAAAGTGTGCTATCGCTCTGATATCAACTAGAGATTGCTTTTTTGAAAAAGCGCTTGTCTCCCCATTTGTGTGGTCAAAGGGGAGGAAAAGAAATGATGGAGATGAATTTTTTAGTTTTGGACTGGAGATGAAGCAACAGTGACAATCCTCAGTTATTGAGCGGAAACCATTTTTCAGCTGAGGGCTACCATGACCTTGGTCTTTGACCTACTGACCTCAAAATCAATAGGGGTCATTTACTGCTGGTGACCAACCTGCACACCAAGTATGAAGTTCCTGGGCCCAAGCAATCTTCAGTTATTGAGCGGAAACAATTTTTCAGCCAAAGGTCACCACGACCTTGACCTTTGACCTACTGACATCAAAATCAATAGGGGTCATCTACAGGTTAGTACCAAGCTGCACACCAATATGAAGTTCCTGGGTATAAGCGTTCTTGAGTTATTGAGTAAAACACATTTTTCAGCTGAAGGTTACCGTGACCTTCGACATTTGACCTTGTGACCTCAAAATCAAACAAATTCAATAAAGGTCATTTACTGGTTAGGACCAACCTGCACACCAGGTATGAAGTTCCTCAACATAAGCATTCTTTAGTTATTGAGAGGAAACCATTTTTCAGCTGAAGGTTACCATGACCTTGACCTTTAAGATAGTGACCTCAAAATCAATAGGGGTCATCTACTGGTGGTGACCAACCTGCACACTAAGTATTCATTTACATGGCCAAAGCATTCTACAGTTATTAAGCAAAAACAATGTTTCAGCTCATTGTCACTGTGACCTTTCAGCTCAAGGTCACTGTGACCTTGACCTCAAAATTAAAAGGGTCTTCTACTGGGCATGGCCAACCTGCATACCAAGTATGGAGTTCCTCAGCCAAAGCGTTCTTCAGTTATTGAGCGGAAACCATTTTTTAATTCACACGGTCACCATGACCTTGACCTTTGACCTTCTGTTATCAAAATAAATAGGAGTCATCTACTGGTCATGACCAACCTGCATACCAAGTATGAAGATCCTACGCCTAAGCATTCTTCAGTTATTGAGCGGAAACAAGTGTGACAGACGGAAGGACGGAAGGACGGACGGAACGGGCAAAAACAATGTCACCCCCATGTAATGGGGGAGACATAATTAACTACTGTTTTAACAAGGAGGTAACAACAAACAAAGCGTGCTATCGCTCTGATATCAATAAACTACTGTTTTAACAAGGAGGTAACAACACATAAAACAAACAAAGCATGCTATCGCTCTGATATCAATTAACTACTTTTTTAACAAGGAGGTAACAACAAATAAAACAAACACAGCGTGCTATCCCTCTGATATCAATAAACTACTGTTTTAACAAGGAGGTAACAACAAATAAAACAAACAAAGCGTGCTATCCCTCTGATATCAATAAACTACTGTTTTAACAAGGAGGTAACAACAAATAAAACAAACAAAGCGTGCTATCGCTCTGATATCAATAAACTACTGTTTTAACAAGGAGGTAATAACAAATAAAACAAACAAAGCGTGCTATCGCTCTGATATCAATTAACTACTGTTTTCACAAGGAGGTAACAACACATAAAACAAACAAAGCGTGCTATCGCTCTGATATCAATTAACTACTGTTTTTACAAGGAGGTAACAACAAATAAAACAAACAAAACATACCATTTTATTTATGGTCACATGCAATCAATTTAAATTTGATGCACAGCTTTTTCACAGGTGGATCAGGAACCAATCGGACATACCTAGCGTAGAACGATCTGTGAAACCTGAACATGCGAAAAGTGGCGTAGGGCTATGAAACATTGACTTCGAATAGCTGAAAATTACAATTTTTTATAAGTATAAGAGTGTGTGCTCTTTGTATTGGCTAACTGATTCAATATAGTGTTACTGTACACTACAAAATGAGCCTGTAGAAGCTCAATAAGCTTATGCTCAATCAGAACAATTGGTCTCTATAATAACATTACATAAATTGAACTTATCGATGAATTATAGCATTCATTATGTATTATAATATATTCGTTGTTTCTCAGATTTGCGATTTCTACTAATTTTCTCCAAAGCCAAAAACTATATAAGTTAAAAATAGCCAATATTCGGTTCCTCAAAATCAAACATGTCATGCAGTAAGAGAAACCTTGCACATGTTAATTAATGTTAGAGTTATCTGCTGATAATTCCATAAATAAATATATTCTTTTATAATTGGAATAGAAATCCAAATAAAATGGTGTATTATTTATTTAGGCAAATTACAACACGTAATAAGAACTTGTCACTTATTGACGTCACACTTGAGCAACGTCCATGTTAAGAAAGATAAACTTGTCACTTTAATGTTGCGTAACCATATGATAAAACTTATACGTGCAACATGTTTGAAAACTCAATTTTAGTTTTACAAGTCTGAGATGGAAAGAATTTATGAAAATGTGTCGTAAATCTGTACTTTCCGGTATTTACAACTTTTCCAACGGACATTTGCAACACAATGACTTCAAATGTAAACAAGAGTTGTCGAAGGACAATATAGCTCGCCTATCAGAGCCATCGTCTATCAGGGCCTATTTCAGAACAGTTATAGCATTAGGTAAAGTCACACAGTATCACCTATTGCAAGATAATACACCTTTTCATTACTTGCATGCAAATGTTAACAAAGTCTATACAGGCCCGTTTTGGGCCTTTTAAATCTGTAAGTGTGTGACGTTCCAAAGCAACAGCATACACAGTGTCTGAGAGAAGGCCTTGCAAGCAAAGGTTTGACCAAAATTCTAAGTCCAAAAAGGGGCGCAATTCAGTCAAAATCATTTCCAGAGTTATGGTACTTTACATACAGGGTCATATAATGACCTTGAATAAGTGTGTGAAGTTTCAAAGCAACAGCATACACAGTGTCTGAGAAAAGACCTTGCCTAGCTTCATCGCCCATTACTAATAATGTTTTACAAATGTAATTGATTGACTTGTGCAATATTTGGTATGGTGTTTTAAGCAGATTTTAACACATTTCAATTTCTGGACCATTGATCCTGTTACCAGAGTCAGTCAAAAAACAAATTACTAAATGTTTAAGGCGTTGGTATAACTAGGTCGGGGATCGAGCCCGTGACCACCCACACCTGGGACGTAAGCGCTTCTTCAACACCACTGACGCGTTTAAATTATGTGAAGATTAACGAAGGTACATTATAGTATCTGCATAATTTTAAATTCAGCGGTCCTAATGACATATTCAGGCGTCCGTGGTCAATGAATGAATGAATGTATATTGTTTTATGGCGCATCGACAGCTAAGGTCATTTAGCGCGCAATTAAATTTAATTATTCATGATCCCTGGTAAACAAACCAGTACTAGGCAAGAAAATGTGCCTTGCCCAAGGGCACTCCATCATGACCGTAGTGCCGCGACTGGGGATCGAACCCGGGACACCCGGTTTCGAGATCCCCGACGCTAACCACTCGACCACAGCGGATTTCTCGTCCGTGGTCAATAAATAATATAATGTTTCTTTGAAAAACATTGATGACTTATAGTGAACCAGGGCTTCTATATAAGAATCACCATATTAAGCAAGCAAACTGTAGCTTAACAATAAGGAAACAAGTTAAGCGAGCATATTCAAATGTATCAAAGAAGCATAATTCAAAAGAAATTGCGAGGATCTATCGAACGATTTCTTTCTTAAATATATAAAACAAACAAATGTTGTGACATTGTGCCAAAAAGGAGCAATTCTTCATTTTGTCAAAATATTTCAAACTCGATAAGTATATGTTTAGAGACAATTGTCATATCTTTCCAAGATGTTTTTATAGTCACCTACCTGCAGCAGATTTTCGATGCCAATGGCAATTACAGGCTTTGCAAACAATGCACATTCGGGTGGGACAGCTCAGATCGAGTTGTCTCTCCTGAAATCTGCATTGTTTGCCACTTAGACATTTAATTTTACCAAATTGGCCTGTTTGGCATTTATAATGGAGTGGTCCAATTTCAAACATGTACATGGAAGATTAGACGTTGCGTTAGTCGACAGAGAAGGGGTCAACGTGGGAAAAATGTGAACTTACATCTTAAATCGAAGTGCGGAGTCATATACTGGGTGTCATTCACGCCTTAAAAGTAATCTGTGTAACTCATGTTAGCATTGTAAAAGGTGAAGGACACAAAGTTAACCAACTGGGCTCCATGGGTCCAGAACCCGGTTACCACGTCACTGATGGATACTCCAGGGTTTATTAGGAATGGGCGCGAGACCATGATATCTGAAATAGGTCAATTATATGTTTATCTATACTAGGGACAGGACAAGATCAATAGCGACCAGTTTATGTCCAGATGAGCAATCTACACAGTGTCATCTGATACTGAACTATTTGACAAGTTTAAGTCCAGATAGCATTCTACACAGTATGATCTGATATTGAGCTATTAGCGACCAGTTTAGGTCTAGATAAGCAATCTACACAGTGTGATTTGATACTGAACTATAAGAGACCAGTTTAAGTCCAGATAAACAATCTGCACAGTATGATCGGATACTGAACTATTAGCAACCAGTTTAGGTCCAGATTAGCAATCTGCACAGTATGATCTGATACTGAACTATTAGCGACCAGTTAAAGTTCAGATTAGCAATCTACACAGTATGATCTGATACTGAACTATTAGAGACCAGTTTAAGTCCAGATAAACAATCTGCACAGTATGATCGGATACTGAACTATTAGCAACCAGTTTAGGTCCAGATTAGCAATCTGCACATTATGATCTGATACTGAACTATTAGCAACCAGTTTAGGTCCAAATTAGCAATCTGCACAGTATGATCTGATACTGAATTATAAGCGATTAATTTAGGTCCAGATTAGCAATCTGCACAGTATGATCCTCAACTGAAATATAAGCAATCCGTTTAGGTCCAAATTAACAATCTGCACCGTATGATCTGATATTGAACTATTCATGATCAGTTTAATAGGTCCAGATTAGCAATCTACACTGTATGATCTGATACTAAACTATTAGAGGCCAGTTCAGGTCCAGATTAGCAATCTACACAGTATGATCTGATACTGAACTATTAGCGACCAGTTAAAGTCCAGATTAGCAATCTGCACAGTATGATCTGATACTGAACTATTAGCGATCAGTTTAGGTCCAGATTAGCAATCTGCACAGTATGATCTGATACTGAACTATTCATGATCAGTTAAATAGGTCCAGATTAGCAATCTACACAGTATGATCTGATACTAAACTATTAGAGGCCAGTTCAGGTCCAGATTAGCAATCTACACAGTATTATCTGATACTGAACTATAAGAGACAAGTTTAAGTCCAAATAAACAATCTGCTCAGTATGATCTGATACTGAACAATTAGAGACCAGTTTGATCTGATACTGAACTATTAGCGACCAGTTTAAGTCCAGATTAGCAATCTGCACAGTATGATCTGATACTGAACTATTAGCGATCAGTTTAGGTCCAGATTAGCAATCTGCACAGTATATGATCTGATACTGAACTATTAGTGACCAGTTTAGCAATCAGCACATTATGATCTGATACTGAACTATTAGCGACCAGTTAAGGTCCAGATTAGCAATCTGCATATTATGATCTGATACTGAATTATTAGCGACCAGTTTAGGTCCAGATTAGCAATCTGCACAGTATGATCTGATAATGAACTATAAGCGATTAATTTAGGTCCAGATTAGCAATCTGCACAGTATGATCCCAAACTGAAATATAAGCGATCAGTTTAGATCCAAATTAACAATCTGCACAGTATGATCTGATACTGAACTATTCATGATCAGTTTAAAATGTCCAGATTAGCAATCTCCACAGTATGATCTGATACTGAACAATTCGTGACCAGTTTAGGTCCAAATAAACGATGTGCACAGTATGATCTGATACTGAACTGTTAGAGACCAGTTTAAGTCCAGATTAACAATCTGCACAGTATGATCTGATACTGAACTATTAGCGACCAGTTTAGGTCCAGATTAACAATCTGCAGCGTATGATCTGATACTGAACTATTAGGGACCAGTTTAGGTCCAGATTAACAATCTGCACCGTATGATCTGATACTGAACTATTAGAGACCAGTTTAAGTCCAGATTAACAATCTGCACAGTATGATCTGATACTGAACTATTAGCGACTAGTTTAGGTCCAGATTAGCAATCTACTAAGTATGATCTGATACTGAACTATTACCGACCAATTTAGGTCCAGATTAGCAATCTGCACAGTATGATCCGATACGGAACTATTACCGACCAGTTTAGGTCCAGATTGGCAATCTGCATAGTATGATCTGATACTGAACTTTTCGCTAATAGGTCACACAATATTTGAAGACTTTTCCACAAAACAGCATATGAGCCGTTCGGCAAGAAAACCAACAGTGTGAACTATGCATAAAGTTTCGACCTGGATCAGCCTAAGCAAGCCGCGACGGGAGATCGGATTATTTCCGTCTTTAATCTGTAAATCTATAAAGATCGTACTTTTTGAAACACTATCTATGGCTTGTCGGAGAGTACTTCCTCTTCGTTGATAGCAAACATTGGTTTTATTTCCAAATCTGTAAATAACAGACATTCAACTTACGGTTTCATCTAATTGAAACC
The DNA here is from genome assembly GCA_031761405.1 of Serripes groenlandicus. Lineage (NCBI taxonomy): Eukaryota > Metazoa > Mollusca > Bivalvia > Cardiida > Cardiidae > Serripes > Serripes groenlandicus. The sequence continues at coordinate 9,238,880 of JASEVX010000014.1, read as the reverse complement.
AGACCTAAAGCTCACTGCAGTACTTGGAATGAACTAATCGGACATTCTTTCACACACTCTATAGATGTAAGTGTTTACACTATTATTCCAGTTTGAACTGTTACAAATTAGACCAAAATACTTCGCTATAAGTATATTTTATCTGACTACAACACATCAAGTGTTCGAATTCACTCTATACATTTAAAACTGAACTATTCCAAACAAATAAAACATTAGAAAGCACGTAGAAAATTATGAATAGATTTTAAAGTGTAATATTCAATGTAAAACATTCTACATATTATAATAACTGATTTTAACTCTTTCACTGCCGAATGTCCCAAAATCGACTCTTTCATGTTGAAAATTGGGCCACTCCATTTTTTGTCCAACGGGAAATTTGATTTAATGTAATGTCTAAGTGTCAAATAATGCAGATATCAGTTGAGACAGCTTGTTTCGATGTGTCTCACCTGAATATGCATTGGCTGCAAATACCTTTAATTGCCTTAGGCAGCGGAAGAGTTAAGGTGTAATAATCCATTATATAACTCACAGCAGTCGATTTCATCTTCCCCATCGTAACAGTCGAATACTCCACACTGACCACCTATGTAAATCCTGATTTCCTCATTACACACAAAATATTCAAACTCATGGTCTAAAAATAGCATGCACGGACATATACACAGTAAGTTTTGTTCCCGGCGTACTTTAGTAAATTAGTACATCTGGCATGAACCAACAATGTAGTCTGGTACCTGGCGTACTACAGTAAATTAGCAAACTTGATATGAACTCACAACGTAGTCTTGTACCGGGTATATACTATAGTCAATAATTATATTTAGCATGAACTCACAACGTAGTCGTGTACCCCGCATTTTATAGTCAATTAGTGTATTTGGCATGAACTCACAGCGTATTCTTGAACCCGGCGTACTATAGTCAATTAACATATTTGGCATGAAACCACAACGTAGTCTTGTACCCGGTTAACAATGGTCAATAAGTATGTATGGCAAATACCAACAATGTAGTTTAATACCAGGCATACTTTAGCCGGTTAATATATTTGGCATAAACCCACAACATAGTCTTGTACCATGGTTAACTCTAGTCAATAGGTATGTATGACGTGTACCAACAATGTAGTCTAGTACTACCCGGCATACTATAGCCAATTAATATATTTGGCATGAACCCACAACATAGTCTTGTACCCAGTTAACTTTAGTCAATAGGTATGTTTGGCATGAACCAACAATGTAGTTTAGTACCCAGCCTTCTATAGTCAAGTAATATATTTGGCATGAACCCACAACATAGTCTGTACCCAGTTAACTCTAGTCAATAGGTATACATGTTTGGCATGAACCCACAATGTAGTTTAGTACAGGGCCTACTGCTCACAACGTAGTCTTGTACCCGGTTAACTCTAGTCAATAGGTATGTATGGCTTGAACTCACAATGTAGTTAAGTACCCGAGGTATATATAGTCAAGTAATATATTTGGCATGAACCCACAATGTAGTCTTGTACCCGTTAACTCTAGTCAATAGGTACGTAATGGCTTGAACTCACAAGGTAGTTCAGTATTCGGGGTACTATAGTCAATTAGTAGATTTGGTATGAACTGAAAACGTAGTCTTGTACCAGGCATACTATAGTCAATTAGTACATTTGGCATGAACTCACAACGTAGTCTTGTATCCGGCGTACTATAGTCAATTAGTACATTTGGCATGAACTCACAACGTAGTCTTGTACCCGGTTAACTGTAGTCAATATGTACGTATGGCATGAACCAACAGTGTACTATAGTCAATAAGTATATTTGGCAAGAACTCACACCGTAGTTAAGTATCCGGCACACTATAATTTATTATATATAGTCAATTAGTATATTTAGCATGAACTAGTCTTGTACCAAGCGTACTATAGTCTATCAGTATTAATGGCATGAACCAATAATGTAGCCTGGTACTCGGCATGCTATAGTCAATAAGTATTTTTGGCATGAACCCACAACATAGTCTTGTACCCGGTTAACTCTATTCAATAAGTACGTATAGCATGAACCAACAATGTAGTCTAGTCACTAGGTATGTAAGGCATGAACAAACATTATGTAGTTTAATACCCGGCGTACTATAGTCAATTAGTATATTTGGCATGAACTCACAACATAGTCTTGTACCCGGTTAACTCTATTCAATAAGTACGTATAGCATGAACCAACAATGTAGTTTAATACCTGGCGTACTATAGTCAATTAATATATTTGGCATGAGCTTACAACATAGTCTAGTCCCCGGTTTAAATACTCTAGTCAATAAGTATGTATGGCATGAACCAACAATATTGTATGGTATCAGGCGTATTTTAGTAAATCTATAGGTAGTACCTACGTACAGTACGTCTGGTCTATAGTCATTTAGTATATTTGGCATGAACTCACAACATAGTCCCGGTTTACTCTAGTCAATCAGTATATATGACATGAACCAACAATGGCGACTAGATTTGTTACATTCCCTAATATATCACTTTCGCATATATAGTAAATACCTAAAAATATAACTAGTTTATCTAAACTCTTACAATGGACGGTTCATGTCTGAAATCAATACATAACTATTCAGTATTAAATCAAACTTTATTCAGATTAATCTACAAAAAAGGTTGTCTCTATAGTCTATAAATTATTACACCATTTCGAAAGGGCGCCGCCATAATCAGCGTATGTATGTCCCTATATTGTATAGCATTACCTGCCGCTACCATAACCTTTTCCGAACAGGTGTACATCAATGTTGACGGCGGCCCTTGGACATGGTGTAGCAAGTAAATCTTATCGAGACAGCCATTTATTATGAACCAGACCTTTAAATAACCACCTCGATGATGTAGTGGTAGAGCGTCTGCCTAGGTTGCAGGAGGTCACAGGTTGGATACCTTGTCAAGTCATACCAAATACTTTAGAAATGGTAGTAATGGCTGCCCTCCTTGGCGCTCAGGGTTGCGGAGCACAACAACTCACTGGCAGAGGGCAGCCATTACCATTGTTTGGTATGACCCGGCTGGGAATCAAACATGCGACCTCCCGCACCCGAGGCGGACGCTCTACTACTACATCACTGAGGCGGTAATATGACATCAAACTTAGAACGTACTTTCAGGTAAACATAATTGACCGTCGTGATATAGTTTAAAAAAATGCTGAAAAACGGCCTTAAGCTCAAATCCATTGATCATGATCACACACAATAGAAATATTTATCCTTTGTATTTGATTTTAAGCCTTTTTCAACACCATTTCAGTTATATCACGGCGACAGAAATTCATGATCCCTTGGTTAAACAAACAAATTGTAGGCTGGGAACTACACATACATAAAGCGACTGCCTCGGTGGTTTACTGGCATACAATCTGCCTCGGGCGCAGGAGCTCGCGGGTTTGATATCCGACCTGATCATACTATATCTTAAACATGGTAACAATGACTTTTTGCTCAGGAGTGTGAATTTAGCTTTATGACTGATACAATAGTGTCAGAATAAATAGATCAGAAGTATTGGTAGCTTACGAAGGTTGATCAATAATTAATAGGACTTTCTTAGTAACTTTTGAATTAAGTGTATTGGCGAACTTAATACCATATGCACATTTTGTTAAAATTGCATTACTTTGGCGACTTATTATTTTAAATATTGTCATTACGTTAGTTATAAATCGTTGTCATAGAAACGAGTTGAGGCACATTAAAGAGTGTGATATAACTATAAAAAGTGTTCAATTGTTAATTACCTATGTTTTATCTTACAATCTAGATGCCAATTATAACATTTAGGTCATAAACATGTCGCCAGCCTTTGATGTCAATGAGACTGAGAGTGTGTTCACAGCTTTGCTCAAAGACTGCTACTATTAGTATATAAAGTGCAGACTCAAACCTCAAAAGTCAATAGTTCCAACATTATGTGACGCTTAATTGCTGTCCGTTATCAATACGGAGAACCTGTTTGCTAACTATTAAAGTGTTGTTTGTGTCAAACCTTTGGATTACCAAAGTATCGTGACTAACTTGAGTACAAGTGACTTATTTAATATGTGTGTAACAAATGTAAATTGTACTTTTGGAAATCCAATATTTAATGAAAAAGGACAACTCTGGTGGAGAAATAAATTTGTTTAAACTTTCGTTTTGTGTTGTGCAATCATTCACTTCCACACATATATATATTTGCAACAAAACAATTGTACATCAAGATCAACCTACGTATCCGTACAGTATTATCAAGATCAAGACTTAATATTAACATAACCATCTTATGCACTTCTGTCAACTTGTGTAGGTTCCGATAAGAGAGAGGTGAATTACATGTTGATCTGAACATTCTGTTCACATTCTGTTCACAGAGTACTTATAAACACAAGTTTGTTTTAAAACTTCGTCAACTTGTGTAGATTCTGAACCTGGTATTTGGTACAAATACAGATGTAACAATGCTAAACGTCAAACACTCACAATCATTTCTAGTTGTAAACGGTTTTTGGTACACATATAGATGTAACAGTGCTAAACGTCAAACACTTACGTTTATTTCTAGTTGTAAACGGTATTTGGTACAAATATAGATGTAACAGTAATAAACGTCAAACACTCACGTTTATTTCTAGTTGTAAACGGTATTTGGTACACATATATATATATATATCATATGTTACAGTAATAAACGCCAAACACTTACGTTTATTTCTAGTTGTAAACGGTATTTGGTACACATATATATATGTTACAGTAATAAACGCCAAACACTTACGTTTATTTCTAGTTGTAAACGGTATTTGGTACATGTATATATATATCTATGTTACAGTGATAAACGTCAAACACTCACGTTTATTTCTAGTTGTAAACGGTATTTGGTACAAATATAGATGTTACAGTGATAAACGTCAAACACTGTATTTGGTACATTGTATCAACCTCTGGATTATCTTCAGGTAGGGGTTTAACGCTCTCACAGACACTTTGTAGTTGTATACATGTTCAATGCAACATGTACATACTTTGGTGTGTCTGAGAACAGTAAGGAAACGTTTGAATTACTGCTACAAATTGTTTAACTACAGCAAAGAAACCTTATGTAAATGTGAAGCCATGTTATCACATCCTCACAAATGCTGTTCCTAGAAAGAGCATGTTCTGTTCTATAAATACTTATATATATATATGCTTACTTACCATATGTATCATGTTCTAGAAGTCTTATAATTGCCCCTTTGTCTGCATGAAGTGATTACTGTTACAAATGTATGTATTCTCCTGAAAAAAGAAAATAAATCTCACAAAGAAATAGGTCATGAATACATTTTATTAACATAAACAATTTCAATAATTCAAAATGTGATGGAAATAAAATGAGTCTTCAATGATATAACATAGATATAAAATATATCGTAGAACCTTCCAACTTCTTGATCTATCTTTATAATCTTAGTTCCTCACGTCATTATTTACGTCCTTTTCTCCAATTACTTTATATAAGCCGTCAATTGAGAAGTGTGTTTAAATACTATTTTCTGATGTCTCAGGATTCATTTACTACTTGACAATGTAGTTTATTTTAGACTAGTGTTTATGTTCACAAACTTAGGAGACCCGTAGATAAGTGTAAAACAGTGAGTTTGCTGTGAATGTCGAGTTTGCCTATTGTGTTTTAGACCATTCCTTTTGGTCAGTTGCCATAAAACTCTGGTTCCCAGTTTAGAGGAACCAGCCAAACATGTGATTATTAATTTATTACATGGCCAGTGCAGACGTGTGTTGACTTAGACTGATGACTGAGACAAGACAAGACTCTCTAAGACCAAGCAAATTATAATATAATACAGGTTATAGTGTTAGCTTCGTGTGAGTGAACACAACAAGTTGTTAGGACTGTAATGGAAATTGGTGAAATAACTATTAGGAAACAAAATCAACACAACAATAACAACCGAAAATAAAACATTACTTTTTAATTGATTGTTATAGTTATAAACAATTGGGTATAGATAATACAAGAAATCACTTATCTGATATTTCTAAAAGGTTCAGTGTCCAAATGTCTTGCTATCCGAAATTCATTATATCCGAATTGTCTTACACTTGTGTAACTTGTGAAATCACCGTTTACAAAACAAAACTACAAGAAACTAAACAAGCACGATGTAACCGGTCATTATAACAGTGCAAAGACCTAATAACACAAAGATATGAAACGATCCAATAGACAAAGAACAAATCTCGCGAAGGTTACAGTTCTCAACGCGACAGACCATGTGACCAGCGAGATTACGCGAGATTCCAAAAACCGAATCGGCAGCCATTTGCAATTTGAAGTAATTTGAAAACATGGATAATTAATTGATAACTCCTCAACAAATGTAAAGATTTGATGACTGAAAGACTGAAAGACATTAATTGGTAAGTAGTTTACGTTTATAAATCATTTATATAAAGTGATGTTAATTTGATAATAAACATTAATTTTCTAACACAATGGTAAGAAAATTGCGGTCGGTGGTTAGTGGGTGGGGTATAATTAAATATAATTATTTAATTGAGCTTTCAGTTAAGTAGAATGTGTTTTTTCCTCGGTGCTGACATCATCAATTATTCTTTTTGTTTTACCTCTTGATGTCGTGAACGGTTTTTATAAAATCGGCTTCTATTTGCTTTCATAATCGTATTTTGTCTGAACTGGATTCTGTCTTTTTTCTCTCGTTGATTTAAAATTTTGTAATATCACTTTTCAAATATTTGCTTATAACTTCTTCGTTAGTCACCGGATTGATTTGATTGGGGTAATATTCTTTTCCAGTAACTTTTTTCTATTGAGTAAGCTTAAAACAAAAAATTGAAACAATGATTTACTGTGTTTTAAACAGTATTTAAGATTCCCTTTTGTATAGTGGATCTCGGTATGATCAATTGGTACAAAACAATAATGCTTCTAAGATTTTAGTTTACAGCTCTTATACATGCTAATAATAACCCAAAACATAAAATTCCAATTCTTACATCCACTCATCAGTGCTTAAGCCAAGAACTTTTAAGGTTTTATTTATTTTTCTCATGTTTTGTATGCTAATAAGTTCTGAACTGGATTCTGTCTTTTTTCTCTCATTGATTTAAAATTTTGTAATATCACTTTTCAAATATTTGCTTAAAACTTCTTCGTTTGTCACCGGATTGATTTAATTGTGGTAATATTCTTTTCCAGTAACTTTTTTCTATTGAGTAAGCTTAAAACAAAAAAATGAAACAATGATTTTCTGTGTTTTAAACAGTATTTAAGATTCCCTTTTGTATAGTGGATCTCGGTATGATCAATTGGTACAAAACGATGATGCTTCTAAGATTTTAGTTTACAGCTCTTATACATGCTATTAATAACCCAAAACATAAAATTCCAATTCTTACATCCCATTATCAGTGCTTAAGCCATGAATTTTTAAAGTTTTATTTATTTTTCTCATATTTTGTATGCTAAAAGGTTCTGAACTGGATTCTGTCTTTTTTCTCTCATTGATTTAAAATTTTGTAATTATCAATTTTCAAATATTTGCTTATAACTTCTTCGTTAGTCACCGGATTGATTTAATTGTGGTAATTTTCTTTTCCAGTAACTTTTTTCGATTGAGTAAGCTTAAAACAAAAAATTGAAACAATGATTTTCTGTGTTTTAAACAGTATTTAAGATTCCCTTTTGTATAGCGAATCTTGGTATGATCAATTGGTACAAAACGATGATGCTTCTAAGATTTTAGTTTACAGCTCTTATACATGCTAATAATAACCCAAAACATAAAATTCCAATTCTTACATCCCATTATCAGTGCTTAAGCCATGAATTTTTAAAGTTTTATTTATTTTTCTCATATTTTGTATGCTAAAAGGTTCTGAACTGGATTCTGTCTTTTTTCTCTCATTGATTTAAAATTTTGTAATTATCAATTTTCAAATATTTGCTTATAACTTCTTCGTTAGTCACCGGATTGATTTAATTGTGGTAATTTTCTTTTCTAGTAACTTTTTTCGATTGAGTAAGCTTAAAACAATGGTTTTCTGTGTTTTAAACAGTATTTAAGATTCCCTTTTGTATAGCGAATCTTGGTATGATCAATTGGTACAAAACGATGATGCTTCTAAGATTTTAGTTTACAGCTCTTATACATGCTAATAATAACCCAAAACATAAAATTCCAATTCTTACATCCCATTATCAGTGCTTAAGCCATGAATTTTTAAAGTTTTATTTATTTTTCTCATATTTTGTATGCTAAAAGGTTCTGAACTGGATTCTGTCTTTTTTCTCTCATTGATTTAAAATTTTGTAATTATCAATTTTCAAATATTTGCTTATAACTTCTTCGTTAGTCACCGGATTGATTTAATTGTGGTAATTTTCTTTTCCAGTAACTTTTTTCTATTGAGTAAGCTTAAAACAAAAAATTGAAACAATGATTTTCTGTGTTTTAAACAGTATTTAAGATTCCCTTTTGTATAGCGAATCTTGGTATGATCAATTGGTACAAAACAATGATGCTTCTAAGATTTTAGTTTACGGCTCTTAAATTATACAATGCTAAGTAACCCAAAACATAAAATTCCAATTCTTACATCCCACATCAGTGCTTAAGACATGATTTTTAAATCTTGTATTTAGTTTCTAATTATTTTGTATGTTGAAAAGTACTGAATTGGATTCTGTCTTTTTTTGTCTCATTTATTATAAATTTTGTAATAACTCCATTGATATTTGTTTTAAACTTCTTTGTACGTCACAAGATTTATTAATTTGTGGTAATTTTCTTTTCAGGGAAATAGCAGAAGAGAAAACATAAACAGAGATGATCCCTTTACCAAAGAGAAAGCGAATAACTGTTTGAATTGACTTTTCATGTTGACCATGCACTTAACTGCCAATCTATCAATCCTTAGGTTAATATTTCTCCTTTGACCACAATGTTTTCAACTTTATTCAACAATAAAGCTATCTTTTATGGAGATTTTTAAGATGTTTTCAAATTTTTCAGCTGCATATGTGTTGTATGTGGGAAGGATTTACACGTATCCCACATACATCAAAAACACAGCAGACAACTTTGAAAACATCTAGAATGTATATAATTGAAAGTATAATCAATCAATAGAGTTGAAAAGGTTGTGACAAAAGAGGGAATTGGTTCCCTTGAGCAATTTCTTCTTTTGCAACAATGTTTTCTAACGTCAACTACCGCAAAGTTTTTAGAAAGAGTCTATATGTGGGAAAGGATTAACAATGTTAAATATATTTTACATAAATACCATTATCAAATCTTATTTATAATTGATGATTTTTGTTTCGTGTTGTTTAATATCACACTTAATAAACGATGCATTATGTGAGACAATCAACTATCAAAGATTGCAAACTATATACCCAAATAAAATGTATGCTGTCAGTTGTTTGAAAAGAGATTTACCTTGATATGGTAAACTTTTCATCTTTTGGATATAATTGTTTTATTAGCAATGAGACAAAGGGTTATGTATTAAAAATAGTTCTGTTTGCCATTAAAACAGTGCAATTATGATGTTGCAATTTCGTTTGAAAGCCTTTGATGTCAAATTACATATGGTCAATCAGTGGCCTGCTAGTGTTAATCCCCAATAAGCACAATGTGTACAAACCTCCGTGTCATACTGTCGTGTTTACTTAGAGATATACCACAGTCAACTGTTTTGTTTTATAACTGGCTTTACCCCTTTTCTCAGTCCTTTATTCCTTTCATAGTAGTGAAAGTGGAAATGGGAAATTTACACATTTTAGTAGTTTTTGTTCTGTGTATTAATAATAAAATATATTGTTATTCTCTTCATTCAATTATGAACAAAATGTATAGCAGTAACACATAGATTAATGTTTGTTCTAAATTTAATCATTTAAATGATAGTATAAAGAAATCAGGCAAAGACCATAACTTGTATGTCAGGCATTTAACAAAAGGAAGGACTGTAAAGAAATGGCCAGAATTGTTCCACTTTGGGTGTAATGAAACAGATCAAATGGAGATGACTTTGAAAACCTTTACTCCAAACTATGAAAACTCTTTACAACTGAAAGAACAATTATTGAATAAAATTGAAACAATGTGACAACAGGCGATAATTTGCTAGTTATAAGCAATTTATCCTTTTGCCAAATTGTTATCAAAGTAAGTCTGCTACAGAGGTGTTAGAAAGTGTCTGTATGTGGGAAAGGGTAACTGAAACAGCCATTTTAAATACATTGTGAGAAAGGGGGAAATTGTAGGAAAATTAGTGACTTCATTCATCTAGAAATTATTTTCATTTTTTTAAGACAAAGTGCATAATATGATTATACAGTTGTATTTATAACGTTCATACCATACATATGTGTTTGTCTGCATCTTTGTAATTAGATTAAATGTTTGTAATTAAAAAATTTACTACTTTAAATTTGTTTTGTTGGATGTCTCCTGATATCATATCACCTATGCACATGTATTGATCAATGATTACCATTGATTAATTATTTGGTATTTCACACCGCTTTCAACAATTTTTCAGTTATACCACTGTTACCTGGGTACTTAACCATGTACTGCCGGGCCATTTAAGTACATTTAATATCCATTGAATTGATCCGTTTATTAAAATAATAAGTTTCCAAAGTGCTATTAAAGACAAAAATACATAGAAGTATTGTTATTATGTACTTTGATGTTATATACAGTTGACGGTAAATTACATGGAGGTGTTATAACGAATCAGAGACAAACAACATAGTTATGAATGGTCTCATATTTTTTATTTCTTTTATCTAGGGGATTGATTCGAAAAGATTTAATGAAAGACGGACAGACAAACTGATTTCACCTAGGAACATGCATATACACTATGGGGAAATTCTTAAATTCAACAAATACAAAAGCGTTCCACAAATATTTCTTAAATTGATGGACAGCCCCTTGTATTTACAGCCAGAAATCTAGATTATGTTTCATCTTATAGTCCTGATTTATGTAATTAACGAAAATACATGACCAATTAAGTGAATTGAAAACGAAAGAATATCGAGTGAAACTCTATGAACGAAGTATAAAATTTGGATCGCAAATAGTCCGGGCAAAGCTTATTTTACTTAGATGACGTGAATTATCAAATAATAGTGTCAGATATCATTAGTCTTTGCCAAAGATATAGGTCTTTGTCCTCTGCCGATACAAGTTACAATGTAATTTCGAATTTCTCGAAGTCGAAATGTAATTAAAACAAACTATTATATATAAGTTAAATAATTTTTATTGTTCATATAAATTATTAATAATTTTGGCATAATTTTCAACAAAGTCTTAATAGTACAATTATAACTAGGTATTTGGTTTTCAACCACATTTCTATAATTTCTTTCTTCTCGAGTTGATCGCTTATTTAACAAGTGATGTTTTATAAAGCGCCTGTTAAGCATCACAGCGAGATTAAAATATTTTTAAAAAGCGTCTCTGCGAGATCTCGCTCAAATCTCACGCACCTGTTTTTCTGTCACGTTGCTTAGCGAGATTTGGGATCGATGCATATCTTTGTGTTATTAGGTCTTTGAACAGTGTTTCCACGTAGCTTATATCCACTCGCATTAAGAATATAGAATAGTAACGTTACAAGTCCGTTAAAGCACGCTTTTCAAGATCATCGTGAACATATCCCGTTAAAGAGCTAAGAAGGGAGGCAATCCTTACCGAAACGACGTATGTGTCCTCTTTTCTGTCATTCCATGCACGATATATGTTTTCTTTGGTTGTTTTGTTGTGTATGTTAAATTGATGGTTTTGACATCTTTGCCATGTGTAGCATATGTAAAGTGTAAGTGTACTGTTCTAGACTAAAGAAAATGTATGTGTTTTTCCTCGTCAATCAGGGGCGTAGCTGGACCTAAATGTGGTCTACGCACCATCCTAGGGGGGTCCGGGGGCCAGCTCCCCCAGGAAAAAAAATTCGTCTAAGGTGACTTCTGGCGTATATTTCACAATATCTTAAAAGCCTACTTGAATTGTTCTGATTTGTCCGTGTTCACCCTTTCCCCCCTTAGGGTCCAGTTTTTATTGCAATATCTAAATGAGCCTATTTGATACCCTTATGTACGGCATATACACACAAAATACTCTTAAATCATTTGCAGCATTCGGAATTTATTTTTTCTGGGGCATGCTCTCCCGGGATTTATTTTGTCTACATGGACTCAGGTGACTTCTGGCGTATATTTAACAATATCTTAAAAGCCTACTTGAATTGTTCTGATTTGTCCGTGTTCACCCTTTCCCCCCTTAGGGTCCAGTTTTTATTGCATTTTTCGCATTTGTTTCATTTTTATTTTTGGAACTCTCAAGATATTTCTTACGCACGTGGCAGAGCTGGGTTATGTTGGGTCGATGCTGGAATGCCATCAATGTTACAACAAATCAGCGACAGACGACTTTAAAAGCATCTACAGGCAAAAGTAAAAAAAAAAACACTGTACATCAATGAAAGTGTAATTGCTGAAAACTAAACTTTAAACATTGTGGGAAAATGAGAAATTATTCGTGCTCCAACATTTCTATCCATTCGTCACTATGGTTCAAATGTCGTCTGCTTCTTATACATGTACTTCAAGAAGCTTGTACTCTTTAACTCGTGAACATTGTGGCTTAAGGTGATTTTGTTTACGCAATTTCTCCTTTTGCCATGTGAATCCGCTGTGGTCGAGTCATTAGCGTCGAGGATTTCGAAACCGGGTGTCCCAGGTTCGATCCCGAGTCGCGGCACTACGGTCATGGTTAAGTGTTCTTGGACAAGGTACATTTTCTAGCCTAGTATTGGTTTGTTTACTTAGGGATCATGTATAAGTATACTGTAGCCGTGATATAACTGAAATAATGTTGAAAGCGGCTTCAAACCCCAATAAATAAATCCTTTTGACATAATGAATTTAAATGTGGTCTATTCAATATGCGTTAAAAATAGTCTATGTGTGTAAAAGGGTTGATAATGTTTCTTGGAACCCTATGTTACTTATAATCCCCCTGTGTAGATGCGGAATCTCACATTGATCTGTGTGTACAGAGTACTTTGAAAGAATATCGACAAAAGTATGTAAAATCTCGTATAATGAAAGTTTAATGCCTTGTAATGTTTTAAACATTGCATCAAAAAGAGAAATCACTCAATTTGAGCAATTTCTCCCTTTTCACAATGTTTTCAAACGTTGCCTATTTCTAATCTTTTAAATTCTTATAAACATTTTTTATTTTAGATGTTGCAAAAGGAAACCTTTCTCGGTTTGGGAAGGGTTAAAACGTTTCTTATAACCCTCTTTGATTCATGATCTTTGTGGCAAAAGGAGAAATTGTTTCTTGTGTTGAGATGACTGCACAATGTGTATATGTAGCGCCATACATTGTAACGACAGGCATAGCCGAGTTATAACAGCTTACTATCCTAATTGCTAATTAGTGAGTAATGATTGTGTTGATTAAATGAGAGTCCCGTCTTCTACGTATATCGCGACTGCACGGCGATCTCACGGCGCTCTAACCACACTCATGGGGTTCTTACTACACGTCTTCTACGTGTATCGCGACTGTTCGGCGATCTCACGGCGCTCTAACCACACTCATGGGGTTCTTACTACACGTCTTTTACGTATATCGCGACTGCACGGCGACCTTATGGCGCTCTAACCACACTCATCGGGTTTTTACTACACGTGTTCTACGTATATCGAGACTACACGGTGACCTCACGGCGCTCTAACCACACTCATGGGGTTCTTACTACACGTCTTCTACGTATATCGCGACTGCACGGCGACGTCATGGCGCTCTAACCACACTCATGGGGTTCTTACTACACGTCTTTTACGTATATCGCGACTGCACGGCGACCGAACGGAGCTCTAACCACACTCATGGGGTTCTTACTACTCGTCTTCTACGTATATTGCGACTGCACGGCGATCTCACGGCGCTCTCACCACACTCATGGGGTTCTTACTACTCGTCTTCTACGTATATCGCGACTGCACGGCGACCTCATGGCGCTCTAACCACACTCATGGGGTTCTTACTACACGTCTTCTACGCATATCGCGACTGCACGGCGACCTCACGGCGCTCTAACCACACCTAAGGTGTTCTTACTACACGTCTTTTACGTATATCGCGACTGCACGGCGACCTCATGGCGCTCTAACCACACTCATGGGGTTCTTACTACGCGTCTTCTACGTATATCGCGACTGCACGGCGACCTCATGGCGCTCTAACCACACTCATGGGGTTCTTACTACACGTCTTTTACGTATATCGCGACTGCACGGCGACCTCAAGGCGCTCTAACCACACTCATCGGGTTTTTACTACACCTCTTCTACGTATATCGCGACTGCACAGCGACCTCATGGCGCTCTAACCACACTCATGGGGTTCTTACTACACGTCTTCTACGCATATCGCGACTGCACGGCGATCTCACGGCGCTCTAACCACACTCATCGGGTTCTTACTACACCTCTTATACGTATATCGCGACTGCACAGCGACCTCATGGCGCTCTAACCACACTCATGGGGTTCTTACTACACGTCTTCTACGCATATCGCGACTGCACGGCGACCTCACAGCGCTCTAACCACACTCATGGGGTTCTTACTACACGTCTTTTACGTATATCGCGACTGCACGGCGACCTCATGGCGCTCTAACCACACTCATGTGGTTCTTACTACTCGTCTTCCACGTATATCGCGACTGCACGGCGACCTCATGGCGCTCTAACCACACTCATGGGATTTTTACTACACGTCTTCTACGTATATCGCGGCTGCACGGCGACCTCATGGCGCTCTAACCACACTCATGGGGTTCTTACTACACGTCTTCTACGTATATCGCGACTGCAAGGCGACCTCATGGCGCTCTAACCACACTCATGGGGTTCTTACTACACGTCTTCTACGTATATCGCGACTGCATGGCGACTTCACGGCGCTCTAACCACACTCATTGGGTTCTTACTACACGTCTTTTACGTATATCGCGACTGCACGGCGACCTCACGGCGCTCTAACCACACTCATGGGGTTCTTACTACACGTCTTCTACGTGTATCGCGACTGTTCGGCGATCTCACGGCGCTCTAACCACACTCATGGGGTTCTTACTACACGTCTTCTACGTATATCGCGACTGCATGGCGACTTCACGGCGCTCTAACCACACTCATTGGGTTCTTACTACACGTCTTTTACGTATATCGTGACTGCACGGCGACCTTATGGCGCTCTAACCACACTAATGGGGTTCTAACTACACGTGTTCTACGTATATCGAGACTACACGGTGACCTCACGGCGCTCTAATCACACTCATGGGGTTCTTACTACACGTCTTCTACGTATATCGCGACTGCACGGCGACGTCATGGCGCTCTAACCACACTCATGGGGTTCTTACTACACGTCTTTTACGTATATCGCGACTGCACGGCGACCTCACGGAGCTCTAACCACACTCATGGGGTTCTTACTACACGTCTTCTACGTATATCGGGACTGCACGGCGACCTCATGGCGCTCTAACCACACTCATGGGGTTCTTACTACACGTCTTCTACGTATATTGCGACTGCACGGCGATGTCACGGCGCTCTCACCACACTCATGGCGTTCTTACTACTCGTCTTCTACGTATATCGCGACTGCACGGCGACCTCATGGCGCTCTAACCACACTCATGGGGTTCTTACTACACGTCTTCTACGCATATCGCGACTGCACGGCGACCTCACGGCGCTCTAACCACACCTAAGGTGTTCTTACTACACGTCTTTTACGTATATCGCGACTGCACGGCGACCTCATGGCGCTCTAACCACACTCATGGGGTTCTTACTACGCGTCTTCTACGTCTATCGCGACTGCACGGCAACCTCATGGCGCTCTAACCACACTCATGGGGTTCTTACTACACGTCTTTTACGTATATCGCGACTGCACGGCGACCTCACGGCGCCCTAACCACACTCATCGGGTTCTTACTACACCTCTTCTACGTATATCGCGACTCCACGGCGACCTCATGGCGCTCTAACCACACTCATGGGGTTCTTACTACACGTCTTCTACGCATATCGCGACTGCACGGCGATCTCATGGCGCTCTAACCACACTCATCGGGTTCTTACTACACCTCTTCCACGTATATCGCGACTGCACAGCGACCTCATGGCGCTCTAACCACACTCATGGGGTTCTTACTACACGTATTCTACGCATATCGCGACTGCACAGCGACCTCACAGCGCTCTAACCACACTCATGGGGTTCTTACTACACGTCTTCTACGTATATTGCGACTGCACGGCGATGTCACGGCGCTCTCACCACACTCATTGGGTTCTTACTACGCGTCTTCCACGTATATCGCGACTGCACGGAGACCTCATGGCGCTCTAACCACACTCATGGGATTTTTACTACACGTCTTCTACGTATATCGCGGCTGCACGGCGACCTCATGGCGCTCTAACCACACTCATGGGGTTCTTACTACACGTCTTCTACGTATATCGCGACTGCAAGGCGACCTCATGGCGCTCTAACCACACTCATGGGGTTCTTACTACACGTCTTCTACGTATATCGCGACTGCACGGCGACCTGACGGTGCTCTAACCACACTCATGGGGATCTTACTGCACGTCTTCTACGTATATCGCGACTGCACGGCGACCTCACGGCGCTCTAACCATACTCATGGGGTTCTTACGACACGTCTTCTACATATATCGCGACTGCACGGCGACCTCATGGCGCTCTAACCACACTCATGGGGTTCTTACTACACGTCTTCTACGTATATCGCGGCTGCACGGCGACCTCATGGCGCTCTAACCACGCTCATAGGGTTCTTACTGCGCGTCTTCTACGTATATCGCGACTGCACGGCGACCTCGCGGCGCTCTAACCACGCTCATGGGGTTCTTACTACACGTCTTCTACGTATATCGCGACTGCACGGCGACCTCACGGCGCACTAACCACACTCATGGGGTTCTTACTGCACGTCTTCTACGTATATCGCGACTGCGAAAGTGTTGAAAGTGGTGGTGTGTTAAATGTTGTTTGCTGAGGGATACGCAGATAGGATAAGATCAATTAGGTAAGTGTAAACTATCTCGTTGAGTACTTGATGTTAACATACAGTATGGAAAGTAGAAGCATTCTTGCAAACAATAAACATAAATATTATCCAAGTTATTACCTTTTATTCAAAGTGGATATATCTATATACATGTACAAAAACGTATAATACACAAAAGTTAAATCTGCGCCGTCTGGCCAGTCTGTAAAGTACTGACTGTTTAATTCATTTTGTTATCTTGCCTTTACCAAAAACTTGACAAATCCATTAAAAACAAATTGTTAAACCAAAACCACACGACAACAGCGGTATTGTTAAAAGAGAATCATAATTAAAGTATTCTGCAACAAAAGGTTATTAAACTAAAATCGGAACAAATAACTTCTAATGGTCTAGATATTCGAAAGTGTATGTAAGTATGGTAGTTGTCATCTCATAGCTATCATTTCATGTGATTCGAAACCCAGCTCGGCCAACATTCTTTCCGTCGTTTGACAAGTCATTATGACAAGCGTCACTCGTCTTCTACCAATGGGCAAACAGTCTATGTGGAAACGCAGCCAGTTGCTTGGAAATATCAGTGTGTGTATTACTGGTGTGACAAAGCCAGGACACACAAGAATAGGTGAACTGGCCGCCGTGAAATGACAGAAAAATTGTTGAAAACAACGTTAATGACCAATCAATCAATCAGACTGATATATTGCTCACGAATTAAACAAATTAGTTCTACCCTCCGTTTCGCAAATACAACAAATTTGCAGCAGACGAAATTGAAAAAAACACATAGGCAAATTTATTGAAAATCTCTTTAACTGAAACTTTTAAATAAAGTTTAAAATATTGGGGCAGATGAAGTAATAGCTCATAATGAGCAACTGCTTCATTTGTCACAATGTTTTTAAAATGTGTCTGTTGCGGATGCGTTAAAAGTCATATATATCTGAGATTTAAACATGATGATATCTAAATCATCTTTTGTTACTAATATCCCGCTACAAATATATACCATAATTATCAGCCATTATAAGACCTATATTGTATGTTTACTCAAGTTTATAGACGTGCAACAGGTCTTCTGGTTTATAATCACTACTGACATACAGTGTTTTGTCTGTGTTGTTATATAACATTGTCCATGGACCGTTTAACCCATCTTTCCTCTCTAATACAATACGTACGGGTGTACACGTCGATGTTATCTGATGTATGTTTACTCAAGTTTGTAGACGTGCAACAGGTCACCTGATGAAGCACTACTGACATACAGTATTTTGTCTGTGTTGTTATATAACACTGTCCGTGGACCTATTAACCCATCTTTCCACTCTAATACAATACGTACGGGTTTACACGTCGATGTTATCTGATGTATGTTTACTCAAGTTTGTAGACGTGCAACAGGTCATCTGATGAAGCACTACTGACATACAGTGTTTTGTCTGTGTTGTTATATAACATTGTCCGTGGATCTAATAACCCATCTTTCACCTCTAATACAATACGTACGGATGTACACGTCGGTGTTATCTGATGTATGTTTACTCAAGTTTGTAGACTTTCAACAGGTCACATAAATGATTACTGACATACAGTGTTTTGTCTGTGTTGTTATATAACACTGTCTGTGGATAATATAACCCATCTTTCCTCTCTAATACAATACGTACGTGTGTACACGTCGATGTTATCTGATGTATGTTTACTCAAGTTTGTAGACGTGCAACAGGTCATCTGATCAATCATTACTGACATACAGTGTTTTATCTGTGTTGTTATATAACACTGTCTGTGGACCTATTAACCCATATTTCTCCTCTAATACAATACGTACGGGTGTACACGTCGATGTTATCTGATGTATGTTTACTTAAGTTTGTAGACGTGCAACACGTCACCTGATGAATAACTACTGACATACAGTGTTTTGTCTGTGTTGTTATATAACACTGTCTGTGGACCTATTAACCAATCTTTCCTCTCTAATACAATACGTACGGGTGTACACGTCGGTGTTATCTGATGTATGTTTACTCAAGTTTGTAGACGTTCAACAGGTCATCTGATATAGAACTACTGACATACAGTGTTTTGTCTGTGTTGTTATATAACACTGTCAGTGGATCTAATAACCCATCTTTATCCTCTAATACGATACGTATGGGTGTACACGTCGGTGTTATCTGATGTATGTTTACTCAAGTTTGTAGACTTTCAACAGGTCACATACATGATAACTGACATAAAGTGTTTTGTCTGTGTTGTTATATAACACTGTCTCTGGACATCTTAACCCATCTTTCCACTCTAATACAATACGTACGGATGTACACGTCGTTGTTATCTGATGTATGTTTACTCAAGTTTGTAGACTTTCAACAGGTCACATACATGATAACTGACATAAAGTGTTTTGTCTGTGTTGTTATATAACACTGTCTCTGGATCTAATAACCCATCTTTCCCCTCTACTACAATACGTACGGATGTACACGTCGGTGTTATCTGATGTATGTTGTATGACCCGCACCCCACCACATAAATACTATCATCATCACCCAGAGTCAGACCGTATGGATAACTCAACTTGTCATGTTTATATATATTACACACTTTACCGTCCATACTCAAACTAGTAACTGTGTTCTGATCCCAGTCTGAAACATACATTGTATCCCCGTCACTATTCACTGTAATGTACTGTGGACTAATAAACAGGTTCTGTCCTTTATCATTGTGTTTGAATGTTTGAAGAACTTTTCCGTCAATATTAAGGATTTTCACAGACGGATGTTCCCCAACAAACGTAACAAATAATTTGCCTTTTCTATATGTAATTCCCCAACAATCTGACTCCATTGGTACCTTTTTTACTTCTGACAAGTTTCCATCATAACGTAGAAACACTAAGTTTGTCCCACAGGTCACCACCAGAGTTCCCGGATCCGTACATGTTATATCCCATGGTTTATCGTCAAATTTGATGTAACATGTAATGTTGTCTGATCGTAAGTCAACAACTTTAATAGACTTATTATTATAGTCTGCTACAGCTAAAAGGTCACTGGACATCAACACACTTCCTGTTATACAGACTTCTTTTGTGTCCGATTCGTGTTTCATTTTAATGTCCTTCAATAACTTGACTTTTGTTGGTTTAAAGATGTCTGTCTTCATGGTTTTTTTTTCATTTTGTGTTTGCTGATCTTCTCTTTCCTCTTTTCGTCTTAAACCTGATTTACCAATGGTAGGATTGTCTTCCTTTATTAGTCCTACCTGTGTCTGATCTCGTTTCGTAGTTCTTCTCTTTCCATCATTTTTCATTCCCAACGATCCAAATTTCAGCGGCGAATTAAGTGTGTTCATAATGTCTTCATTGCGTGAAAATGCATACCTTCTCACAATGTTTTCTTGTGACGTGCTTTTTGTTTCGTCATTGTAGTCTTTGACGTGAGTTCGAGCTTTCATGGCAGAAATGAATAACTGCTGGTTTTGTTTACATTTTGCAAGAAACCCTAGAGCGGATGATATTTCCGACATGTCTACTAGATGCTTGTCGTATAGTGTATCCACGGATTCAATAGCTTTCAAATCTTCATTTTGTATTTGCTCAGCTTGCTGCATTAGTTCGTATTCTAATGCATCGATTTTCGAATTTATTTCACTTCTAAATACCTGAATATCGGCTTTTAGTTGTCTGAAACAGTTGGTTACATCAATTGAGTCGGTTTGCTTTTTATTTTTATCTTCTGCAATTTGTTTTTCTATGTCTCTTATCTGCTTTAATAATAATTTATATTCTTGACTGGAGCTGAATCCCTTCGCCAAATCATCGATGTACTTTACACCGCATTGGCCATGATCTAGAGTAACGCATACAGAACAGCAACATGTGTCATGCTTATCATGCTTATCACAGAAATACTCTATTAATTTCCCATCATGCTTAGCACAGTACTTGTCCTGAACATTTGATATTTTCTTTCTTGGCATTTCGTCTCTATCAAGAAGTTGATGTTGTCTGAGGGCTTTTGATTTTCTGTGATTTCTTGCACAAGTGTCACAAAGAAATTCGTCACAATTAGTGCAATAAAACTGGGCATTTTCATTTACATTATCTGTAAGGCAAGGATCGCAGGGAATACCAGTATCCCAGTCCGTACTATCGGCTGGTCTTCTTCCAGATACCTCCATTGTTGATTTTCAAACTGAAAAAGAACCAAACGTTTTTTGTATAAAATGTACTAGCTCTTGGTGACAGTATGACTTATTTTGTCAAAATGATTTTAAAAGTCGTCTGCTGCAGATGGAAACGGTCTCGAGGTTTAATTTTGTCATAGTATAGATTATCAAACGCTTCAACGCAGTGATCAGTTCAATATACATAATTATGTCGGATATATTATCTTAAAAGAAACGCTATCCTTGATAAAATGTTTCTCTATTAACAAAGGGAGTAATTATTGCTGAATGTATTCATGTATTGGTAGCGAATAGTTTACCTTGAATTGTCGATGTACATTGTCAGTATCAACAACTAACAGCGTCCCATATGTAAAGGCATTTTGACGCTTCTATAGCAGACAACTTGTGAATACGTATCTGTCTATTTCTCCATATCTCACAATGAGTTCAACTCATGTTAATAATTGAACTTTAATTCATAGATATGTTCCATGTATTTACGTTGATGTTTTCAAATTCGTCAGATGAAAATGTATATCGAAATATTTTATTTACACAACCTTCACATAATATTGGATTGCAATATGTTTGACCATCTACGATATTGTCGTCTACTACACATTTGAAAAACAGTTGAAAATAATAAAGAAAAAAATGCAATCTGAGAGTCAAACAATGTTGATCTCACTTAAGCCAACACATATTGTGGGCCGAATCTGGATGCAAACTGATCTGTTTGCAAATATTATCAATCATCGGCTACATCTATCGCTAACGAGCACAACAGAGTTAAATAGTACATTGTGTAAATTAGGAAATGTTCTTTAATAAGTAGGGTTCAACACTGGCTAATCTTAAAGATGTCAATTAATGAATTTAGACACTATGCATTCATATTCCCTCATACGACACCAATGTCACGAATGTCAAGTCCCAGATGAAGAGAATTTCCCTACTTGGTTGTTGGGTCAACATAACGACTGACACCCGTGTGTCAGAATATATGAACCAGTAGTACTGGTAACTTCCCGGGTAGAGCCTTGATATAACTGTTATGTTGCTGAAAGCGGTTTTAAACACAACACAACAAAATCCCTCATGTGTCATTATGTTGTTTCGCGTACATAGATATCTATGCTGAATTATACCATCATGTTTAAACAATACCTGACATAAATCTTCTACTGTCAGCCAGTAGCCGGGAGATGCTGCGTCCATGTTTTGTTTACTAAGTGTGTATATAATAAATATGCTACAAACAGAATGTAATTCGGGCAATCAGAGACCTTTCTATTTGGGAACGTACAAATATAAAGTGTTCTGACGAAATTTAAGTTCCAGGTGAACATATAAGTTTTCATTTGCCTTATATCACATATTGTAAAGCGGGCATACTGGGGACTATACTATTGAAGCAAACGATGGCATTTTGAACGATACACAATTGTTACCTCTCACCAATCAGTAATTTAACTGGTTTCAGTCTAACACAATGGTAGATATTAGGCCTGTACTTGATTGTGAACATTGACAATAATATATAATATTGCATAGCTTCCAGTGTGACAGTACATATTGTCACTATGAGGTCAATACTGTTAACCGAGGCGAAGCTATGCAATACACTGGAAGCCATGCAATATTTATTGTATTATACCGAACACAATTACACGTTTATTCAATTAATTCTGTACCTTTGTAGGGGATGTGAACATGGGTAGATCTACTAAAATATAACACACACACACATGAATTTACCGGTTAACAGTATAATGTTACATGGCACGCGCGTCTACAAGGTGATGTTTTTTTTTTAAATGACGTCATGCACGTGAATAACCAACATTTTAACGCGCGTGCCATGTAACAGTATACTGCTAACTGGTCAAAAACGTACTGTTAGCATGAGATAGTAAATGCCTATGATGAGTATATGAGTCTTATTAAGGGTGCTGTAGAATAATAACTCAACGTCGCTTACGTAATATACGGTCTAAGTGATAACAAAAAGAAAACCATATACAACAAGCAAATTCAGAGAATTATGGTCCCCCGCTTTGGGGCTCTTATTGGTCAGGGTCAAGGTCACAAGGTCAAAATTGGTATTGATGGAAAGGGGTTGTCACAAGGAATACACATGTGAAATATGAAAGCAGTACCTATTACGGTTCAGAAGTTATGACCAAGGTTAAAGTTTTTGTGACAGCGTGACGGAGGGACTGACGGACTGACGGACTGACGGACTGACGAATGAGATTTAATGTCCCCGACGTTTTACTTCGTAAAGCGGGGGACAATAAGACTCCTTATAACTAACATGACGCGCCTCGTTTCTACCGTCAAATATACAATATATAAAAACAATAGACAATTCAGTGTTTATCCTTCTCCATCAGCATACGTATTTTTGCGCGTTTTAAGAAGGTATCATTGTGGTAATAATGGAGATATAATGTTCTTATAATAAGAATTTCTCCCTTTTGACATAATATAGTTATTTCTGTTCAATAATATTCTTTCAGTTATCAGGTTTAAAGCTTCTATGTTTATGTCTATATGTGTTTGAAGTTGTTTGTTACATATTGACTTAGACTTGGAAAGGGTGTTTGTTTTTACCCAAAGCAGATACTGTTTGAAATCATCGTGTAAAAAGAATGGTTTCCTTGTTATATTTAATATGTTCATTTTTTTTAAAAAATACCTATGTTTTCTATCATTGTCGAACTAGTTTAAATAACCGATACACCGAATGATCATTATTTGTGTCAAATTACTATCATTACATTTGATGTTATGCTTAAACTGGCGTCGGAAATAATAAAGGGTTGTTGACAAAGAGGTTTGCCGAATGTTTGTGCGAGTAATAAGGGAAGTGCAAATATGCTTATTATACTGTGTTAAGACGCACTAAGGTGCAATAATCTATCAACACTATTTGAAAGCAAAGACACGATCATTAACAGGTGCTCCAGGAAAGGAAACCTTAGCGCAATAATAATACACTCGGAAAACGCTAGCCTGTGCATACAAGCTAATTTTTCAAATTGATACTGAGTAGCAAACGTTTCTTTACGAATTGACGAACTGTGCATAGCCATATCAGATTGTGGACATATGTGGACTGATATGTATTTACACTGCTCACAAATGAATCTTCCACAAATGGGATATATTTGCTGTCTTACACGTAATACGTCTGCATACACTGACAACTTTTAGGAGACTATGCAGCTTGTATATACATTAGTAGGGGTCTCGTATTGCGTCTGCGAAGCTGAAGAGTTTTAATAACCGTTGTATATATTTCAGTAAGTGTCTTACTCGTATTACATCTACGGACAATGAAGAGTTGTTAAGAGTATTTTCGGCGTGCTGTTTGCTTAAAACACATGAATGCCGCTTCTGATAAAATACTAGAAGGGTAGCCCCCCCCCCCCCCCCCCCCCCCCCCGTATTGCGTCTGCATACACTCAAGAGGATTCGCCTGTACGTTTTATATATGTTGATTAGACATGAATTGCACCTTGTGAATAAAGACTAGAAGTGTATGTGACATTACGCCCATTAGGCCATACAACTTCATAAAGACAATTACAATACAACACAACTAACATAAAATTGCATAACAAAAAAGTACTGATAAATTATAGTGTTCATGTAAAGCTTGTTAAAAGTGTACAAAGTAAACCAATTGTATTACAAAATGTACCGATAAATAATGTGTCTAACTGCAAAACACCTACAATTTTTTACGGTCGAGTGGTTAGCGTCGGGGTTTTGAAACCGGGCGTCCCGGGTTTGATCCCCAGTTGCAGCACGACGCTCATGGTGCATTGCCCTTGGGCATGACCCAATTTGTAGCCTAGTACTGGTTTGTTTACCCTGGGATCATATATATGTGAATTGTTGCCGTGATATAACTGAAATAATGTTGAAATTGGCGTAAAATACCAATCAAGAAAGAAAGGGGAAATGTATTGAGTTGGGCACATTCCTTCAATAGAACTCCGGTAAAGGAACGAGTCCCGAAACAACATATACCCTATGCATAAAATAACCCTTATATTGTATATTTTTATATCGTCTATTTAAATTTCGACACTTTATGAGTTTAATTAAAATGCTTCGAGCAATTAACAAATACATTTTTTTAGAATTAGTTTTATAACTGGAAAGTGTAAGAAACGGCGCTAAGTTCCCAGCAACGTTATGCCTAGGACATAGATAAAATTCAGTAAGTACCTATCTAAAAACTGAAGTAAATATAAAAGAAAACATTGATTGAATTGTATTTCGATTAATACACTTTAACATTATTCTGTGGTTAGCGTCCAGGCTATATATATATATATATTCATTAAATTAAGATTCAGTTTTCAGTTTACACTATTTAAATCCCGAATTCAACAATATCAAATTACGTTAAGCGACTGTTCAAAATGGCTATCGTTGAGAGAACCCTTGTCAATACCAATTTCTACATTGTATTAAGTCGCGATATTGAATCACTCATTGTATTAATTGTCAAACACCTTCATCGCATTGATCACATCAATATACATACTTTTTTTTGTATATTGCAGAATTTGTTTCCATCATATTCCTCTTATCTAAAGAGACAAACTACCCATGCTGAAGTATTTCCCTATTTAAAGTATATATCAATGAAAAGGTCTATGTACAATTGAAACCAAATATTTGTTATTGAACTATCTACGCTCATTGAACACCAGCTAACAGTTAAGAACGTAAGATATGAGATAAAAACGGCAAACCTTTCCCACAAGTAGAAGTGTTTTGAAGCTTCTTTTGTTTTTTTGGAAACATTGTGAAAACAGAAGGAACTACTCATACAGAGCACTTTAACCATATGCTACAAGTTTTAAACTTGTTTTAGTATTCATATGTTCACTAATATATATTTTCCTTGTTTTTCCTTCTTGCTATTTTCAATGTCTTCTACTCCGGATTTGTTGAATACCTCGTAAAAGGGTTAAACTATACACTAATCACAATATTCATATCAAATTGAATTACTTTGTCTTTGTGCACGCTAAATTAGTGTCACATGCTTAGCTGTCTTCAACAATATGTTTGCAAATTATTGTTTTCTGCAAATTTCTTGCAAAAGTTAAATTAATCTGAATAACAAACAGTTTAGTTCTAAGATCAGCCCCTCACATTTTTTACGGGTCAGATTCAGGATGCATTCTCAACTCTTGACATAGGTTGTCAGCGATTGTCTACATTGCTAGTTTGTTTAGAGAGTTTTAAAAAAGTAAGGTTCAACAATCATATCGCCTGACGAACCTTTAATATAATAATTGACATATTTAGTGAGGAGGTACTTATTTACCCTCATACTTCAGTGTTCTCACGAATGTTCAGTCAATTCAGTAAATACGTATAGAATACAATACACATAAGAGTCATTACGGACCAAGGTACCATATCTTAAATAATAAAACTGTCAATTGTATATAGGCTATCTTTTCCTTTATAAGTAGTACTCTTGACACATTTGTACGGACATCCAGACATGGCAGTATTTAAAAATAAATATTCAACAAACTAGAATGTAAATTGAGTATTCCTGGATCGATGTGTTTCCAAAGCCTATGTTGTGTTGAAGGATATATAAATATTTCTTCTAATCAATCAGTACATATACTTTAAAGATTGGTTTCTGTCTAAAAGAAGGGTTCTAATTATCGCCCAGTGTCTATTGTCATATAAACAATAGATCGATATAGTAGACTAGATAATCGTTAACCTTTACACACAAGCATACGTTGAAAACATTGCAGTTATGTATTATGGAGTAATTATTTTCTCACAATCGGCAATTTCCTCTTTTGGCACAATGTTGTCAACTCTGTTCAATGAAAATTCTTGAAGTTATAGAGAATTGCTATGTTCATTCTATATATTTTCAAAGTCGTCTGTTGCAGATTTGGTGTATGTTGGGAAGGGTTAAGACGACCGAGTTATAATATTATACCCTACCCGCAACATAGCCGACTTTCAACGTCTCCAATAGCAGGTAATATTTGAAGACATCGAGTGAATACAAAGCTTTATACAATCAATATTTTTTATTATTTACAATCACACTGAATCCTCTGATTCGTATTGATTGAGTTATACATATACATCAATGTATAATGTATTCATTAAACAAATGCTACACATGCTTTTGGAGATTTATCAGATGTCTTCAAATATAGATATGAAATGAGGATGCAATTGCCTGCAATTATAATTAGTGCTATGTAAAGAGGCGTTTCGAATGTTTGTGCGACTAACGAATAGATTGCAAATATCCGTAGTAGAATGCGTGCAGGCGCAGACTGGTGTGGATATACGTTGTTCGCAAAACCTCCAAAGTTAATTACCTATTATCTCAAGTACTTACAAATTCTAAAAAATACTGAAAAAATAGACAATAGTTATAGGTGTGGTATTGTGACGTCAATCACACTTAATTAAGTCTTATTGCACGTGTAAACAGTGTTATTTCATTATTGAAAACATTAAAATTTGTATAAATCGTCTGTTCTTTATCTTCAAATGTTTAAGAAAGTATACTTTTAAAGACAAACACAATTGTTACATTACAGTAGTATCACGGGACTTTGTATCTTGCTACTCGAAGTGTCTACAATTGGCATCTCTCTTTACCCATGGTATAGTGAAATGTCTTTGTTCCATGCCTTTCGTAAACGCAAATAAATCGACATATCCTACTCCAGCATACTTTATGTCTTCGTCTAACACGTCCCACCAGAAATTTGATGCAAGTAGGAAAAGGTTATAAAAAGATATTGGAGTTTTAGCCGATTCATTTACAATTTCCACTATTTAAACGAATTTTGACGCCTCTGCAAAAGAAGAATTTCGGCAAAAGAACCCATAAAATAGATGAGTTGCTCAAACGGGGAATTTTGTCAAAATGTTGTCTTGATGATATCTAGTCCATGTTGGAATATGGGTCATATCAGGTAAAAATTTTTTTAGATCACTAGGCCAAATGAATGAAAATCTTGCTAACACTGTGAAGGATGCATTCAGAATAATTGTCTTGATGTGTTTGCAGTGCAGTACATTGTATAATCAACGTCATCTGTTTAATGTATTTGTACTTGTATAATACCACACCGTTTCCTGATTAGGGTACTTGTACTTGTATTATAAAACGGCGTTTCTTGGTTAAGGTACTTGTACTTGAATAATACAACGCCGTCTTCTGGTTAAGGTATTTGTACTTGTATAATACCACGCCGTTTCCTGATTAAGGTACTTATACTTGTATTATAACACTACGTTTCTTGGTTAAGGTACTTGTACTTGTTTTATATCACGGCGTTTCTTGGTTAATGTACTTGTACTTGTATTATAACACGGCGTTTCTTGGTTAATGTACTTGTACTTGTATTATAACACGGCGTTTCTTAGTTAATGTACTTGTACTTGTATTATAACACGGCGTTTCTTAGTTAATGTACTTGTACTGGTATTATAACACGGCGTTTCTTAGTTAATGTACTTGTACTTGTATTATAACACGGCGTTTCTTGGTTAATGTACTTGTACTTGTATTATACCACGGCGTTTCTTAGTTAATGTACTTGTACTTGTATTATAACACGCCGTTTCTTAGTTAATGTACTTGTACTTGTATAATAACACGGCGTTACTTGTACTTGTATTACAACACGGCGTTTCCTGGTTACGGTACTTATATTTGTATATTAACACGGTGTTTCCAGGTTAAGGTACTTGTACTTCTAGTAAATCTATCCTGACTCTAGCGAGTAGGTCGTAATGCTATACCCACATACCTTCGTGCAAAGGAAGAAAAGACTATACTACTGTTTTTATTATTTGGTTTGACATGGCCGGGGATCAAACTCGCGACTCGAAATAGACATTACACCTTCGAGGATAGTCCACAACTTCAGTGACTACGTATCGTACAATAAATGGTAGTAAGAGACCACTATCAATAGTTACGACTTTGTACGAAACGACACATACTTATGACATTGTTTATAATAATTTTTTTAGGTTTGAAACGAATACTTTCTTGCTCATTATGAGCAAGCTCACCTTGTGCCATAACACTTTTTTTTAGATCGTCTGGTACAGATACGTCAAAATGCGTCTGCATTTGGGAAAGGTTTAAACAGAGTACAACTGACTATCCCGGAGACTCTTGCATATTGCCTCTATCCATACAGAATGATAGGCGAGCAAACAAGATGGCGTTAACATGAACAAGACACAAAGTCAATGTTATACTGCGGAAGTTAGCCGTACATCTCTTGATAGGTGAAAAAACAAGAAGACGTTAACATGAACTAGTCACAAAGTCAATGTTCCACTGAGGAAGTAAGCCGTATATATCTTGATAGGCAAACAAACAAGATGACGTTTACATGATCTAGTCGCAGAGTCTATGTTCTACTGAGGCAGTTAGCCGTATATATCTTGATAGGCAAACAAACAAGATGACGTTTACATGATCTAGTCGCAGAGTCTATGTTCTACTGAGACAGTTAGCCGTATATCTCCTGATAGGCGAACAAAGAAGATGACGTTTACATAACTTAGACACAAAGCCAATGTTCCACTGAGGAAGTTAGGTGAACAAACAAGATGACATTAACATGAATTAGTCACATAGTCAATGTTCCACTGAAGAAGTAAGCCGTATATCTATTGATAGGTGAACACATAATATGACGTTAACATGATCTAGCCACAAAACCAATGATCCACTGAGGACGTTTGCCGTATATCTCTTGATAGGCGAACAAACAAGATATCGTAAACATAATTTAGCCACAAAGTCAATGTTCCACTAAGGAAGTTTGCCGTATACCTTTTGATAGGCAAACAAACAATATGACGTTAATATGATCTAGCCACAAATCCAATGTTCTATTGAGGAAGTTAGGCGTATATCTCTTGCAGCAAAATTGTGATGTCTGTACTCGCACAAACATTAAGTTGAATCAAAATGATCAATTTAACAATTTCCCTCGAATAGACGCTTTCTGACGCCTTTGCAGCAGAATACTTTAAAATCATTATAACGAAAAGAAGAAAATGCTCAAATCAAGCAATTTCCCCTTTTGTCACAACTCTTTTCAACTCTTCTAATATAGAGATATTTCATATTTGTGTCTATATGATTTCAAAGTTGTCTGCTGTATGTTTGTTGTATGTGTGAAAGGGTTAATGAATAGTTGCGTATGGTAAAATGGCATTTTGTACAAAATGCATACATGTTTATTATCACATTGCCGGTAAAACATGGACAATTGAATGTTTTTTTTTTTTCATTTCATAGCAACCCGCGAACGTATTTTAACATACGGTGTTGTAGACGACATTTGAAAACATTGCTTCAAGAAGGGAAATTGCTCATTATGAGTATTTTTTCCATTTGTCACAAAGTGTCCAACTGTATTCAGTCGTTATACTTTCATGTATAAAGGCGTATGCCTAAATATTTTCATGTCGTCTGCTGCAGATATCTTGTATGTGAGAAAGGATTAACATTGTTTATAATGTTCATGTTTATATAATTTACTGTATTCAATACAGACTATAACAAGCATACCAAGGACTGGTTAATTATCTTTAAACGGTGTAACTTTATAATTCACGTTGAGTTAACCCTTTCCCTGATAAAGACGGCGTTTGATGCCTGTACAAACGATGACTTTTAGAAACAGCACATGCATTGTTCAAAAGTTGGTTTCTTAAATACATTCGTGTTAAATTTGTTTACTTTTCTCTGTTTACTAATGTGTCAAGATTATAAACTGCATACATATGTAATAAGAAAAGTGTTTAATCAGTACAAGTAGTCGTGATTTCTTTATTCCAATCTGACTGTCCCCCTTTGTTCTGATACTCATTAAATATGACGCTTCTGTAGCAGACGACTTTTGTAAAATGAAATAATATGCACACCATATAAACGAGCAATTTCTCTCATATACCCAAGACACATCAGTGGTGATGAAGTATAGCGTCCGCGTCGGTAGTGTAGTATTTCCAGACGTTATGACTCTTTTCCACATATGATTCTAAAAGCAGACGACTTTGAAAATTTAATCATGAAGTATCGAATTGTTCTTAACCCTATCCTTTATCCAATAAATCTTCACGCTGGCTTTGAAAACAGATAGGAAATGAAGTTATTATTATCAAAACAAAGTTAAAACTAGCTCATCATAAGCAATTCCTCCGTTAGTAACTATATACATGTATATTGAAGCAAACGATTGCATTTTAAGCGATACACAATCGTTACCTCTCACCAATCAGTACTTTAATTGGTTTCAGTCTAACACAATGGTTAGTATTAGACCTGTACCTGATTGTTAATATTGACAGTAAAACAATATACACGTAGCTGAGAAGCGCCAGTCGAAATCGGCGCTAAATAACCGTATATATACTTCAGCGTTTAACCCTTCCAATCAACCTACGTATTGTAACGCGTATTATTTACCCGCATACATCAGTGTTCTGACGAATGTTTAGTACCAGGTGAACATATAAATGTTCGCTAGCGTTATATTAGATAC
Organism: Serripes groenlandicus; assembly: GCA_031761405.1. Taxonomy (NCBI): domain Eukaryota; kingdom Metazoa; phylum Mollusca; class Bivalvia; order Cardiida; family Cardiidae; genus Serripes; species Serripes groenlandicus. The sequence continues at coordinate 9,206,869 of JASEVX010000014.1, read as the reverse complement.
CTTTATGTACATTGTGTTCATCAAATCACTACATATATATGTAGTACAAGCAGAAAAGTAGGCAGGAACCAAGGCACCATATCTTAAATTATAACACTGTAAATCGTATATTGGATATTGGATAATATATTATTTTCCCTCATATGTCGTACTCTTGAAAGGTTTGTACCGATAGACATACATACTAGTATTTTTGATAACTATTCTAAAACAATGTCAATCCGTCATTCCGGGTACGTTATTTACACAGCAGATGATATTTTGAAGGATATACAATTAGTTCCTCTCATCGATCAGTACTTTAACTTAAGAGAATGATTTCAGTTAAACACAAGGGTTCGAATAAGAGCCCCGTTTATATAGTCAAGTAAACAATAAATTGAAACAATAGACAATTCACCGTTAACCTTTTCCCACAAGCATATGTAGTCGACGTGTTTTCAGCAGACAACTTTTAAAAACATTGCGCAAAATGGTTAAGGACTAATTATATTCTCACAATCAGCAATTTGAATGTTGTCAACTCTTTTCAATAAAAATACTTTAAGTCATGGAAAATTGCTATAATCATACCTCGATTTTCAAAGTTGCCTGTTGTATAGTTTGTATATAATAGAAAGGGTTAAGACGACCGAGTTATTGTATAGTTTACCCTTTATGCGACATAGCCGACTTTCCAGGTTTCCAATAGCAGGTAGTATTTAAAAACATTGTGTGAAAAGAAAGATTGATATAACATCTCATTTTTACTATTTACAATCACATTGCATCCTCTGATTGTGTTTGATATATGTATATACATAATATATGTAATATATTCATAAAACACGAAAACGTTGTTACACATGATATTTGAGTTTTAAATCTAAATATATTTGATATATTTGCGATCAGTAATAATCAGTAGAGGGGCTTGTCGAATACTTGTGCGTCTATAAACGAATTTCAAATATATACATAGTACACTGCGCGTAGTCGAACAATAGGTTGGTTCTACGTTGTTCACAAACACTCCATAGTACATTTCCTATTTCCGGTTTGTTGCCCTGTCCTTTTTAATATTTACGAATTATATATATAAACAAATACAATCGTTCTAGATGTTTTATTTTGACGTTAACCACACTCATATAAACAGAACACTATGCTTTAGGGGTTCGTATTGAATTCTTAATCCGTCAAATAAATAAAACAATATGATTTTGAGATTTGTATTGAATTCTCAATCTGTCAAATAATCAGAATAATATGATGTAGAAGTTCGTATTGAATCCTCAAAGTGTGAATAGTATCAAGATAATGTATTAACATATTTAGTGAAGACGTTATGATTTACCCTCGTACATCTGTGTTCTAACGTAAGTGAAGTCCCACGTGAACTTATAAGATAATACATATTGTAAAGTGGGCATACCGGGTCCTATATATTGACGCAAACGATGGCATTTTGAACAATACACAATTGTTATCTCTCACCAATCAGATGAGAAGATAACATTGTGGTAATATTACGATATTACGATTGTGAAAACGCGACAGTACGATGGTGAAAGCCCGACAGTATATCGCATTATCATCATCGTACTGACGTATTATTGCGTTTTCGTTATCGTACTGTTGCGTTATCATCATCGTACTGTCGCGTTTTCACCATCGTAATATCGTAGTATCGTACTGTCGCGTTATCATCATCGTACTATCGAGTATCGCGTTTCAGATCAACACATTCACAGGCGATGGCCCTAATGGTATTCCGTAATTGTCTGCTGCAGATTGACTGTATGTGGGAAGGATTTATATTATACACCCTTCAAAGGATATCGAACGACACAACTTGATATTTTTTGTCTGCTTTATTGTCGTCTACTTCACAACTTAAAAAATAGTTGAAGTAGACGCTAGCGAGCATAAGAGATATTATGAGTTTGTTTGGAGACATTTTAATTTCAAAAGGATATATAAGTGAGGTTTAATAATCATATCGATAGGCGAATCTGTGTCCGCTTGCACGCTACATTAATGTTTTCTGATTAATTGTCTTCTGCACTCATTTTGCATCATACGGTTTCTTTAAAATGTCTTGCTAAAATGAAGACAATCTGAATGTCAAACAGTTTAGATGTCAGATCAGTCCCGGCATTTTGTATACATCGATCTGGATGCAAACTCAATGTTTGGCATAGGTTATCAACTGTTGGCGATATTCATCGCTAGCGAGCAAAGGGTTACATTGCGATATGTTTTGAGACGTTTTAATGTCCTTCATTTGTATACAAGAAAGGTTTAACAATCATATCGACTGACGAATCTTTACTATAATAATTTACTTCTTTACCCTCATACATCAGTATTCTGACGAATGTTTAGTCCCATGTGAACATATTATTGTTTGTTTGCGTTATATCAGATACTTTTTTACATTGTATTAATCAATTAACTAAATATGTATACAACAAACAGAATAGTAGTCAGGGACGAAGGCACCATATCTTAAATTATAACACTGTAAATGGTATATTGGATATTGGATAATATATTATTTCCCTCATATGTCGTACTCTTCAAACGTTTGTACCGATAGACACAAATACCAGTATTTTTAATAAATATACCACAACAAGAATGTAAATCCGTTATTCTGGGAACGATATTTACACAGCCGATGATATTTTGAAGGATATACAATTAGTTCCTTTCATCAATCAGTACTTTAACTTTAGATTATGATTTCAGTTAAACACAAGGGTTGGTATATTAGCCCGTTTCTATAGTCAAATAAACCTCGTTAACCTTTTCCCACACGTATATGTAGTTGACACATTTTCAGTAGACGAATTTTGAAAAGATTGTGGAAATTGATTATAAAGTAAATATATTCTCACAATCAGCAATGTTGTCAACTCTATTCAATGAAATACTTTAAGTTATATAGAATTGCATTGTTCTTCCCTCGATGTTTTCAATGTCGTCTGTTGCATAGTTTGTATATTTTGAAAAGGGTTAATACGACCGAGTTTTAAAACGGTTTACCCTTTCCGCGACATAACCAACTTTCCACGTCTTTAATAGCAGGTAATATATTAATTGATTGAATGGGGTTTAACGCCGTTTTTAATAATTTCTCAGTCGGTAAGAAAGTTGGCCCAGCCGGGATTCGAAATCACAACCCCAGGATTGACAGCCCGCGTCGTTACCGACTGAGCTACCGGGACTCGATAAAACAATGTGTCAAAAGAAAGATTTATATCACAACCATTTTTTACTATTTGCAATTTGCATCCTCTGATTTGTTTAATAAAGCTTTACATATAATATATGTAATATATTCATGAATTACAAAAACATTGTTACACCTTGTATTTGAGTTTTATAAAATATATTTAAATATATTTGAATTCGGATTCGACTGCCAGCGGTTACAAGCAGTAAAGGGGCTTTTCGAATGTTTCTGCGTTTATAAACGAATTGCAAATATCCGTATTAGACTGCGCGTGGACGAAACATTGGTTTGGTTCTACGTTGTTCGCAAACTCGTAAAGTCGTTAATTCGTAAATTTTCTATTTCCTGTTTTATGACCTGTCAAATTTAATATTTATGATTTCTAAATGGAACATAAAAAGCCTGATATTGAAAAAAGTGAGAATAGTTCTAGATGCGGTAGTATGACGTCAATCACAACAGTGTCATTTCATTATTGAATACATTTAAATTTGTCTTGATCGTCTGTTCCTTATCTTCAACGTTTTAGAAGGTGGACATAAATATGTTACAGTTATGTTACGAGCTTTGTATTTAGCTACTCGAATTTGCCAAAATTGTCATCTCTCTTGATCTTTGGTCTTGCGAAATACATTGTTGTGTTCATGCGCATAGTAGCATAATATAAAACAACCTATTCGACATTGAACCTGGCCAAACAGACATTTGATGTAGAGGTGTGTATTGAATCCTAAATGTGTCAAAAAAATCAGAACAATATGATGTCAGTGAATGTATGTATCGACGGTGGTTTATACACGTATGAAAAGTGGTGGAATGACCATATAAGGATTTTTTGTTTAGCCTATTGTAGTTTATGCTGGCGGGTAGAATAAGCTCGAGCGAAGCAGATTGTGTGTTTACACGCAGTTGATGGTCATTCGATGAGTAAGCAGTAAATGTCCAACTGTATAGACCGTTACCAAATTTCCAAGTTATGATTTCTAAAAGATTTCAATTGAGATTGAGAAATTCCGATTACTGACATATGCGTTTCTTGCAGTTCGCTCAGAAAGCGATGTTAGGGGTCGAGGTTCGATTCATATTCAAAGTTATCCCGTACTCAATAACCATTAATCTATTTAGGGCTAAGGTATATATGCCATTTAAACTTGTTTGGTACATAGCGAATTCAATTATGAACTAAAGCTGTTTATCATTTATTTCTGGAAGTACAATTCGTTTGAATTAAGTTTTAATTAAAACATAACAGTTTTTGAGAGAAACGAATTGAATATTGACAGAGGGCGCAGCAGACGCCTAAACTGGTCAGAGCATGGATCTTTCCTCACCTTCCCCTGTTAAATAATAGTTACAACAGGTTAGGGTTGGGTAGCCAGCTCGCAATGCCCGAGTTTACGTTTCGTCATTCAACAATACTTCTATTGATGTCTTGGATTTGAAAAGAGTTATGTTTTGTTGATAATAAACATGCAGAATAGCAAAAACAAACGGCTGCACTAAGTTCCTCTAGCCTAAAATGTGTTTGGTGTTGTTAAATTATTATTACTTGTTTATCCCAAGTATATAAATGATTTATGTTCGTTTGAAAGCATTGACTTAGAACATCATAACTATTAAACCATCCCAACATACACCTACTCTCCAGAAGTCGACTTCATTAACACCTTGTATATATGGAAATCTCTAATTAACGAAAACATTTGAATAATACTTGACACAAAAGGAGAAAGTGTTCATTATTTTGAGCAATTTTGTTGCCACATTGTTTTCAAATTTCGTCTGCTATAGATACATTAAAAAACGTTTGTGAATTGGAAGTGTTTATAAAAAAAGGAATTGATGCCGATTAATTTACTATTTCCTTCATACAAAATAATGTTGACACATCTGTAAAAGAAGGGTTTCACTAAAAGAACCAATAAAAGTAGTGAATTGCTAAAACGAGCATTTTCCTCTGATTTACGATGTTTTTAAATCTATTCTCAAATAAATATATGAGTTTTGATGACTATGCATCATATGACTCATAATGAGCAATTTCTGCTTTTACCACAATGCTTTCAAGTGTGTTCTTTGATAGTATACAATATTCAATAATTATGATTTGATTTAATTAAAGTTTTTTTCATGCCCAGGTTGTTGATTGATTTGGGTTTAAAGCCGTTTTCAACAATTTTTCAGTCATATCACGGCGATCAGTTTACCTACTCATGCGTTTCCTGGTTTTCCCACACCAGTACACCACACAACATACTTTCCAAGCAACTGGCTGCTTTTCCACATTGACTGTTAAACAGCCCATTGGTGAAAGACGAATGACGCAGGTCTCAATATCTTTTGTCAAACATCGGAAAGAATGTTGACAGAACTGCGATTCGAACTCACAACCCCTGGATTTACAACCCGCTCGGTATTGACTGAGCTACAGAGGCTCGGCTTCATGTCCAGATGTTTTCAATGTGTATGTTTTGTATGTGGTAAAATTGTCCTTAACGTTTATGTTTATATAATAGCTTTTATTTTGTCAAATTGGACTATGGATATCAGACAACATGAAGTGAGCTTTAAAGGTGATCGGTGGTTGATATTTAAAAGAAAATATGCACGTTGGAAAGGATAAATTTGCTGTTCGATGGTTGTTTGCAAACAATATGACCTTCATATTTATAGTTATAAAATCCCGTTACGGTTCACTCAGATACTTTTTGTAATATTAATATTATACTTTCAGGAAATCCATAATGTTTTTTGAATATTGAAAACAAATCAAGGCAAAATTAAATTAAGTGTTCAATGCATATAGTGTTCGGTAAACCATCATTCAATAGTGTGTAATAAATTAGATTTAGGATCGAAAAGCAAAGACACGTTGAAGATAATAAATGTTTATCAGGTGCTCCAGGAAAACAAACCTTAACGTAATTATTATACATGTGTAACAACGCCTGTCTGCTATGTATCAAAATGGATACTGTTCTATAAACGTTCCTTCTACCATTTATTGACGCACTGTGCAGTGCAAGATCAGGTTGCGCAGATACGCGGACTGATCTGAATCTAGACCTTTCGCAAACGAGTCTTCCACACATTGGATAACAGTCTATGTAGTCTAACACAATGTTTGATATTAGACCTGTACTTGATTGTGAACATTTGTAGCTGAGAGGTGTCAGTCGAAAACTGCGCTGAATTTCAGTATGAGATCAGTGAAGACTCAGACGAGACTGTGCTAACCTCTTTAGTGTCGGCTTGTCAACTCGTTCGTGGTATGGAGGATATGCTGTAGAACAGCTCCACATCGTTTACGTAATATACGGTTTATGTGATAACACAAGCAAATCAGATACAATATGACTTATTATTACCTGACGCTCCTAGTTTCTTTAGTCTACTATACAATATATATAAACAATAGACAATTCAGTGTTTATCCTTCTCTATTAGCATACGTATTTTTGTAAACTTGCATGTTGTATGAATGGTGCTGTATAATAATAGCTCCACGTCGTTTTACGTACAATACGGTTTATGTGATAACAAAATAAAATCAGATTCAATAAGTCTCCTAATTGCATGACGCGCCTCGTTTCTATAGGCAAATATACAATAGATAGAAACAATAGACAATTCAGCGTTGATCTTTCCCCATCAAGTTACGTATTTTTACGCGTTTCGAGAAGATATTTTTTGAAAATATTGTTGTGATAATGGAGATATAATATACCTTTATTAAGACATTTCCCCATTTGACATACTGTTCTCAACTATATTCAGATAATAAGTTATCAGGTTTAAGACTACTATATTTTAGAGTAGATGTGTTTAAAATCGTTTGTTACAGATTTACTTTGTATTGGAAAGGGTGGTTATACGAGCTATAACATATTCTACCTTTACATAGACCCCCCGAAGCAGATACTATTTGAAATCATCGTGTAAAAAGAGGGGATTCCTTGTTATATTTAATGTGTTACTGTTATAGAATCATAAATCATCGTGTAAACAGAGGGGATTCCTTGTTATATTTAATGTGTTACTGTTATAGAATCATAATTCATCGTGTAAAAAGAGGGGATTCCTTGTTATATTTAATGTGTTACTGTTATAGAATCATAAATCATCGTGTAAACAGAGGGGATTCCTTGTTATATTTAATGTGTTACTGTTATAGAATCATAAATCATCGTGTAAAAAGAGGGGATTCCTTGTTATATTTAATGTGTTACTGTTATAGAATCATAAATCATCGTGTAAAAAGAGGGGATTCCTTGTTATATTTAATGTGTTACTGTTATAGAATCATAAATCATCGTGTAAACAGAGGGGATTCCTTGTTATATTTAATGTGTTACTGTTATAGAATCATAATTCATCGTGTAAAAAGAGGGGATTCCTTGTTATATTTAATGTGTTACTGTTATAGAATCATAAATCATCGTGTAAACAGAGGGGATTCCTTGTTATATTTAATGTGTTAATGTTATAGAATCATAATTCATCGTGTAAAAAGAGGGGATTCCTTGTTATATTTAATGTGTTACTGTTATAGAATCATAAATCATCGTGTAAAAAGAGGGGATTCCTTGTTATATTTAATGTGTTACTGTTATAGAATCATAAATCATCGTGTAAAAAGAGGGGATTCCTTGTTATATTTAATGTGTTACTGTTATAGAATCATAAATCATCGTGTAAAAAAAGGGGATTCCTTGTTATATTTAATGTGTTACTGTTATAGAATCATAAATCATCGTGTAAAAAGAGGGGATTCCTTGTTATATTTAATGTGTTACTGTTATAGAATCATAAATCATCGTGTAAAAAGAGGGGATTCCTTGTTATATTTAATGTGTTACTGTTATAGAATCATAAATCATCGTGTAAAAAGAGGGGATTCCTTGTTATATTTAATGTGTTACTGTTATAGAATCATAATTCATCGTGTAAAAAGAGGGGATTCCTTGGTATATTTATTGTGTTACTGTTATAGAATCATAATTCATCGTCTGCTTTTCATTCAATGACAATACAAATATATTTGAATAGGTTTTTGTTTTGCTTTTAAACTCTGTTTTCTTTCATTTTCGAACTAGTTTATATAGTGGTTTATACAGAATGATCATTATTTGAGTGAAGTCAAATTAATTGTATTTGAAGTTATGATTTAATTAGCATCGGGAATAATCGGTGTTTTTGTATAGAGGCTTGCCGAATTTTTGTGCGAGTAACAAGGGAAGTGAAAATATGCTTATTATACTGTGCTAAGGAGCACTTAGATATCGCAAAATCTGGAAAATTGTTTTCAACTGTTTTTGATAATTTATACAGTTGAATAAAGAGTAAACGAACTGTTTAATGGGTTTATTAAAAATATGATCTTCATATTTATGAATATAAAACCCCTTAAAGGTTTACTCGGATACTTTTCGTGACAATAATGTTATATTTTCAGGCAAATCATAATGTTTTTATGAATATCGAAATTAAGTTTTCGCAAACCATCATTCAATAATGTGCAATAATATACCAACACTAGATAAAATCAAAGACACGTTTATAACAATGAATCGGTAAAAGATACGCCAGGAAAGAAAGACTTCACTTAATTATAATACACTTGGAAAAACGCCAGCCTGTGCATGCAAACTAAGTATTCAAATGGAACTGCTTAGCAAAAGTTTCTTCTTCCACCAATCGGCGAACTGTGCATAGCCATATCAGGTTGGGGAGATACGCAAACTGATCAGTATCTACACTATTCACAAATGAATCTTCCACAAATGGGATAACTGTCTATGTAAATAAATAGCTAGTTGTGTGGAGTGCTTGTGTAAGAAAGCCAGGAAAACATGGGTTAGTGGAATGGTCCCCGTGATATAACTGAAAGTGTTGGAAAGGACGTTAAACATCAATCGACGCTTTAATTAAAAAGGACCTTAATTCAGTAAGAAATCTATATTGCATTACATTATGTGTTTACACTGGTTGCTATCTCAACATTGAGGTAAACAAGGGAAACATGAAAAGAAAAAAATGTTGAAACCTATTGCAAATACAAATAACTATCCGCCGTAAACGGTGCAGGCTAAATATATTTATGAAATAGAATATGATAATTATAAACACTTACTTCGTTGTTTTCGTTACATGTTGATTAAGTTTTGTAGATACTATTCTAAACAGAATTCATACTTATCCAATCTGGTTTGTGAACGATTGTTCCAAATATCTATCATTTAGAGTACCGTCGGTCATGCGCATGTGCAATGTTCGGTTAACCCTTTCAACATATCCAAAACATGCAGCAGATGTACTTTGAACAATAACTATAGAAAATATGGTAAATATGTATAAATCAAAGTATATTTATTGAATAGAGCTTCATACATTTTGGCAAATAAATAATATGCTCATAATGAACAATAACTTATTTTGGCAAATTGTTTTCAAAAGACGTCTGCTGCAGATGGAAAGGGATATATCGCTCTATTGTCATTGTATGAATTTCTAAACCCTTCGCCACAGTGATACCATCAATATAGGCCTACATTCTTCTGCTGTATTTCGCAATTTCTGATTTACATTCATTCTTCTTAAATTAAGGCACGCATTGAGCTTCATAAACAGGGAGAATATACCACTCAAAGGTCCATGTACAATTATAACCTAATCATTTAGACTGAGTAATTAATGTCCATTGTACAACAACTAATAGTTAAAAACCGTTGCGAATAATAGACCAGTAAGGTGCAATAATAATATCGATACCTATCTTAAATATATGTATTCATAAACATATTGAATTAGTATATATTTCCCTCATACCTGTGTTTTAACAAATTGTTAGTAACATGTGAACGTATTAATTTTTATTTGCTTTATATACTATAACAATGCGGATTTATATACGAATTCAGTGATTCAAATTGAGTAGGACCAAGATACTATATCTTAACATATTTAACAGTCAATGGTATATTGTAGAATATAGATTTTACCTCATACGACCCGGGTCACATCAAAGACTTTAAACAAGCTAGTAAAAGCTTTCCCTCCGTGTCGCTCAGTGCTATTGCGTAAGCAGCGCGACTGACTTTCTGGTATCAGGACACGCTGTGATAGAATTGAACAATTGTTGAAAGCGGTGTAAAACAAATCCATCATAAGTCAAAATGATGACGAATTTCTTTTCATCGACACATACTTATGACATGTTTTATAATTATTATTCCACACACAAAATGTTCAATATTTTCGCTCGGTGTCTTCTTCCTGGAGACTTAACCAATACTCGCGCAGTTTATGTGTAAAATACCTCAAGGCAGACCCCATTCATCACCTATCTATTTACACGGGCAATGGTCTATTGAAGAAGTAATATGAGTTCATGAAAAGGGTACAAATAGTCTTTTGTGAACAGTATAGATCAAAATCAGTCTGTGCATCCTCTCATTCTGGTCAAGATCTACACTTTTCATATATTATTTACACAGTTCTGATATAAAACTCCGTCGTCTTGTGTAGATTCTGATAAGACCGATCAGGTGGACAATGTGGTCTGAACCTTCACTTTCGAAATGCCAACTTGTATCCTATCGCATACACGGGTTCATATATTCTCTCATTAAGCAGTGTTCTGACGAATGTTCAGTCATATGTTATTATGTGACTTACCATTTCTCATACACGGGTTCATATATCCTCTCATTAAGCAGTGTTCTGACGAATGTTCAGTCATATGTTATTATGTGACTTACCATTTCTCATACACGGACTCATATATCCTCTCATTAAGCAGTGTTCTGACGAATGTTCAGTCATATGTTACTATGTCACTTACCATTTCTCATACACGGGTTCATATATCCTCTCATTAAGCAGTGTTCTGACGAATGTTCAGTCATATGTTATTATGTATCTTTCTCATACACGGGTTCATATATCCTCTCATTAAGCAGTGTTCTGACGAATGTTCAGTCATATGTTACTATGTATCTTACCATTCCTCATACATGGACTCATATATCCTCTCATTAAGCAGTGTTCTGACGAATGTTCAGTCATATGTTATTATGTGACTTACCATTTCTCATACAAGGGCTCATATATCCTCTCATTAAGCAGTGTTCTTACGAATGTTCAGTCATATGTTACAATGTATCTTACCATTTCTCATACACGAGCTCAAATATCCTCTCATTAAGCAGTGTTCTGACGAATGTTCAGTCATATGTTACTATGTATCTTACCATTTCTCATACACACGCTCATATATCCTCTCATTAAGCAGTGTTCTGACGAATGTTCAGTCATATGTTATTATGTATCTTACCATTTCTCATACACACGCTCATATATCCTCTCATTAAGCAGTGTTCTGACGAATGTTCAGTCATATGTTACTATGTATCTTACCATTTCTCATACACGGGCTCATATATCCTCTCATTAAGCAGTGTTCTGACGAATGTTCAGTCGTATTTTACTATGTATCTTACCATTTCTCATACACGGGCTCATATATCCTCTCATTAAGCAGTGTTCTGACGAATGTTCAGTCATATGTTACTATGTATATTACCATATATCATACACGGGCTCATATATCCTCTCATTAAGCAGTGTTCTGACGAATGTTCAGTCATATGTTACTATGTAACTTACCATTTTTCATACACGGGCTCATATATCCTCTCATTAAGCAGTGTTCTGACGAATGTTCAGTAATATGTTACTATGTCACTTACCATTTCTCATACACGTACTCATATATCCTCTCATTAAGCAGTGTTCTGACAAATGTTCAGTCATATTTTATCATGTATCTTGCCATTTCTCATACACGGACTCATATCCTCTCATTAAGCAGTGTTCTGACGAATGATCAGTCATATGTTATTATGTAACTTACCATATCTCATACACGTACTCATATATCCTTTCATTAAGCAGTGTTCTGACAAATGTTCAGTCATATGTTACTATGCATCTGACCATTTCTCATACACGGACTCATATATCCTCTCATTAAGCAGTGATCTGACGAATGATCAGTCATATGTTACTATGTATCTTACCATTTCTAATACACGGGCTTTTATATCCTCTCATTAAGCAGTGATCTGACGAATGATCAGTCATATGTTACAATGTATCTTACCATTTCTAATACGTGGGCTCATATATCCTCTCATTAAGCAGTGTTCTGACGAATGTTCATTCATATGTTACTATGTATTTTACCATTTCTCATACACGGGCTCATATATCCTCTCATTAAGCAGTGTTCTGACGAATTTTTAGTCACATGTTACTATGTTTCTTACCATTTCTCATACACGGGCTCATATTTCCTTTCATTAAGCAGTGATCTGACGAATGATCAGTCATATGTTACTATGTATCTTACCATTTCTCATACATGGGCTCATATTTCCTTTCATTAAGCAGTGACGAATGTTTAGTTATATGTTACAATATATCTTACCATTTCTAATACATGGGCTCATATTTCCTCTCATTAAGCAGTGTTCTGACGAATGTTTTGTCATATGTTACTATGTAACTTACCATTCGACAGCAACGATAGTAACATGTTTAAATACTGCGATAAACCTTTTAACACACATACAACCCCGAGCCCCGGTAGCGACGCGGGTTGTCAACCAACCCAAGGGTTATAAGTTCAGACCCCAGCATGGTCATCATTCTTTCTGACACTTGACAACAGTCACTGCGATACAAATCATGTGCCATTCTCTAAAATTATATGTGAAAAAGCAGCCAGTTGCTTTGAAAGACTGTTTTGTGGGAAACTGGTGTGAAAACGCGTAGAAATACACGAGTTGTGACTAGTCTCCGTGATTTGGTTGAAAATTGTTAAAATGGCGTTAAATCCAAATAAAACAATCATAAATCTAAGGTTCCCCAGCTGTCTTTGAAAACACCGATGCAATGGAGGAAAAGCTTTATAGTAAATATAATCGTTATAACGAAAATATTGTGGCAACAGAATGGATTGCTCATTATGATAAATCTTTACTTAGGCCACAATATTGTCAAAAATCTTTTGTTGCAGATACGTCGAAAGGCTGCTGCATGTTGTCGGACAGGGTACACATATATTACACTTGTTCCAATCTGGCGACAAAGCACTCCTATAATAGAAGGATTGTTGAAATATAACTGGACGTAAACATATCTAAACATAAACCGATTTTCCACTGGTGGTATTTACCGGTATCACCATTGCAGCAGGATGTTGGGGAATGTACACGTATAAATAGATTTCGATGAAAACTTCAGATACCTAAACTAAAACTGTAGAGTGTATTAATCGGAAAATAATGCAATAAATACTCTATACTTTAATGAACAGAAAATATTTATTTTATTAGTGTCCTCACTGGATACATGTTCGATACATTTTGGAATATCTTATGGGGAATACATATAAACAAAGTCTAAAACTTAAAGCAAGTAATTTGGACATGAATTAAAAAAGTGTTATGAAAAGAGCCGATACGCCTGTTCGATTCTCTGTATCGTGAATATTATTAACAAGAGGGCCAAGATGGCCCTAAATCGATCACCTAATTGATAGTAAATTAGAAGCAAATATTTAACTGCAAATATCTGGAAAATTTTATCAGGGAGTGCAAATGAAACTGAAAGGAGTGGACACTTCTCAAGAAACAGCTTATCAGTAAAGGTCATTTATATCTTGAAATCTAACAAGAACTTTAATAAGAATGGAATTATAAAGTTTTTGTCATTTTGCACCTCTCCTGATGCCGCCTTGCTGCCCTGTTTTTCAACGAAATCAATATGGCTTCAACAGTTTATTTAGAGGGTCACTTAAGAAACATTTCTACCAAATTATCTTGCAATCGCACAAGTAGATTATGGAAGAAAAGGATTTTAAAATTTGGGTATTTTTCTCACTTTCTGATGCCGCAGCAACCAAAGTTCTCAATGGAATTTAAATCTTTGAACAATTTTGAAAGAGGATCACCAAAGGAACATTCTTGTGATGTTTTGTGGAAATTGGTCTATTGAAATGGTAGGAGTTGTTTGTCATTTGTAGCTAAAAGTTCAATTTACCCTTTTTGTGATGACACCTGGTTGATATGATTGTGTAACCAATCAAAACGGCTTAAACAAATTAAATAGAGGATCATTACAGTAAGATTCGTATTATATTTTCTTAAAATCAGACAAACACTTTCATAAAAATGGAATTTTCAAATTTTGTAATTTTGCTCCTTTTCTGATGCCGCCTGACTGCCATGTTTTTCGACCAATCAGTATGGCTTGAACAATTGTTATAGAGGGTCACCCAAGGAACATTTCTACCAAGTTATATTTGAATCTGACAGGCAGATTCGAAGGAGAAGATTTTTAAAGTTTGGACATTTTGTCCCCTTTCTGATGCCGCAGCAACCAAAGTTCTCATTGGAATTTTAATCTTTGAACAATTTTGAAAGAAGACCACCAAAGGAACATTCCTGTGATGTTTTGTGGTAATTGGTCTATTGGAATGGTAGGAGATGGTTGTCATTTGTAGCTAAAAGTTCAATTTACCCCTTTTGTAATGACGCCTGGTTGCTATGATTGTGTAACCAATCAAAACGGCTTAAACAAATTAAATAGAGGATCATTATAGTAAGATTCGTATTATATTTTTTTTTAAATCAGACAAGCATTTGCATAAAAATTGAATTGTTTAAATTTTGTCATTTTGCCCCTTTTTTGATGCCGCCTGACTGCCATGTTTTTCGACCAATCAGTATGGCTTGAACAATTTTTATAGAGGGTCACCCAATGAACATTTCTACTAAATTATATTTGAATCTGACAGGCAGATTCGGAGGAGAAGATTTTTAAAGTTTGGACCTTTTGCCCCCTTTCTGATGCCGCAGCAACCAAAGTTTTCAATGGAATTTAAATCTTTGAACAACTTTGAAAGAGGCCAACCAGAGGAACAGTCCTGTGATGTTTCACAGAAATTGTCCTTGGAGTTTGGGAGGAGATGATGTTTAAAGCTAAAAGTTAACGCCGGACGGACGACGGACAAAAAGTGATCAGAATAGCTCACCTTGTGCCTTCGGCTCAGGTGATCTAAAAATGCAGGGAACTCTCTTTACTGTATCGATAAGAAAATAATATGAATTAACGTCAAGCCTCTGAAAGTTTCGGGAAGTGCATTCAGTCCCAACAGATTTAATCCGCTACTCAAAAGATTGATAAGCTGTTGTGCAATAACTCATTTACTATTTGATGAATTTATAATGGATAGAGATGTCGATCCAGGGGTTGACAGTTCAAGTTCAAGCTGAGTCAACCTACTTCCCGAATGTCATAGAGAATTTGTAATTGTCCTAGTAGCTTGAAAAAAGTATAGATCAGAGTATGACCATGCAGTTTGAGGGAATATCCCTTAAGCCATGATAAATGCATTAACATATAAAATATGTATATGTTATTGTTTTGAACTAATCAATATCCCTTGAAAATGTATGTAGAGGGTGAATTAAAGAAGGTTTTTGCCAAACTATCCTGACATAATGCATTGATCTTAAACCACTCTGGAAAGAGCGACATAATGAATTATTAAGCCAAATTATCTTGAAACAATTAATGAATACATATCATGACTTGAATCATTGTATGGATGGTCACATAATAAAGGAAGATTAATGCAACGGTGTTGGTGTTATAACTTTGAAATTGAAATTATACGAGCAACTTCTTCTCTTTCTCATGCCACCTGAGGATAATATTTTTCAACCAATCAGTATGATTTGAATGTTTATTTATAGAGGGTTACATAAGGAACTTTCCTGCCAAATTATAAAGAAATAAGAAAATGCCTTAACATTGTGTCACTTTACTTCTTTTCTTATGCAGCAGTTCCCAAAATTTAAAACAGAATTTATTCCTTTAAACATTTTGAAAGAGGACACCAAACAAATATTTCTTTTGCAGTTCAGTTAAAATTGGTCAAGTAGTTTTAAAGCAGCTGTTGTTTAAATACATGGTTGCTGATGGATATTGCATAATGGATGGAGGATTATCACAAAAGCTCACATTGAGGATGTTGTGCTTGAATTGCTAAAACCAAATATAAATGTCAGTTAATTGATTAAATTGTACGTATTTAGCTACAGTGTCATTTTGTCCCCACCGAGATTTGAACTCAGAACTCCTGGCTAGATCAGGTGTTTTACCAGTTAAAACTATAAGGTCTAAAAATGTAGCTAAACACATTTAAATTACACTCAAGATTGTCCCCAAAAAAAGTCACAAATGGTTAATGCCTCAATTTCTTTACCAAAAAAGGGAATTCCTTAAAGATCAGAGCCTGTGATAGTATAATTGTGGTTTAAAATGTCTAATAAATGATGTTTTTCTTAACATTGAATTGTTATCTTTCAACACTTTTTTATTCTAATTACCATTTAGACTTATTCAACCATGTCCTTTATACCATCTCACCTATTTCCTATGTTAAAAATGAGCATAAGAAGTTTTTTCAATGCATTTACAAGGGAAAAAAGGAATGTTTTTTTCAGGATTGAAATAATTTAATCAATATTTGAAGAGACTCACCAAAGGAACAATAGGGCCAATTAATTTTTAAATCAGGCCACTATTTTCATAAATTATGCATTTTCATTGTAAAGAGGACAACCATTAAGGAACATTCTTATGAAGGTTGATTGCAATTGACCAAGTGGATTAGGAGGATACATTGTTTAACCTTTTCCCACTTGTAGATGACATTTGACATCACTGTCGCAAAGGGAGATAACGCTCATGATGAGCATGTTATCCTTTTGCAAATATATTAATATATTGGGAAAACACATACCGGGTATACAAAAAGTACAACTAAAACAAAGACATTCGGTAGACTGACTCCGAGATTGCATATTGTTATTTTTATGAATTATCTCACATTTTTATCACGAAAACATGGCGTCTCCCTGGCGGGTTTCGTTTATAGATATCGTGCACCTGCTGTAATCTTGTTCTCTGGGAGACTTCGCGTGAATTTTATTATTTGGTAAGTAGCAGTATCGTATTTGTGTTATTTTAGGTCTCTGGAATGTATACGTGGAATGGCACTAGCTAAATTGGAAAACATTGTATTTTATAATCACATCATAAATAGTAATGGGCTTTTTGCACTGTTCCTTTATCCCTTTTCTCGCCTGCAGACGCGTTTGAATGCATTTGTAACAGACAATTTAATAAAAAACATTGTGAAAAAACTGTTGTGTAATTTCCGTGTTAACTAACATTTTTACGAAAAGCAAGAGAGCCATGATGACCCTAGTTCACTCACCTGAATTATGCAATTTACTGCAATGCAAAACAAAACAATTATTCTGAATGCAACCTCCACAGTATTAACACAACTTTCCTTCATTTGACCTAATGATCTATATTTGTTTACCTGATATGACCCATGATATGACCCATATTCCAACATGGACTAGATATCATCAAGACGACATTCTAACAAAGTTTCAACTTGCTCAAAGTAAAAATGCGGCCTCCAGAGTTTGAACAATATTTTCCTTTATTGACATAGTTTCTGACCCATAATAAACCCATATTTGAACTTGATTTAGATATAATTCAGATAAATAATCTGACAAAATTTCAAGCTGGTGAAGCAAACAATGCGGCATCCAAAGTGTTAACAAGTCTTTCCTTCAATTTGGCCTAGTGACCTAGTTTTTGTCCCTACATGATCCATATTCGAACTAGGCTTAGATATTATTTAGATAAACATTCTCATCAAATGTCAAGCTAAGGTAGCAAAAATAATTCAACTGCTCAAGCAAAAAATGCAGCCTTTGGACTGTTAACAAGATTTTCCTTCAATTTGACCAAGTGACCTACTTTTTAACCCAACATGACCCATGTTTGATCTTGACTTACTTATCATCAAGATAAACATTCTGATAAAGTTTCAACATGCTCAAGTTGAAAATGTGGCCTCCAGAGTGTTAACAAGAGTTCCCTTCAATTTGACCTAGTGACCTAGTTTTTGACCTCATATAGCCCAGTGTCAAACTTGTCTAAGATTTGATCGAGATAAATGTTCTGATAAACTTTCATGAAGATCGGATGCAAACTGTAGCCAGTATAGTGTTTACAAGGGCAACTATTGACGACGCACGACGGACGGACGCCGGACCAAATTTGATCACAATAGTTCACCTTTCACTTTGAGCACAGGTGAGCCTAAAAAAAATGAACAAAATGGAATAGTATGAAATATGTGTTCCTGTTCGCAATAATAGTCGACAGCAATACTACGTCCGAACCAAAAATTTGAATGTACCGTACTTTACTAACAAAGTGATATAGATTCAAGTAATTTTACAGTAAACAACGGGCAATGTCTATGTTTGAAGCCTACATAGATCACAATAAACACACTCTAAAATTCAATACTTCGGCCAAAGGTCTTTTTATATTTAAGATCACACAATATACTGAGTCCATCTTGTAAGTATTGAACATGAAGACTAGCATGTGATTATTGTTGTGGAGGACGACGTCACATCATTTTCGTAACACTTTATCTTGGCGTAACATCAAATGTAGCGACGTCGTTTCCCTTAAAAAAGGTGGATCAACATGAGAGACCCCAAATTTCTATACATGAGCACTAGATTCACTCACATACAATTGTTATAATATTTATACGTTGTGTAGTGTTAGATCAGATCAGAATGTGTATGTACAGGTCAATCTTGATCCCTACCCACACGCGACAAATACATAAAGTCCCACTCATATCCATCCAGGCTTGATAATTCCTATAAGTAAACAAACTAAAACAAATAAACATAACATTAGAAAACAACTTGGCAAGGAGATAACATATTTATAAATGAATGTATAATTATTGATCAGACATCGTGGCAAAAGATTTAATTGCTCATAAAGAGCATTTGTTCCTTATGTGACAATCTGTTCATAAGTTGTCTGCTGCAGAGTGTCAAAAATATATCTATTAGGGAAATGGTTAAGCAGTAATGTGACACCCTACATACTTTGTTGCATTTAGACATTTAGGCATTTAGGTAGTCGCCACTTAGCACCAGAAAAATAATTTTCAAATCGGGCCAGTACTTTTGGACAAGAAGATTTTTAAAGTTTAACAATGCACATATAAGGAAAACAAGGTCCGCCCCCTGGCGGCCATGTTTTTCAACGGATCGGAAATATTTGAACAATCTTGTCAAAGGGTGCCACAAGGAACTTTTGTGCAAAATAATTTTCAAATCGGGCTAGTACTTTTGGACAAGAAGATTTTTAAAGTTTTAACAATGCACATATAAGGAAAACAAGCTCCGCCCCCTGGCAGCCATGTTTTTCAACGGATCGGAAATATTTGAACAATCTTGGTAGAAGGTACCCCAAGGAACATTTGTGCAAAATAATGTTCAAATCGGGCCAGTACTTTTGGACAAGAAGATTTTTAAAGTTTTAACAATGCACATATAATGAAAAAAGGCTCCGCCCCCTGGCGGCCATGTTTTTCAACGGATCGGAAATATTTGAACAATCTTGGAAGAAGGTACCCCAAGGAACATTTGTGCAAAATAATTTTCAAATCGGGCCAGTACTTTTGGACAAGAAGATTTTTAAAGTTTTAACAATGCACACATAATGAAATTAGGCTCCGCCCCCTGGCGGCCATGTTTTTCAACGGATCAGAAATATTTGAACAATCTTGGAAGAAGGTACCCCAAGGAACATTTGTGTAAAATAATTTTCAAATCGGGCCAGAACTTTTGGACAAAAAGATTTTTAAAGTTTTAACAATGCACATATAAGGAAAACAAGCTAAGCCCCCTGGCGGCCATGTTTTTCAACGGATCTGAAATATTTGAACAATCTTGGTAGAAGGTACCCCAAGGAACAGTTGTGCAAAATAATTTCAAATCGGGCCAGTACTTTTGGACAAGAAGATTTTTAAAGTTTTAACAATGCACATATAATGAAAATAGGCTCCGCCCCCTGGCGGCCATGTTTTTCAACAGATCTGAAATATTTGAACAATCTTGGTAGAAGGTATCCCAAGGAACATTTGTGCAAAACAATTTTCAAATCGGGCCAGTACTTTTGGACAAGAAGATTTTTTAAAGTTTTAACAATGCACATATAAGGAAAACAAGCTCCGCCCCCTGGCGGCCATGTTTTTCAACGGATCGGAAATATTTAAACAATCTTGGTAAAAGGTGCCCCAAGGAACATTTGTGCAAAATAATTTTCAAATCGGGCCAGTACTTTTGGACAAGAAGATTTTTAAAGTTTAACAATGCACATATAAGGAAAACAAGGTCCGCCCCCTGGCGGCCATGTTTTTCAACGGATCGAAAATATTTGAACAATCTTGTCAAAGGGTGCCACAAGGAACTTTTGTGCAAAATAATTTTCAAATCGGGCTAGTACTTTTGGACAAGAAGATTTTTAAAGTTTTAACAATGCACATATAAGGAAAACAAGCTCCGCCCCCTGGCAGCCATGTTTTTCAACGGATCGGAAATATTTGAACAATCTTGGTAGAAGGTACCCCAAGGAACATTTGTGCAAAATAATTTTCAAATCGGGCAAGTACTTTTGGACAAGAAGATTTTTAAAGTTTTAACAATGCACATATAATGAAAATAGGCTCCGCCCCCTGGCGGCCATGTTTTTCAACGGATCGGAAATATTTGAACAATCTTGGTAGAAGGTACCCCAAGGAACATTTGTGCAAAATAATTTTCAAATCAGGCAAGTACTTTTGGACAAGAAGATTTTTAAAGTTTTAACAATGCACATATAATGAAAATATGCTCCGCCTCCTGGCGGCCATGTTTTTCAACGGATCGGAAATATTTGAACAATCTTGGAAGATGGTACCCCAAGGAACATTTGTGCAAAATAATTTTCAAATCGGGCCAGTACTTTTGGACAAGAAGATTTTTAAAATTTTAACAATGCACATATAATGAAAATAGGCTCCGCCCCCTGGCGGCCATGTTTTTCAACGGATCAGAAATATTTGAACAATCTTGGAAGAAGGTACCCCAAGGAACATTTGTGCAAAATAATTTTCAAATCGGGCCAGAACTTTTGGACAAGAAGATTTTTAAAGTTTTAACAGTGCACATATAAGGAAAACAAGCTAAGCCCCCTGGCGGCCATGTTTTTCAACGGATCTGAAATATTTGAACAATCTTGGTAAAAGGTACCCCAAGGAACATTTGTGGAAAATAATTTTCAAATCGGGCCAGTACTTTTGGACAAGAAGATTTTTAAAGTTTTAACAATGCACATATATAATGAAAATAGGCTCCGCCCCCTGGCGGCCATGTTTTTCAACGGATCTGAAATATTTGAACAATCTTGGTAGAAGGTACCCCAAGGAACATTTGTGCAAAATAATTTTCAAATCGGGCAAGTACTTTTGGACAAGAAGATTTTTAAAGTTTTAACAATGCACATATAATGAAAATAGGCTCCGCCCCCTGGCGGCCATGTTTTTCAACGAATCGGAAATATTTGAACAATCTTGGTAGAAGGTACCCCAAGGAACATTTGTGCAAAATAATTTTCTAATCGGGCCAGTACTTTTGGACAAGAAGATTTTTAAAGTTTTAACAATGCACATATAAGGAAAACAAGCTCCGCCCCCTGGCGGCCATGTTTTTCAACGGATCGGAAATATTTGAAAATTCTTGGTAGAATGTACCCCAAGGAACATTTGTGCAAAATAATTTTCAAATCGGGCCAGTACTTTTGGACAAAAAGATTTTTAAAGTTTTAACAATGCACATATAATGAAAATAGGCTCCGCCCCCTGGCGGCCATGTTTTTCAACGGATCGGAAATATTTGAACAATCTTGGTAGAAGGTACCCCAAGGAACATTTGTGCAAAATAATTTTCAAATCGGGCCAGTACTTTTGGACAAGAAGATTTTTTAAGTTTTGGTTAATTTGCCCTTTTTTATTGCCGTGGCAACCAAAGTTCTGCATGGAATAGAATTCTTTGAACAAGTTTGAAAGAGATCCACCCAAGGAACATTCCTGTTAAATTATTTTGAATTTGGTTAATTGGTTTAGGAGAAGTTGTTTGTAGGAAAATGTGAACGGACGGATGACGACGACGACGACGGACGGTGAGCGATCACAAAAGCTCACCTTGCACTTTGTGCATAGGTGAGCTAAAAAGTGTATAGGACGCACTGGAAATGTTTGATTTTGATCACTTTTAGTTTTTTTAAATTGTTTGAAAGTGAAAGCAGATAATGCTAAACACCGGTTTTGTCCGGGCCCGGTTTAGTCCAAATGACGGTAACTTTTTTAACCTGGTGAGTTCCCTCTTGCATAATGCATGACCCCCCCATTTTCTTTGCATTGTTTTAAAGCTTAGAGGTAATTATTTTCAATGATATTGGTGTTCTTCTACATGAGAAACGCTTAGAAAGTGTGACAATTAAGGACTGAAACTCGTTGATTTACATGGAAACAAAGAAGGAGTTTATTTGGTGTTTTTTAGGCGGACTAAAATGTATCAAGCTTGAACAACCGCGAAATATAATCAATCGTATTCAACTGAATCAGGAAACCAAAATGCGGAATACATGTATATATGCGACACACATATCTCCGGTTACAGTAATCCGAGTGATGTATTCATGTACCAGTGGTCTAGCTATTAAGTTTACTTTCACAATAAAATATATGTTGATAGCTTTATTCCAGTTAAAGCCAGTTACAAGTTAATGAAGGCAATGCATGTATTTAAATCCCCATACATGGATTCTAAAACAGGCGAATTATGATTTATATAATAATTGTCCTTGATGCATGCATTTACATATAATGATTTGCTAAATGTAGCTAGTGTATGGTAAAAAGTGTCATACAAATTATGATACCCCTGCAGGAGACGAATACTAAAACCTTTGTGCCAAAAAGGAGCAATTCTTCATGTTGTCAAAATATTTCAAACTCTTTTAAATAAGTATACGTTTCGAGACAATTGTCATATTTTTACAAGATGTTTTCATAGTCACCTACCTGCTGCAGATTTGTGATGCCAATGGTAATTACAGGCTTTTGCAAACAATGCACATTGAGGTGGAACAGCTCAGAACAAGCTGTCTCTCCTGAAATCTGTATTGTTTGCCACTTAGACATTTAATTTTACCAAATTACCTTTTCGGCGAAAAATGGTGTGGTTCAATTTCAAACATGTATCGAAAAGTAAACGTTGCGCTAGTCGACAGGGAAAGGGTTAACGTGGCTAAAATGTGTACTTACATCTTAAATCAAAGTGCGGAGTCATATACTGGGTGTCATTCACGCCTTGAAAGTAATCTGTGTAACTCGATCATTGTAAAAGGTGAAGGACACAAAGTTAACCAGCTGGGCTCCATGGGTCCAGAACCCGGTTACCACGTCACTGATGGATACTCCAGGGTTTATTAGGTCTGGGCGCGAGACCATGATATCTGAAATAGGTCAATTATATATTTATCTATAAAAAGGACAGGACAATATCAATAGCGACCAGTTTAGGTCCAGATGAGCAATCTACACAGTATGATCTGATACTGAACTATTATTGACCAGTTTAAGTCCAGATTAACAATCTGCACAGTATGATCTGATACTGAACTATTCGCGACCAGTTTAAGTCCAGATGCGCAATCTACACAGTATGATCTGATACTGAACTATTATTGACCAGTTTAAGTCCAGATTAACAATCTACACAGTATGATCTGATACTGAACTGTTAGCGACCAGTTTAGGTCCAGATTAACAATCTGCACAGTATGATCTGATACTGAACTATTCGCGATCCATTTAGGTCCAGATGAGCAATCTGCACAGTATGATCTGATACTGAACTTTTCGCGACCAGTTTAAGTCCAGATGAGCAATCTGCACAGTATGATCTGATACTGAACAATTTGTGACCAGTTTAATTCTAGATTAGCAAACTGCACAGTATGATCTGATACTGAACTATTAGAGACCAGTTTAAGTCCAAATTAACAATCTGTACAGTATGATCTGATACTGAACTATTCGTGATCAGTTAAGGTCCAGATTAGCAATCTACACAGTATGATCTGATACTGAACTATTCGCGACCAGTTTAGGTCCAGATTAGCAATCTGCACAGTATGATCTGATACTGTACTATTAGCGACTAGTTTAGGTCCAGATTAGCAATCTGCACAGTACAGTCTGATACTGAACTATTAGCGACCAGTTTACGTCAAGATAAGCAATCTCCACAGTATGATTTGATACTGAAGTATTACCGGTAGTGACTAGTTTAGGTCCAGGTTAGCAATCTGCACAGTAAGATCTGATACTGAACTATTCGTGATCAGTTTAGGTCCAGATTATCCATCTACACTGTATGATCTGATACTGAACTATTACCGACCAGTTTAGGTCCAGATTAGCAATCTGCACATTATGATCTGATACTGAACTTTTCGCTAATAGGTCACAAAATATTTCAAAATTTTTCCACAAAACAACATATAAGCCGTTCGGCAAGAAAACCAACAGTGTGAACTAATAGTAAAGTATCGACCTGGATCAGCCTAAGCATGCCGCGACGGGAGATCGGATTATTTCCGTCTTTAATCTGTAAAGCTATAAAGATCGTACTTATTGAAACACTATCCATGGCTTGTCGGAGAGTACTTCCTCCTCGTTGATAGCAAACATTGGTTTACTTTCCAAATCTGTAAAATAACACAGACATTCAAGTTACGGTTTCATCTAATTGAAACCAGACCTAAAGTTCGCTGCAGTACTTGGATTTATCTAATCGGACAATCTTTCACACATTACACTGTTATTCTAGTTCGAACTGTGACCAATTAGACCAAAATACTTCGCTATACGTATATTTTATCTGACTACAACGAATCAAGTGTTCTATCGAATTCACCTATGTATACATTTAAAACTGAACTATTCAAAACAAATAAATTATTAGAAAGCACGTAGAAAATTATGAATAGATTTTAAAGTGTAATATTCAATGTAAAACATTCTACATATTATAATAACTGATTTTAAGTCTTTCACAGCTGAATGTCACAAAATCGACTCTTTCATGTGGAAAATGGGCCACTCCAATTTTTGTCCAACGGAAATTTGATTTAATGTAATGTCTAAGATAGTAGTTGAGACAGCTCGTTCCGATGTGTCTCACCTGAATATGCATTGACTGCAAATACCTTTAATTGCCTTAGGCAGCGGAAGAGTTAAGGTGTAATAATCCATTATATAACTCACAGCAGTCGATTTCATCTTCCCCATCGTAACAGTCGAATACTCCATCACACTGCATGTCCACCTATGTAAATCATGATTCCCTCATTACACACAAAATATTCAAACTCATGGTCTAAAAATAGCATGCACGGACATATACACAGTAAGTTTTGTTCCCGGCGTACTTTAGTAAATTAGTACATCTGGCATGAACCAACAATGTAGTCTGGTACCCGGCGTACTATAGTAAATTAGCAAATTTGATATGAACTCACAACGTAGTCTTGTACCGGGTATACTATAGTCAATAATTATATTTAGCATGAACTCACAACGTAGTCGTGTACCCGGCATTTTATAGTCAATTAGTGTATTTGGCATGAACTCACAGCGTAGTCTTGAACCCGGCGTACTATAGTCAATTAACATATTTGGCATGAAACCACAACGTAGTCTTGTACCCGGTTAACAATGGTCAATAAGTATGTATGGCAAATACCAACAATGTAGTTTAATACCAGGCATACTTTAGCCGGTTAATATATTTGGCATAAACCCACAACATAGTCTTGTACCATGGTTAACTTTAGTCAATAGGTATGTATGGCGTGTACCAACAATGTAGTCTAGTACCCGGCATACTATAGCCAATTAATATATTTGGCATGAACCCACAACATAGTCTTGTACCCAGTTAACTTTAGTCAATAGGTATGTTTGGCATGAACCAACAATGTAGTTTAGTACCCGGCCTTCTATAGTCAAGTAATACATTTGGCATGAACCCACAACATAGTCTGTACCCAGTTAACTATAGTCAATAGGTATGTTTGGCATGAACCAACAATGTAGTTTAGTACCCGGCCTTCTATAGTCAAGTAATATATATATTTGGCATGAACCCACAACATAGTCTGTACCCAGTTAACTATAGTCAATAGGTATGTTTGGCATGAACCCACAATGTAGTCTAGTACAGGGCCTACTGCTCACAACGTAGACTTGTACCCGGTTAACTCTAGTCTATAGGTATGTTTGGCATGAACCCACAATGTAGTCTAGTACAGGGCCTACTGCTCACAACGTAGTCTTGTACCCGGTTAACCCTAGTCAATAGGTATGTATGGCTTGAACTCACAATGTAGTCTAGTACAGGGCCTACTGCTCACAACGTAGTCTTGTACCCGGTTAACCCTAGTCAATAGGTATGTATGGCTTGAACTCACAATGTAGTCCAGTACAGGGCCTACTGCTCACAACGTAGTCTTGTACCCGGTTAACTCTAGTCAATAGGTATGTATGGCTTGAACCCACAATGTAGTTAAGTACCCGAGGTATATATAGTCAAGTAATATATTTGGCATGAACCCACAATGTAGTTAAGTACCCGAGGTATATATAGTCAAGTAATATATTTGGCATGAACCCACAATGTAGTCTTGTACCCGTTTACTCTAGTCAATAGGTACGTAATGGCTTGAACTCACAAGGTAGTTCAGTATTCGGGGTACTATAGTCAATTAGTAGATTTGGTATGAATTGAAAACGTAGTCTTGTACCAGGCGTACTATAGTCAATTAGTATATATTTGGCATGAACCCACAATGTAGTCTTGTACCCGGCCTACTGCTCACAACGTAGTCTTGTACCCGGTTAACTCTAGTCAATAGGTACGTAATGGCTTGAACTCACAAGGTAGTTCAGTATTCGGGGTACTATAGTCAATTAGTAGATTTGGTATGAATTGAAAACGTAGTCTTGTACCAGGCGTACTATAGTCAATTAGTACATTTGGCATGAACTCACAACGTAGTCTTGTACCCGGCGTACTATAGTCAATTAGTACATTTGGCATGAACTCACAACGTAGTCTTGTACCCGGTTAACTGTAGTCAATATGTACGTATGGCATGAACCAACAGTGTACTATAGTCAATAAGTATATTTGGCAAGAACTCACACCGTAGTTAAGTACCCGGCACACTATATATAGTCAATTAGTATATTTAGCATGAACTCACAACGTAGTCTTGTACCAAGCGTACTATAGTCTATCAGTATTAATGGCATGAACCAATAATGTAGCCTGGTACTCGGCATGCTATAGTCAATAACTTATTAAGTATTTTTGGCATGAACCTACAACATAGTCTTGTACCCGGTTAACTCTATTCAATAAGTACGTATAGCATGAACCAACAATGTAGTTTAATACCCGGCGTACTATAGTCAATTAGTATATTTGGCATGAACCCACAACATAGTCTTGTACCCGGTTAACTCTATTCAATAAGTACATATAGCATGAACCAACAATGTAGTCTAGTCACTAGGTATGTAAGGCATGAACCAACATTATGTAGTTTAATACCCGGCATACTATAGTCAATTAGTATATTTGGCATGAACTCACAACATAGTCTTGTACCTGGTTAACTCTATTCAATAAGTACATATAGCATGAACCAACAATGTAGTCTAGTCACTAGGTATGTAAGGCATGAACAAACATTATGTAGTTTAATACCCGGCGTACTATAGTCAATTAGTATATTTGGCATGAACTCAAATCACAACATAGTCTTGTACCCAGTTAACTCTATTCAATAAGTACGTATAGCATGAACCAACAATGTAGTTTAATACCCGGCGTACTATAGTCAATTAGTATATTTGGCATGAACTGAAATCACAACATAGTCTTGTACCCAGTTAACTCTATTCAATAAGTACGTATAGCATGAACCAACAATGTAGTCTAATACCCGGCGTACTATAGTCAATTAGTATATTTGGCATGAACTCACAACATAGTCTTGTACCCGGTTAACTCTATTCAATAAATACATATAGCATGAACCAACAATGTAGTCTAGTCACTAGGTATGTTAGGCATGAACAAACATTATGTAGTTTAATACCCGGCATACTATATTCAATTAGTATATTTGGCATGAACTCACAACATAGTTTTGTACCCGGTTAACTCTATTCAATAAGTACGTATAGCATGAACCAACAATGTAGTTTAATACCTGGCGTACTATAGTCAATTAATATATTTGGCATGAGCTCACAACATAGTCTAGTCCCCGGTTTAAATACTCTAGTCAATAAGTATGTATGGCATGAACCAACAATATTGTATGGTATCAGGCGTATTTTAGTAAATCTATAGGTAGTACCTACGTACCGTACGTCTGGTCTATAGTCATTTAGTATATTTGGCATGAACTCACAACATAGTCCCGGTTTACTCTAGTCAATCAGTATATATGACATGAACCAACAATGGCGACTAGATTTGTTACATTCCCTAATATATCACTTTCGCATATATAGTAAATTATTTTTTTATACCTAAAAATATAACTAGTTTATCTAAACTCTTACAATGGACGGTTCATGTCTGAAATCAATACATAACTATTCAGTATTAAATCAAACTTTATTCAGATTAATCTACAAAAAAGGTTGTCTCTATAGCCTATAAATTATTACACCATTTCGCAAGGGCGCCGCCATAATCAGCGTATGTATGTCCCTATATTGTATACTATAACCTTATCCGAACAGGTGTACATCCCGAGGCGGACGCTCTACTACTACATCACTGAGGCGGTAATATGACATCAAACTTAGAACGTACTTTCAGGTAAACATAATTGACCGTCGTGATATAGTTTAAAAAAATGCTGAAAAACGGCCTTAAGCTCAAATCCATTGATCATGATCACACACAATAGAAATATTTATCCTTTGTATTTGATTTTAAGCCTTTTTCAACACCATTTCAGTTATATCACGGCGACAGAAATTCATGATCCCTTGGTTAAACAAACAAATTGTAGGCTGGGAACTACACATGTATACATAAAGCGACTGCCTCGGTGGTTTACTGGCATACAATCTGCCTCGGGCGCAGGAGCTCGCGGGTTTGATATCCGACCTGATCATACTATATTTTAAACATGGTAACAATGACTTTACTTCCTATTTGCTCAGGAGTATGAATTTAGCTTTATGACTGATACAATAGTGTCAGAATAAATAGATCAGAAGTATTGGTAGCTTACGAAGGTTGATCAATAATTAATAGGACTTTCTTAGTAACTTTTGAATTAAGTGTATTGGCGAACTTAATACCATATGCACATTTTGTTAAAATTGCATTACTTTGGCGACTTATTATTTTAAATATTGTCATTACGTTAGTTATAAATTGTTGTCATAGAAACGAGTTGAGGCACATTAAAGAGTGTGATATAACTATAACAAGAGCTGTCGGAGGACAGCGCGCTCGACTATTCCACCGCTTATTTAAGTTACCGAGATAATGGACTCTAATGTAGTTGCATGCATAACATTAACCACAATTTCTTAGTGGGTGATAATTTGCATTATATGCAGGATAGTGTTATTTAACATGATTATTTTCATAGGTTTGATGGTTAGATAGGGTTGTATAACCTTTCAATGGAATGCATCAAGTAGTTACTAAGATATGGACTCTTAATGTAGTTGCACGCAAACCTTTAACCATAATTTCTAAGTAAAAAAAGGGCAACAATTTGCACCATATACAGGATAGAGTTATCTTAATTGGTTGTGTTTATAGTTGTACAATTGGGAAAGGTTGTATAAAGTTTCAATATAATTGTTCAAGTTGTTACTGAGATTACACTCTAAATGTAGTTGCAAAACTTTAACCAGAATTTCTAAGTCCAAAAAGGTCCATAACTTGCATAAAATGCTGGTTGGTAAGGGCTGTATAACGTTTCAATGCAATGCATCAAGTAGTTACTAAGAGATGGTCTCTTTATGTAGTTGCATGCAAAACTTTAACCAGAATTTATAAGTCCAAAAAGGCCATAACTTGCATAAAATGCAGGATAGAGTTATCATACTTGATAATCTACATAGGTGTGATAGTTGGGTAGGGTTGTATAAAGGTTCAATGCAATGCATCAAGTATATACTGAGACGTGGACTCTTAATTTAGTTGCACGCAAAACTTTAACCAGTATTTCTAAGTAAAAAAAGGGCCATAACTTGCATAAAATGCAGAATAGAGCTATCATACTTGATAATCTACACAGGTGTAATAGTTGGGTAGGGTTGTAGAAAGTTTCAATGCAATGCAGCAAGTAAATACTGAGATATGGACTCTTAATTTAGTAGCACGCAAAACTTTAACCAGAATTTCTAAGTAAAAAAAAGTGCCATAACTTGCCTAAAATGCAGGATAGAGTTATCTAACTTGTTAATCTACATAGGTGTAATAGTTGGGTAGGGTTGTATAAAGGTTCAATGCAATGCATCAAGTATATACTGAGATATGGACTCTTAATTTAGTTGCATGCAAAACTTTAACCAGAATTTCTAAGTAAAAAAAGGGCCATAACTTGCATAAAATGCAGGATAGAGTTATCTTAGATGATAATCTACACAGGTGTGATAGTTGGGTAGAGTTGTAGAAAGTTTCAATGCAATGCATCAAGTAAATACTGAGATATGGACTCTTAATTTAGTTGCACGCAAAACTTTAACCAGAATTTCTAAGTAAAAAAAGGGCCATAACTTGCATAAAATGCAGGATAGAGTTATCTAACTTGATAATCTACATAGGTGTGATAGTTGGGTAGTGCTGTATAAAGTTTCAATGCAATGCATCAATTAAATACTGAGATATGGACTCTTACTTTAGTTGCACGCAAAACTTTAACCAGAATTTCTAAGTAAAAAAGGGCCATAACTTGCATAAAATGCAGGATAGAGTTATCTAACTTGATAATCTACATTGGTGTGATAGTTTGGTAGGGTTGTAGAAAGTTTCAATGCAATACATGTAGTATTTAAGAACTTGCATGCAAAACCTTAACCAAAGTGTGACGTGGACGCCGACGCCGACGCCGACGCCAGGGTGAGTAGTATAGCTCTCATATTCTTCGAATAGTCGAGCTAAAAAGTGTTTAATTGTTAATTACCTATGTTTTATCTTACAATCTAGATGCCAATTATAACATTTAGGTCATAAACATGTCGCCAGCCTTTGATGTCAATGAGACTGAGAGTGTGTTCACAGCTTTGCTCAAAGACTGCTACTATTAGTATATAAAGTGCAGACTCAAACCTCAAAAGTCAATAGTTCCAACATTATGTTACGCTTAATTGCTGTCCGTTATCAATACGGAGAACCTGTTTGCTAACTATTAAAGTGTTGTTTGTGTCAAACCTTTGGATTACCAAAGTATCGTGACTAACTTGAGTACAAGTGACTTATTTAATATGTGTGTAACAAATGTAAATTGTACTTTTGGAAATCAAATATTTAATGAAAAAGGACAACTCTGGTGGAGAAATAAATTTGTTTAAACTTTCGTTTTGTGTTGTGCAATCATTCACTTCCACACATATATATATTTGCAACAAAACAATTGTACATCAAGATCAACCTACGTATCCGTACAGTACTATCAAGATCAAGACTTAATATTAACATAACCATCTTATGCACTTCTGTCAACTTGTGTAGGTTCCGATAAGACAGGTGAATTACATGTTGATCTGAACATTCTGTTCACATTCTGTTCACAGAGTACTTATAAACACAAGTTTGTTTTAAAACTTCAACAACTTGTGTAGATTCTGAACCTGGTATTTGGTACAAATACAGATGTAACAATGCTAAACGTCAAACACTCACAATCATTTCTAGTTGTAAATGGTTTTTGGTACACATATAGATGTAACAGTGCTAAACGTCAAACACTTACGTTTATTTCTAGTTGTAAACGGTATTTGGTACAAATATAGATGTAACAGTAATAAACGTCAAACACTCACGTTTATTTCTAGTTGTAAACGGTATTTGGTACACATGTATATATATATATCATATGTTACAGTAATAAACGCCAAACACTTACGTTTATTTCTAGTTGTAAACGGTATTTGGTACACAT
This sequence comes from Serripes groenlandicus, assembly GCA_031761405.1. Taxonomy (NCBI): domain Eukaryota; kingdom Metazoa; phylum Mollusca; class Bivalvia; order Cardiida; family Cardiidae; genus Serripes; species Serripes groenlandicus. Next base: position 9,174,354 of record JASEVX010000014.1, on the reverse strand, counting down.
ATATATATATGTTACAGTAATAAACGCCAAACACTTACGTTTATTTCTAGTTGTAAACGGTATTTGGTACATGTATATATATAGATGTTACAGTGATAAACGTCAAACACTCACGTTTATTTCTAGTTGTAAACGGTATTTGGTACAAATATAGATGTTACAGTGATAAACGTCAAACACTTATGTTTATTTCTAGTTGTAAATGGTATTTGGTACACATATATATGTTACAGTGATAAACGTCAAACACTCAACGTTTATTTCTAGTTGTAAACGGTATTTGGTACATTGTATCAACCTCTGGATTATCTTCAGGTAGGGGTTTAACGCTCTCACAGACACTTTGTAGTTGTATACATGTTCAATGCAACATGTACATACTTTGGTGTGTCTGAGAACAGTAAGGAAACGTTTGAATTACTGCTACAAATTGTTTAACTACAGTAAAGAAACCTTATGTAAATGTGAAGCCATGTTATCACATCCTCACAAATGCTGTTCCTAGAAAGAGCATGTTCTGTTCTATAAATACTTATATATATATATGCTTACTTACCATATGTATCATGTTCTAGAAGTCTTATAATTGCCCCTTTGTCTGCATGAAGTGATTACTGTTACAAATGTATGTATTCTCCTGAAAAAAGAAAATAAATCTCACAAAGAAATAGGTCATGAATACATTTTATTAACATAAACAATTTCAATAATTCAAAATGTGATGGAAATAAAATGAGTCTTCAATGATATAACATAGATATAAAATATATCGTAGAACCTTCCAACTTCTTGATCTATCTTTATAATCTTAGTTCCTCACGTCATTATTTACGTCCTTTTCTCCAATTACTTTATATAAGCCGTCAATTGAGAAGTGTGTTTAAATACTATTTTCTGATGTCTCAGGATTCATTTACTACTTGACAATGTAGTTTATTTTAGTGTTTATGTTCACAAACTTAGGAGACCCGTAGATAAGTGTAAAACAATGAGTTTGCTGTGAATGTCGACTTTGCCTATTGTGTTTTAGACCATTCCTTTTGGTCAGTTGCCATAAAACTCTGGTTCCCAGTTTAGAGGAACCAGCCAAACATGTGATTATTAATTTATTATATGGCCAGTGCAGACGTGTGTTGACTTAGACTGATGACTGAGACAAGACAAGACTCTCTAAGACCAAGCAAATTATAATATTATAATACAGGTTATAGTGTTAGCTTCGTGTGAGTGAACACAACAAGTTGTTAGGACTGTAATGGAAATTGGTGAAATAACTATTAGGAAACAAAATCAACACAACAATAACAACCGATAATAAAACATTACTTTTTAATTGATTTGTATAGTTATAAACAATTGGGTATAGATAATACAAGAAATCACTTATCTGATATTTCTAAAAGGTTCAGTGTCCAACCAAATGTATTGCTATCCGAAATTCAGTATATCCGAATTATCTTACACTTGTGTAACTTGTGAAATTACCGTTTAAAAAACAAAACTACAAGAAACTAAACCAGCACGATGTAACCGGTCATTATAACAGTCTTTCCACGTAGCTTATATCCACTCGCATTAAGAATATAGAATAGTAACGTTACAAGTCCGTTAAAGCACGCTTTTCAAGATCATCGTGAACATATCCCGTTAAAGAGCTAAGAAGGGAGGTAATCCTTACCGAAACGACGTATTTGTCCTCTTTTCTGTCATATCATGCACGATATATGTTTTCTTTGGTTGTTTTGTTGTGTATGTTAAATTGATGGTTTTGACATCTTTGCCTTGTGTAGCATATGTAAAGTGTAAGTGTAATGTTATAGACTAATGAAAATGTATGTGTTTTTTCTCGTCAATCAGGGGCGTAGCTGGACCTAAATGTGGTCTACGCACCATCCTAGGGGGTCCGGGGGCCAGCTCCCCCGGGAATTTTTTTTCGTCTAAGGTGACTTCTGGCGTATATTTCACAATATCTTAAAAGCCTACTTGAATTGTTCTGATTTGTCCGTGTTCACCCTTTCCCCCCTTAGGGTCCAGTTGTTATTGCAATATCTAAATGAGCCTATTTGATACCCTTATGTACGGCATATACATACAAAATACTCTTAAATCATTTGCAGCATTCGGAATTTATTTTTTCTGGGGCATGCTCCCCCGGGATTTATTTTGTCTACATGGACTCAGGTGACTTCTGGCGTATATTTAACAATATCTTAAAAGCCTACTTGAATTGTTCTGATTTGTCCGTGTTCACCCTTCCCCCCCTTAGGGTCCAGTTTTTATTGCATTTTTCGCATTTGTTTCATTTTTATTTTTGGAACTCTCAAGATATTTCTTACGCACGTGCGTAAGCCTAGCTACGCGCCTGTCAATGTATACAGGGACACAGATAATATTTTATCTACGTCCCTGATGTATACTAGTTCAGGTCCAAAAAGGCCAATTACCAGAAAGGCCAATTACCAGAAAGACCGAATCTTAACAAAGTGAATTAGGAGTTAACGAAGATAAGTAATTGAATGTTTGTGAACACTTCTTATAATGGAGAATCTACATATTAATTTTTGGATTGGCGTGTAATTGGATCTCAGCGTGCTTTCTCACAATGTTTCGATTTGACCCATACGACGTTCCCACAATGTTTTCAAAACTTCGAGCTGTTATGTTTAGCCAGGGACACTATGTTAATATAGTGTCCCTGGTTTAGCATATCATTAAGAGTGATAATAAACCTGTGTTGTTTAACATCTCCACTTTCTACAATAGTTTAAAGTGATTGTTCATGTCTTCTCCCTTTTACCACAATGTTTCGATTTGACCCAAACGACGTTCCAATACTGTTATTTATGCAGTGGTGTCAAAAAATTGAATAATACTAGAAATACTAGTAAATTGCAAATAAAACACCTCATGAACAAACTGAAATATTGTTGAAAACTGCACAAAATATCATTCAAACAAAGAAAATAATCATCCGTTTGGTTTTGCTTGTATGGTATTTTACTCCACTTTTAAACTGTAGTTATATATCGCCGTTTTCTTTGTTGTGTACCATTTGCACTGGTATCTTTAATCAGAAATCAGCTAGTCAGTCGTTGTGATTCCCCAACAGTCCTTAGTACCAGGGAAGGGAGGCAAAGTCATAGCTACCATTTTAACGTATTTGTATGACCCGGTCGGGGATCAAACCCTCGACCTCCCGCACATATTGACGCTTTATCAATATACCAAAGAGGCTGTTTTTCCCCGAATAAATAAACAATTCTATCACTAAATTCGAAAAAGACACAATAACGTTCTGAAATCAATTGTTTCCGTGACGCCTTTAAAGTCGTCTGCAGCATATGTGTCATATTGCGTCTGCAGGTCGGACTAACAATAGTTTGATAAGAAATGAAATCATTTGGCATTGTTCTTAGGGAAACAAAAATGAAGAAATATGCGTTTAAGTTTATTTTAAGTGCTAAGTAAGGTTGTTGATGTTGGATTCTAAACAGGTTGATTGGGGTTTAACGCCGTTTTCAAAAAAAATTCAGTCATATCACGGTGGCCAGTTCACCTACTCATATGTTTCCTAGTTTATCATACCAGTACTCCAAACAACATACTTACAAAGCAGCCAGTGGCTGTTTTTTCAAAAGGACTGCTAGCTCATTGGTGAAAGACGAGTGACGCTTGTCACAGTGACTTTTGTCAATCGTTGGAAAGAGTGTTGGCCGAGCTGGGGTTCGAACTCAAAACCCCCGGATTGACAGCCCACGTCGCTACCGATTCAGCTACCGGGGCTGGAAAGATATATATTGATATATTGTGGTTTAATGCCGTTTTCAATATCTCAGTCTTATCACGGTGGCCAGTTCTGACGAATAACACTTGTCGCATTGACCTTTGTCAAATGTCGTAAAGAATATTGACCGAGACGGTATTTATCTCTCAAACTAATTTTACTCTCGTTTGTTCAAAATTAGAAAAGCCTTATCATTTAAAAACATATCAGTTGTAATGTTTAAGATCGCTATATGTTATTTGTCAATATATAAGCCATTTCATACGTTTACTATGTACGGATGCATACGGAACGGCATTCGGTAGCTCTAAAGATGTGTTATGCATGTTCAAAATAACATTTTCCGAACTGCTCGTACACTTCCAGAATGCACAGTATGTTCCGTATGCTTTCAGAACAACCCGAATGAACATAGAACATGATGAATGCTTTCCGAACGTTTTCAGTATCCTTTCCGTATTTGTTTTCATGTATGACGCCGAACGTATAACGAATAGCCACAACTCTCCAGTATTCTTTCAAAGTCAATGCGACATGCGTCATTCGTCTTCCACCAATGAGCTAAGTCTATGTGGAAAAGCAGTCAGTTGCTTGGGAATATTGTTGTGTGGAGTACTGGTGTGAGAAAACCAGGAAATGCATGAGTAGGTGAACTGGCCGCCGTGATATAACTGAGGAATTTCTTAAAAAGGGCGTTAAACCCCAATCAATAAATCAATCCAGTATTGTTTCAGAACATTTTCCGAACTGCTCGCACACTTCCAGTATGTTCCGAATGCTTTCAAAATACCCCGAATGGACATAGAACATGACGAACCCTTTCCAAACGCATTCAGAATGTCGATTAAGTATTTCCGAATGCCGGTAAAGTCCGCAAACTTCCTATAAATAGGGGAGCTTCTGTCAATACAATTCATATGTCATTGAAAGAGAGGACGAGGACCACAATGTCATCCCCGGCGAGTGGAGAGATAGAAGATACCTCCCAGACATTACTCGCCACTTGGGCGCCAACCGTGACACCCTAACTGCCAAGTACCAGAGGGATATACTGAAGGCGTACTACAAGTATGATGCAGGTGCTGTTGCTTGGCAGGAGAGGATGATCCATTCGGGGTGTTCGGAAAACATTCGAAACCCAGCACCCCCAAAGTTTCATTCCGAATGCACCAAGAACTAGACGCATGTTTCCCGAACGTTTTTTAGTACATGCCATATGCTCCTAGAATGTTTTCCGAATACTTCCCGAATACACATGGACGCCAAATTTGGATGATTCGGAAGGTCGATGAAAATTATTTTGAACATGCAAAACAAATGTTTGTAGCTACCGAATGCCGTTCCGTATGCATCCGTACGGAGACGAACAGCCAGTATTCTCCTAGAACACACCGAATGCTTCCCGAATATGATCCGTTCGTTCCATGAACACCCAAATTCATATTCGAAAAGCAAACGGAATGGCATTCGGCCCAATGTGATCTGGCCATTAAGTAGGAGCATTCATGCAAACAATAAACATAAATAGTATTCAAGTTATCCATTACATTTTATTCAAAGTTGATATATCTATATACATGTATAAGTACGTATAATACACAAAAGATAAATCTGCGCCGTCTGACCAGTCTGTAAACTAATGACTGTTTAATTCAACTTTGTTATCTTGCCTTTCCCAAAAACTTGAAATATCCATTAAAAACAAATTGTTAAACCAAAACCACACGACAACAGCGGTATTGTTAACAGAGAATCATAATTAAAGTATTCTGGCAACAAAAAGTTATTAAACTAAAATCGGGACAAATAAATTATAATGGTCTAGATATTAGAAAGTGTATGTAAGTATGGTAGTTGTCATCTCATGTCTATCATTTCGTGTGAGTCGTAGTCGTATCATGCACACTTAATGTAAAACAATCAAAGTGTTTTGTAGAGGCAAATAGTTAAACGAACAAACGACTCACTAAATTTAGTCAAGCTTTCACAGGAAACGCCGTGATATTACTGCAGAATAATTGAAAGTGGAGTAAAACGACATGCAATAAATCAATCTTAACTTCACGTTTAGCTTTAGATAATTTCGTGTTCCTTTAAATTAACCCATTTTAATATACAAACACTTTCTGAGGCCTCTGCACGGACGAATTTTGACAATATAGCGACAAAAGAAGACATTGTTCATATGATGAGCAATTCATCCTCTTGTTATAATGCATCCAACTCTATTCAATAATTACACTTTTATTTACAAAGGATTTCCATATTTGTTCAAGATGTGTTCAAAGCCATCTCCTTCAGATTGTATTATGTGGGACAGGGTTACACAGAGCTCATCATAATTCCTTATTTAACATATGCAATCGGAAGAGTTGATACTAACGATAATCGTCTGACTGATATCAAACTTAGGAAAATCTATGGAAAATCTCTTTAACTGAAGTTATACATATTGTGGCAGAAGAAGTTAAATCTCATGATGAGCAATTGCTCCTTTTGTCACATTGCGGTCTGTCAATCCAGGGGTTGTGAGTTCGAAACCCAGCTCGGCCAACATTCTTTCCGTCGTTTGACAAAAGTCATTGTGACAAGCGTCATTCGTCTTTCTACCAATGGTCAAACAGACTATGTGGAAAAGCAGCCAGTTGCTTGGAAAGATCGTTGTGTGTATTACTGGTGTGACAAAGCCAGGAAACACATGAATAGGTGAACTGGCTCCCGTGATATGACAGAAAAATTGTTGTAAAACAGTGTTAAAGACCAATCAATAAATCTGACTGATATATTGCTCATGAATAGCCACACAATTAGTTTAACCATCCTTTTCCCAAAAACAGCACATTTGCAGCAGACGACATTGAAAACACATAGGCAAATCTATGGTAAATCTGTTTAACTGGAACTTTATATAAAGTTTAAAATATTTTGTTAGGCGAAGAAAGAGCTCATAATGATCAATTGCTTCTTTTGTCACAATGGTTTTAAAATGTGTCTGTTGCAGATGCGTCAAAATGCATTTATATCTGAGAAAAAAAAATGATGATATCTAATTTATCTTTTGATACTAATATCCCGCTACAAATATATAACATAATTATCAGCCATTATAAGACCTATATTGTATGTTTACTCAAGTTTGTAGACGTGCAACAGGTCATCATCATCTAATATATAATGCCTAGTGACATATAGTGTTTTGTCTGTGTTGTTATATAACACAGTCTGTGGATCTATTAACCCATCTTTCCTCTTTAATACACTACGTACGGGTGTACACGTCGGTGTTCTCTGATGTATGTTTACTCAAGTTTGTAGACTTTCAACAGGTCACCTGATGAATCATTACTGACATAAAGTATTTTGTCTGTGTTGTTATATAACACTGTCCGTGGAAGGTTTATCCCATCTTTCCCCTCTAATACAATACGTACGGGTGTACACGTCGATGTTATCTGATGTATGTTTACTCAAGTTTGTAGACTTTCAACAGGTCACCTGATGAATTATTACTGACATAAAGTATTTTGTCTGTGTTGTTATATAACACTGTCCGTGGACCTATTAACCCATCTTTCTTCTCTACTACAATACGTACGGGTGTACACGTCGATGTTATCTGATGTATGTTGTATGACCCCCACCCCACCACATAAATACTATCACCATCACCCAGAGTCAGACCGCATGGATAACCCAACTGTTCATGTTTATATATATTACACACTTTACCGTCCATACTCAAACTAGTTACTGTGTGCTGATCAACGTCTGAAACATACATTGTATCCCCGTCACTATTCACTGTAATGTACCCTGGACAACTAAACAGGTTCTGTCCTTTATCATCGTGTTTGAATGTTTGAAGAACTTTTCCTTCATGATTAAGGATTTTCACCGACGGATGTTTCCCAACAAACGTAACAAATAATTTGCCTTTTCTATATGTAATTCCCATACAACCTGACTCCATTGGTACCTTTTTTACTACTGACAAGTTTCCATCATAACGTAGAAACACTAAGTTTGTCCTACAGGTCACCACCAGAGTTCCCGGATCCGTACATGTTATATCCCGTGGTTTATCGTCAAGTTTGATGTAACATGTAATGGTGTCTGATCGTAAGTCAACAACTTTAATAGAGTTATTTTTATAGTCCGCTACAGCTAAAAGGTCACTGGACATCAACACACTTCCTGTTATCCATACTTGTACTGTGTCGCTTTTGTGATTCATCTTAATGTTCTTCATTAATTTGAATTTTGTTGGTTTAAAGATGTCTGTCTTGATGTTTTTTGCTTCATTTTGTGTTTGCTGATCTTTTCCTCTTTCCTCTTTTCGTCTTAAACCTGACTTACCAATGGTAGGATTGTCTTCCTTTATTAGTCCTACCTGTGTCTGATCTCGTTTCGTAGTTCTTCTCTTTCCATCATTTTTCATTCCCAACGATCCAAATTTCAGCGGCGAATTAAGTGTGTTCATAATGTCTTCATTGCGTGAAAATGCATACCTTCTCACAATGTTTTCTTGTGACGTGCTTTTTGTTTCGTCATTGTAGTCTTTGACGTGAGTTCGAGCTTTCATGGCAGAAATGAATAACTGCTGGTTTTGTTTACATTTTGCAAGAAACCCTAGAGCGGATGATATTTCCGACATGTCTACTAGATGCTTGTCGTATAGTGTATCCACGGATTCAATAGCTTTCAAATCTTCATTTTGTATTTGCTCAGCTTGCTGCATTAGTTCGTATTCTAATGCATCGAGTTTCGAATTTATTTCACTTCTAAATACCTGAATATCGGCTTTTAGTTGTCTGAAACAGTTGGTTACATCAATTGAGTCGGTTTGCTTTTTATTTTTATCTTCTGCAATTTGTTTTTCTATGTCTCTTATCTGCTTTAATAATAATTTATATTCTTGACTGGAGCTGAATCCCTTCGCCAAATCATCGATGTACTTTACACCGCATTGGCCATGATCTAGAGTAACGCATACAGAACAGCAACATGTGTCATGCTTATCATGCTTATCACAGAAATACTCTATTAATTTCCCATCATGCTTAGCACAGAACTTGTCCTGAACATTAGATATTTTCTTTCTTGGCATTTCGTCCTTATCAAGAAGTCGATGTTGTCTGGAGGCCTTGTATTTTGTGTGATGTTTTGCACAAGTGTCGCATAGGAATTCGTCACAATTTGTACAATAAAACTGGGCATTTTCATTTACATTACCTATAAGGCAAGGATCGCAGGGAATACCAGTATCCCAGTCCTCACTATAGACTTGACGTCTCCCAGATACCTCCATTGTTGATGTTCAAACTGAAAGAGAACCAAACGGGTTTGTTTTGTCTCAAAATATACAAGCATTTGGTGACAGTATTACTTATTTTGTCAGAAAGATTACAAAAGTCGTCTGCTGCATACGGAAACGGTCTCGGGGTTTAGTTTTGTCATAGTATAGATAATCAAACGCTTCATCACAGTTATCAGCTCAATATACACGCTATCCTTGATAACGTGTTTCTCAATTAACAAAGGATGTATTTCGTACTGAATTTGTTCATGTATTGATAGCGAATAATTTAGCTTGAGTTTTCGATGTACATTCTCAGTATAAAAAACTAACAGTTTCCCATATGTGGACGCATTATGACGCTTCTATAGCAAACAACCTGTGAATACGTATCTGTCAAATTTCTCCATATGCTATAGTTATGTTCCATATATTTACTTTGATGTTTTCAAAGTCGTTTGAAAATAATAAGGAAATAAATTCAATCTTAGAGTCAAACAATATTGGTCTCAGATAAGTCAATACATATTGTGGGGCTGAATCTGCATGCAAACATATTTGTTTGCAAATACTCGCAATCGTTGACTACATCCATTGGTAGCGAGTTAATTACTACATGTGTAAATTAGGAAATGTTCTTTCATAATTAAAGCTCAACAATGATTTCGACTGGCTAATCTTAAAGATGTTAAACACAACACAAACAAATCCCTCGGGCGCCATTATGTTGACGAATTTATACGTTCAGACAAACAGTTATTATTTATATAATAAGTATTCCACAAACAAAATGTAATTCGGGCAATATGATACCTTTCTATTTACCCATACAGTGATATGAGTCTGTGCATGAGAAAAGGCACAACATTACATTTTTGAACAGTATAGATCAAGATCAACATGTGAATCACCACTAACTGATCACCGATATACAGTGTTCTAACAAAAGTTAAGTCTCAGGTGAACATGTAAGTTTTCATTTGCATTATCTCACATATTGTAAAACGGGCATATGGGGGAAATTAGATCCACTTTTTGCCAATGAAAATTGTTTCTGCCATTACATTATAGGATTCTGTTTTATAAGGCATATATACAACCACATTTAGATTTCTGTAATATTATTTGGGGAAGTACAAACAAATCAAACATTCAAATTCTTATTCGATTACAGCGTCGGGCATGTCATATTATCCTAGGTGAGCAATATACTAACCTAAATGAAGCTTTATTGAGTATTAATGTACTTAGTATTGAACATAGAATTTTACTTCAAAAGGCAAAATTTATGTATAGGGTATTTCAAAATGCCACTCCGTCTTACATTCAAAACATGTTTCAGTACAATAATAATAATAATCACAGAAACTTAAGGTCATCAAACCATTTAAATGTTTTAATACCGAAACCAAATAAATAATTATTTAAAGGAAGCATGTCTTACTCTGGGGCTAAAGTATGGAATAGTATCCCAGATTATATTAGACTCTGTCCTACAATAAACAGTTTTACTTCTAATTTTATCTAGTGGATAAATTCGGGATAATTTTCATACTCGTACTTCTAATTTTAAATAAGGTTTAAAAGATTAATCATTTTAACTATAAAAAAATGAAAAAATTGGTGTTTAAATAATTTCAAAACCACTGCCTCTGTTTGATCTCTAATGCTAAATGTTCTATATTTGAATGTGTCGTGTATTGCTATTTTATATCTTAATTACAGGGAAAATGCTTTAACTTTTACCATCATTGAACTGATATATTTTGATTTCTATTATTATATGATATTATTTTGTTAAATCACTGATTATATTGTTAATGTGTTTGTGTGTATGTATAAATATGTGTTTTATCCAGAGGGCCCCAAGGAAGATTAGCTAATGTTAATTGGGTCACCCTCTTAAAATAAAGACTTTCATTCATTCATTCATTCATTCATTCATTCATACTTCGTTTACGTAATATACGGTTTATGTGATAACAAAAGAAAATCAGATACAATGATACTCCATATTGCATGACGCGCCTCGTTTCTATAGTCAAACATACAATAGATAGAAACAATAGACAATTCAGCGTTTATCATTCCCCATCAGTATACGTATTTTAACGCATTTGGAGGAGACATTTTTTATATATTTATTTACCCTTATATATCAGTGATCTTAAGACTGTTTAGTATCAGGTGTATACATTTTTTTCAGTTTACGTTACTTTAGGTAGCTATATGTATTTTTTCATTTTTTTGAGTTTGTTCGTAAAATGTTTTACGCCGCATCTAACATTCTCTTGTTCTTGTATTATAACACAGTGATTCTTGGTAAAGGTACTTGTACTACCGGTCAATGTATCCTGACTCGAGCGAGTCGGTCGTAATCCTAGAGCGACACACCTGTTTGCCAAGGAAGGAAAGCATATAATACTGTTTAAATTATTTGGTTTGATATGGCCGGGGATCAAACTATCGACTCGAAGTGAACACTCTATCAATACACCACTGAGGATGGTCCACAACTTTAGTGAATACGTATCGCAAACAAATGGTAGTCAGGGACCACTATCATTAGTTTATTAGATAATACATTTTTTCCCTCATACTCCAAAATGGTAACGACTTTTTACACACCAACACATACTTGTGACACTGTTTATAATAAGTATTCTGCAAACAGAATGTAATTCAGAGTCTTTCTCTTTGCACAGACACTGGTCTATTGAAGAAGTTAATATTTTCTCTGTTCGGTGATGTCAGGTGCGGGAGGTCGGGGTTTCGATCTCCAACTGAGTCATACAATTTTTTAAAAAATGTAGATTATGCTTTCCCCCCTTCGCGGCCAGTGTCGTAGGGCTATCTAACTGTTGGTTGGAAACGAAAACATTCCTGCTCATTATGAGCAATTTCACCTTTTTCCACAACACTTTTCAAGAATCGTCTGGTACAGATACGTCAAAAGGCGTCTGCATTTGGGAAGTTGTTAAATAAATTACAACTCACTAACCCGCTTCTTGCTTTTATTCCTACATAAGGATAGGCGAACAAACAAATTAACATGATCTAGTCACAAAGTCAATGTTCTACTGAGGAAGTTAGCCGTTTGTCTCTAGCAGCAGAATTGTTATGAATGTACACGCACACACATTAAGTTCAATCAAACGGATCAATTTAACACTTTCCCTCAAATAGACGCTTTCTGACACCTCTGCAGCAGAATACTTTTGAAAACATTAAAACATATGCAGAAAATGCTCAAAACAAGCAATTTCCCATTTTGCAACAATGTTTTCAACTCTTTTCAATAATCAACAATACTTATTTAGAGATATTTCATATTTGTGTCTATATGTTTTCAAAATTGTCTGCTGCAGGTTTGTTGTATGTGGGAAAAGGTTAAGGAATATATACGTATGGTAGAATGGCATTTTGAACACAAATTCATACATGTTTCACATTGCCGGTAAAACATGGGCAATTGAATGTTTTCCTTTATTTCATAGCAACTTGCAAACGTATTTTAGCATATTTGTAGCAGACGCCATTTGTCACAAAGTGTTCAACTGTATTCAGTTTTAATATGTTCATGTATACAACTGTATGCCTAAATGAGTTGCAGATTTCTTGTATGTGAGAAAGGGTTAACAGTATCTATAGTGTTCATGTTTATATAATTTACAGTATTCAACAAAGACTATAAATAGCATATCAAGGACTGGTCAATTATGTTTGAACTGTAGAACCTTATATTTCAACTTTGAGTTAACCCTTTCCTTGATAGAGACGGCTGTTGATGACTATGCAAACGACGACTTTTAGAAACATGACAGTAAATCATGCATTTTTGAAAAGTGCGATTTCTCAGGTTTTTACAAAAAAAATAACTCAAAAGTCGTCAACTTAAATACGTTCGTGTTAAATATATTCACTTTTTTTTTGTTTACTAATGTTTCGACTTTATAAACTGCATAATAAGGAAAGTGTTAAATCAGTACACACAGTCGTGATTTCTTTATTCAAATATGACTTTCCCCCTTTGTTCTGATACTCAAGATATTTGACGCTTCTGTAGCGAACGACTTTTGAAGAAAGAAATAACATGAACACCCGAAAAAACGAGTGATTTCTCTCATATACCCAAACACGCATCGGTGGCAAGTAAAGCGTCCACGTCGGTCGTGTAGTAGTAGAACGTCCACGTCGGTCGTGTAGTAGAAGAGCATCCACGTCGGTCGTGTAGTAGTAGAGCATCCACGTCGGTCGTGTAGTAGTAGAGCATCCACGTCGGTCGTGTAGTAGTACAGCGTCCACGTCGGTCGTGTAGTAGTACAGCGTCCACGTCGGTCGTGTAGTAGTACAGCGTTCACGTCGGTCGTGTAGTAGTAGACCGTCCACGTAGGTCGTGTAGTAGTAGAGCGTTCACGTGGGTCGTGTAGTAGTACAGCGTCCACGTCGGTCTTGCAGTAGTACAGCGTCCACGTCGGTCGTGTAGTAGTAGAGCGTCCACGTCGGTCGTGTAGTAGTAGAGCGTCCACGTCGGTCGTGTAGTAGTACAGTGTCCACGTCGGTTGTGTAGTAGTACAGCGTCCACGTCTGTCGTGTAGTAGTAGAGCGTCCACGTCGGTCGTGTAGTATTAGACCGTCCACGTCGGTCTTGTAGTAGTACAGCGTTCACGTCGGTCGTGTAGTAGTAGAGCCTCCACGTCGGTCGTGTAGTAGTACAGCGTCCATGTCGGTCATGAAGTAGTAGACCGTCCATCTCGGTCGTGTAGTAGAACAGCAGTAGTAGACCGTCCACGTCGGTCGTGTTGTAGTACAGCGTTCACGTCGGTCGTGTAGTAGTACAGCGTCCACGTCGTTCGTGTAGTAGTACAGCGTTCACGTGGGTCGTCTAGTAGTACAGCGTCCACGTCGGTCGTGCAGTAGTACAGCGTCCACGTCGGTCGTGTAGTAGTACAGCGTCCACGTCGGTCGTGTAGTAGTAGAGCGTCCACGTCGGTCGTGTAGTAGTACAGTGTCCACGTCGGTTGTGTATTAGTACAGCGTCCACGTCTGTCGTGTAGTAGTACAGCGTCCACGTCGGTCGTGTAGTATTAGAGCGTCCACGTCGGTCGTGTAGTAGTAGAGCGTCCACGTCGGTCGTATAGTAGTAGAACGTCCACGTCGGTCGGTTAGTAGTAGAGCGTCCACGTCGGTCGTGTAGTAGTAGACCGTCCACGTCGGTCGTGTAGTAGTAGAGCGTCCACGTCGGTCGAGTAGTAGACCGTCCACGTCGGTCGCTTAGTAGTAGAGCGTTCACGTCGGTCTTGTAGTAGTAGAGCGTCAACGTCGGTCGTGTAGTAGTAAAGCGTCCACGTCGGTCGTGAAGTAGTAGACCGTCCACGTCGGTCGTGTAGAAGTAGATTGCCACGTCGGTCGTGTAGTAGTACAGCGTCCACGTCGGTCGTGTTGTAGTACAGCGTTCACGTCGGTCGTGTAGTAGTAGACCGTCCACGTCGGTCGTGTAGTATTAAATCGTCCACGTCGGTCGTGAAGTAGTAGACCGTCCACGTCGGTCGTGTAGTAGTACAGCGTCCAACTCGGTCGTGTAGTAGTAGATTGCCACGTCGGTCTTGTAGTAGTACAGCGTCCACGTCGGTCGTGTTGTAGTACAGCGTCCTCGTAGGTCGTGTAGTAGTAGAGCGTCCACGTCGGTCGTGTAGTAGTAGAACGTCCACGTCGGTCGTGTAGTAGTACAGCGTCCACGTCGGTCGTGTAGTAGTAGAGCGTCCACGTCGGTCGTGTAGTAGTACAGCGTCCACGTCGGTCGTGTAGTAGTAGAACGTCCACCTCGGTCGTGTAGTAGTACAGCGTCCACGTCGGTCGTGTAATAGAACGGCAGTAGTAGACCGTCCACGTCGGTCGTGTAATAGAACGGCAGTAGTAGACCGTCCACGTCGGTCGTGTAGTAGTAGAGCGTCCACGTCGGTCGTGTAGTAGTAGACCGTCCACGTCGGTCGTGTAGTAGTACAGCGTCCACGTCGGTCGTGTAGTAGTACAGCGTCCACGTCGGTCCTGTAGTAGTAGAGCGTCCACGTCGGTCGTGTAGTAGTACAGCGTCCACGTCGGTCGTGTAGTAGTAGACCGTCCACGTCGGTCATGTAGTAGTAGACCTTCCACGTCGGTCGTGTAGTAGTAGAACGTCCACCTCGGTCGTGTAGTAGTACAGCGTCCACGTCGGTCGTGTAGTAGAACGGCAGTAGTAGACCGTCCACGTCGGTCGTGTAGTAGTAGAGCGTTCACGTCGGTCGTGTAGTAGTAGAGCGTCCACGTCGGTCGTGTAGTAGTAGACCGTCCACGTCGGTCGTGTAGTAGTAGAGCGTTCACGTCGGTCGTGTAGTAGTAGACCGTCCACGTCGGTCGTGTAGTAGTAGAGCGTTCACGTCGGACGTGTAGTAGTACAGCGTTCACGTCGGTCGTGTAGTAGTAGAGCGTCCACGTCGGTCGTGTAGTAGTACAGCGTCCACGTCGGTCGTGTAGTAGTAGAGCGTCCAAGTCGGTCGTGTAGTAGTACAGCGTCCACGTCGGTCGTGTAGTAGTAGACCGTCCACGTCGGTCATGTAGTAGTAGACCTTCCACGTCGGTCGTGTAGTAGTAGAACGTCCACCTTGGTCGTGTAGTAGTACAGCGTCCACGTCGGTCGTGTAGTAGAACGGCAGTAGTAGACCGTCCACGTCGGTCGTGTAGTAGTAGAGCGTTCACGTCGGTCGTGTAGTAGTAGAGCGTCCACGTCGGTCGTGTAGTAGTAGACCGTCCACGTCGGTCGTGTAGTAGTAGAGCGTTCACGTCGGTCGTGTAGTAGTAGACCGTCCACGTCGGTCGTGTAGTAGTAGAGCGTTCACGTCGGTCGTGTAGTAGTACAGCGTTCACGTCGGTCGTGTAGTAGTAGAGCGTCCACGTCGGTCGTGTAGTAGTACAGCGTCCACGTCGGTCGTGTAGTAGTAGAGCGTCCAAGTCGGTCGTGTAGTAGTACAGCGTCCACGTCGGTCGTGTAGTAGTAGAACGTCCACCTCGGTCGTGTAGTAGTACAGCGTCCACGTCGGTCATGTAGTAGTAGACCGTCCACGTCGGTCATGTAGTAGTAGACCTTCCACGTCGGTCGTGTAGTAGTAGAGCGTTCACGTTGGTCGTGTTGTAGTACAGCGTTCACGTCGGTCGTGTAGTAGTACAGCGTCCACGTCGTTCGTGTAGTAGTACAGCGTTCACGTGGGTCGTCTAGTAGTACAGCGTCCACGTCGGTCGTGCAGTAGTACAGCGTCCACGTCGGTCGTGTAGTAGTACAGCGTCCACGTCGGTCGTGTAGTAGTACAGCGTCCACGTCGGTCGTGTAGTAGTACAGTGTCCACGTCGGTTGTGTATTAGTACAGCGTCCACGTCTGTCGTGTAGTAGTACAGCGTCCACGTCGGTCGTGTAGTATTAGAGCGTCCACGTCGGTCGTGTAGTAGTAGAGCGTCCACGTCGGTCGTATAGTAGTAGAACGTCCACGTCGGTCGGTTAGTAGTAGAGCGTCCACGTCGGTCGTGTAGTAGTAGACCGTCCACGTCGGTCGTGTAGTAGTAGAGCGTCCACGTCGGTCGAGTAGTAGACCGTCCACGTCGGTCGCTTAGTAGTAGAGCGTTCACGTCGGTCTTGTAGTAGTAGAGCGTCCACGTCGGTCGTGTAGTAGTAAAGCGTCCACGTCGGTCGTGAAGTAGTAGACCGTCCACGTCGGTCGTGTAGAAGTAGATTGCCACGTCTGTCGTGTAGTAGTACAGCGTCCACGTCGGTCGAGTAGTAGACCGTCCACGTCGGTCGCTTAGTAGTAGAGCGTTCACGTCGGTCGTGTAGTAGTAGACCGTCCACGTCGGTCGTGTAGTATTAAATCGTCCACGTCGGTCGTGAAGTAGTAGACCGTCCACGTCGGTCGTGTAGTAGTACAGCGTCCAACTCGGTCGTGTAGTAGTAGATTGCCACGTCGGTCTTGTAGTAGTACAGCGTCCACGTCGGTCGTGTTGTAGTACAGCGTCCTCGTAGGTCGTGTAGTAGTAGAGCGTCCACGTCGGTCGTGTAGTAGTAGAACGTCCACGTCGGTCGTGTAGTAGTACAGCGTCCACGTCGGTCGTGTAGTAGTAGAGCGTCCACGTCGGTCGTGTAGTAGTACAGCGTCCACGTCGGTCGTGTAGTAGTAGAACGTCCACCTCGGTCGTGTAGTAGTACAGCGTCCACGTCGGTCGTGTAATAGAACGGCAGTAGTAGACCGTCCACGTCGGTCGTGTAGTAGTAGAGCGTCCACGTCGGTCGTGTAGTAGTAGACCGTCCACGTCGGTCGTGTAGTAGTACAGCGTCCACGTCGGTCGTGTAGTAGTACAGCGTCCACGTCGGTCCTGTAGTAGTAGAGCGTCCACGTCGGTCGTGTAGTAGTACAGCGTCCACGTCGGTCGTGTAGTAGTAGACCGTCCACGTCGGTCGTGTAGTAGTAGAACGTCCACCTCGGTCGTGTAGTAGTACAGCGTCCACGTCGGTCGTGTAGTAGAACGGCAGTAGTAGACCGTCCACGTCGGTCGTGTAGTAGTAGAGCGTTCACGTCGGTCGTGTAGTAGTAGAGCGTCCACGTCGGTCGTGTAGTAGTAGACCGTCCACGTCGGTCGTGTAGTAGTAGAGCGTTCACGTCGGTCGTGTAGTAGTAGACCGTCCACGTCGGTCGTGTAGTAGTAGAGCGTTCACGTCGGACGTGTAGTAGTACAGCGTTCACGTCGGTCGTGTAGTAGTAGAGCGTCCACGTCGGTCGTGTAGTAGTACAGCGTCCACGTCGGTCGTGTAGTAGTAGAGCGTCCAAGTCGGTCGTGTAGTAGTACAGCGTCCACGTCGGTCGTGTAGTAGTAGACCGTCCACGTCGGTCATGTAGTAGTAGACCTTCCACGTCGGTCGTGTAGTAGTAGAACGTCCACCTCGGTCGTGTAGTAGTACAGCGTCCACGTCGGTCGTGTAGTAGAACGGCAGTAGTAGACCGTCCACGTCGGTCGTGTAGTAGTAGAGCGTTCACGTCGGTCGTGTAGTAGTAGAGCGTCCACGTCGGTCGTGTAGTAGTAGACCGTCCACGTCGGTCGTGTAGTAGTAGAGCGTTCACGTCGGTCGTGTAGTAGTAGACCGTCCACGTCGGTCGTGTAGTAGTAGAGCGTTCACGTCGGTCGTGTAGTAGTACAGCGTTCACGTCGGTCGTGTAGTAGTAGAGCGTCCACGTCGGTCGTGTAGTAGTACAGCGTCCAAGTCGGTCGTGTAGTAGTACAGCCTCCACGTCGGTCGTGTAGTAGTAGAACGTCCACCTCGGTCGTGTAGTAGTACAGCGTCCACGTCGGTCATGTAGTAGTAGACCGTCCACGTCGGTCATGTAGTAGTAGACCTTCCACGTCGGTCGTGTAGTAGTAGAGCGTTCACGTTGGTTGTGTAGTAGTAGAGCGTCCACGTCGGTCGTGTAGTAGTAGACCGTCCACGTCGGTCGTGTAGTTGTATACCGTCCACGTCGGTCGTGTAGTAGTAGACCGTCCACGTCGGCCGTGTAGTAGTACAGCGTCCACGTCGGTTGTCTAGTAGTACAGCGTTCACGTCGGTCGTGTAGTAGTAGAGTGTTCACGTCGGTCGTGTAGTAGTAGAGCGTTCACGTCGGTCGTGTAGTAGTAGACCGTCCACGTCGATCGTGTAGTAGTAGACCCTCCACGTCGGTCGTGTAGTAGTAGAGCGTCCACGTAGGTCGTGTAGTAGTACAGCGTCCAAGTCGGTCGTGTAGTAGTACTGCGTCCACGTCTGTCGTGTAGTAGTAGAGCGTCCGCTTCGGAAGCGAAAGATTTCGGGTTCGATCCCCGGATAGGTCAAACAAATGGTAATGGCTTCCTTGTTTTGGCGCTCAGGAGAGTGTGGTTAACATTATGACTGACTCGTTTGTGTTCGGATAACTGAAACAGTAATACTGGTAACTTACTTAAGAAATGCCGTGATGTAACTCGAGAATAACGTTAAAGTGGCGTTAAACAAGCAAATCTTTCCTAAAATGTTTTTTAACTTAGTTTTATAATTTAAACATCGACGTTATAACTCTTTTCCACAGATGATTCTAAAAGCAGACGACCTTGACAATTAAAACATTAAGTAAACATTTAAGGTTATCGGATTGTTCTTAACCCTATCCCATATACACTAAATATTCACGTTGACTATGAAAATAGTTAAGAAATGAATGTATAATTATTAGAATAAAGTTAAAACTAGCTCATCATAAGCAATTCCTCCTTTAGTAACTTTTGTTTTCGGAAGTCATCTTCTATAGAAGCTTTATAATGAACGTGTATGTAGGAAAGGGTAAACATACAATGGTTAAAACTAGTATAATCTTCATAGCGAGTAATGTTGAGATTATTGAAAAGTATGAATAGCAAATGGAATGTGTTTATAATTCATGACGCGCAATCTGGATTTTTTATTCTAATCTGAATAAATCCTTTCTACTATAACAGAGACGATATTTAATGCTTTGCAGCAGTGAACATTTGCAAAATATAAATAATATGAAAACAGGAAATATCACCAAACCACCTCGGTTGTACAGGGGTAGAACGTAAGCTTCATACTAAATGCATAAGCAAATGGCTTATCTCTTTGGTGCTCAGGAGTATGGGGATAACATTTCTATCAGCTCATTAGTGTCAGGATAAATGTACCAAAAGTTCTGCTAACTAACCGAAGATGCACAAACTTACGTGCGTGCAGGTCATTTTAATCATCGTTCTGTGTATACGCGTATTTATCACACTTACGTGCATAGATGTCATTGTAATCATCGCTCTGTGCACAAACTTACGTGCATACAGGTAATTTAAATCGTCGTTCTGTGTATAAGCGTATTACAGACACTTACGTGCTTACAGGTCATTGTAATTATCATTATGCGTATAAGTGTATTGCACAAATTAACATGCATACATATCATTTTAATCGTCGAACTGTTAATAAGCGTATTGCACAAACTAACATGCATACAGGTCATTTTAATCGTCGTTCTATTTATAAGCGTATTGCATAAACTAACATGCATACATATCATTGTAATCGTCGTTCTGTTTATAAGCGTATTGCACAAACTAACATGCATACATGTCATTTTAATCGTCGTTCTATTTATAAGCGTATTGCATAAACTAACATGCATACATGTCATTTTAATCGTCGTTCTGTGTATAAGCGTATTACACACGCCTACGTGCATAGAGGTCTTTTTAATTGACGTTCTGTGTATTAGCGTATTGCACAAACTTACGTGAATACATGTCATTGTAATCGTCGTTCTATGTATAAGTGTATTGCACACACTTACGTGCATAAATGTCATTTTAATCATCGTTCTGTGTATACGTGTATTGCACATACTTACGTGCATACATGTCATTGTAATCGTCGTTCTGTGTATAAGTGTATTGCACACACTTACGTGCATACATGTCATTTTAATCATCGTTCTGTGTATAAGTGTATTTCACAAAAGTACATGCATATATGTCATTTTAATCATTGTTCTGTGTATAAGTGTATTGCACACACTAATGTGCATACATGTCATTGTAATCATCGTTCTGTGTATAAGTGTATTGCACAGACTTACGTGCATACATGTCATTTTAATCGTCGTTCTGTGTATAAGCGAATTGCACAAACGTACTTGCATACATGCCATTTTAATCGTCGTCCTGTGTATAAGTGTATTGCACACATTTACGTGCATTCATGTCATTGTTATCGTCGTTCTATGTACAAGTGTATTGCTCACACTTACTTGCATACATCACATTTAATTGTCGTTCTGTGTATAAGCGTATTGCACAAACTTACGTGCATACTTGTCATTTTAATCGTCGTTCTGTGTATAAGTGTATTGCACAAACTTACGTGCAAACATGTCATTTTAATCGTTGTTCTGTGTATAAGCGTATTGCACAATTGTACGTGCATACATGTCATTTTAATCGTCGTTCTGTGTATAAGTGTATTGCAAACACTTACGTGCATACATGTCATTGTTATCGTATTTCTGTTTTATAAGAATAGTGCACACAATTACGTGCATACAGGTCATATTTATTGTCGTTCTGTGTATAAGCATATTACACACGCCTACGTGCATACATGTCATTATAATTGTCGTTCTGTGTATAGGCATATTACACACGCCTACGTGCATACATGTCATTATAATTGTCGTTCTGTGTATAAGCATATTACACACGCCTACGTGCATACAGGTCATTTTAATTGTCGTTCTGTGTATAAGCATATTACACACGCCTACGTGAATACATGTCATTATACTTGTCTTTCTGTGTATAGGCATATTACACACGCCTACGTGCATACATGTCATTATAATTGTCGTTCTGTGTATAAGCATATTACACACGCCTACGTGCATACAGGTCATTTTAATTGTCGTTCTGTGTATAAGCATATTACACACGCCTACGTGCATACATGTCATTATAATTGTCGTTCTGTGTATAGGCATATTACACACGCCTACGTGCATACAGGTCATTATAATAGTCGTTCTGTGTATAAGCATATTACACACGCCTACGTGCATACATGTAATTTTAATTGTCGTTCTGTGTATAAGCATATTACACACGCCTACGTGCATACATGTCATTTTAATTGTCGTTCTATGTATAAGCATATTACACACGCCTACGTGCATACAGGTCATTTTAATTGTCGTTCTGTGTATAAGCATATTACAGACGCCTACGTGCATACAGGTCATTCTAATTGTCGTTCTGTTTATAAGCATATTACACACGCCTACGTGCATACAGGTCATTATAATTGTCGTTCTGTGTATAAGCATATTACACATGCCTACGTGCATACATGTCATTATAATTGTCGTTCTGTGTATAAGCATATTACACACGCCTACGTGCATACATGTCATATTTATTGTCGTTCTGTGTATAAGCATATTACACACGCCTACGTGCATACATGTCATATTTATTGTCGTTCTGTGTATAAGCATATTACACACCCCTACGTGCATACATCTTCGTTCTGTGTATAAGCATATTACACACGCCTACGTGCATACAGGTCATTATAATTGTCGTTCTGTGTATAAGCATATTACACACGCCTACGTGCATACATGTCATATTTATTGTCGTTCTGTGTATAAGCATATTACACACGCCTACGTGCATATATGTCATATTTATTGTCGTTCTGTGTATAAGTATATTACACACCTCTACGTGCATACATCTTCGTTCTGTGTAAAAGCATATTACACACGCCTACGTGCATACATGTCATTTTAATTGTCGTTCTGTGCATAAGCATATTACACACGCCTACGTGCATACATGTAATTTTAATTATCGGTCTGTGTATAAGCATATTAAACACGCCTACGTGCATACATGTCATTATAATTGTCGTTCTGTGTATAAGCATATTACACACGCCTACGTGCATACATGTCATTATAATTGTCGTTCTGTGTATAAGCATATTACACACGCCTACGTGCATACATGTCATTATAATTGTCGTTCTGTTTATAAGCATATTACACACGGCTACGTGCATACATGTCATATTTATTGTGATTCTGTGTATAAGCATATTACACACGCCTACGTGCATACATGTCATATTTATTGTCGTGCTGTGTATAAGCATATTACACACCCCTACGTGCATACATCATCGTTCTGTGTATAAGCATATTACACACGCCTACTTGCATACATGTCATTTTAATTGTCGTTCTGTGTATAAGCATATTACACACGCCTACGTGCATACATGTAATTTTAATTATCGGTCTGTGTATAAGCATATTAAACACGCCTACGTGCATACATGTCATTATAATTGTCGTTCTGTGTATAAGCATATTACACACGCCTACGTGCATACATGTCATTATAATTGTCGTTCTGTGTATAAGCATATTACACACGCCTACGTGGATACATGTCATTATAATTGTCGTTCTGTTTATAAGCATATTACACACGGCTACGTGCATACATGTCATATTTATTGTGATTCTGTGTATAAGCATATTACACACGCCTACGTGCATACATGTCATATTTATTGTCGTGCTGTGTATAAGCATATTACACACCCCTACGTGCATACATCTTCGTTCTGTGTATAAGCATATTACACACGCCTACTTGCATACATGTCATTTTAATTGTCGTTCTGTGTATAAGCATATTACACACGCCTACGTGCATACAGGTCATTTTAATTGTCGTTCTGTGTATAAGCATATTACACACGCCTACGTGCATACATGTCATTATAATTGTCGTTCTGTGTATAAGCATATTACACACGCCTACGTGCATACATGTCATTATAATTGTCGTTCTGTGTATAAGCATATTACACACGCCTACGTGCATACATGTCATTATAATTGTCGTTCTGTGTATAAGCATATTACACACCTCTACGTGCATACATCTTCGTTCTGTGTAAAAGCATATTACACACGCCTACGTGCATACATGTCATTTTAATTGTCGTTCTGTGCATAAGCATATTACACACGCCTACGTGCATACATGTAATTTTAATTATCGGTCTGTGTATAAGCATATTAAACACGCCTACGTGCATACATGTCATTATAATTGTCGTTCTGTGTATAAGCATATTACACACGCCTACGTGCATACATGTCATTATAATTGTCGTTCTGTGTATAAGCATATTACACACGCCTACGTGCATACATGTCATTATAATTGTCGTTCTGTTTATAAGCATATTACACACGGCTACGTGCATACATGTCATATTTATTGGGATTCTGTGTATAAGCATATTACACACGCCTACGTGCATACATGTCATATTTATTGTCGTGCTCTGTATAAGCATATTACACACCCCTACGTGCATACATCTTCGTTCTGTGTATAAGCATATTACACACGCCTACGTGCATACATGTCATTTTAATTGTCGTTCTGTGTATAAGCATATTACACACGCCTACGTGCATACAGGTCATTTTAATTGTCGTTCTGTGTATAAGCATATTACACACGCCTACGTGCATACATGTCATTATAATTGTCGTTCTGTGTATAAGCATATTACACACGCCTACGTGCATACATGTCATTATAATTGTCGTTCTGTGTATAAGCATATTACACACGCCTACGTGCATACATGTAATTATAATTGTCGTTCTGTGTATAAACATATTACACACGCCTACGTGCATACATGTCATTTTAATTGTCGTTCTGTGTATAAGCATATTACACACGCCTACGTGCATACATGTCATTTTAATTGTCGTTCTGTGTATAAACATATTACACACGCCTACGTGCGTACATGTCATTATAATTGTCGTTCTGTGTATACTCATATTACACACGCCTACGTGCATACAGGTCATTTTAATTGTCGTTCTGTGTATAAGCATATTACACACGCCTACGTGCATACATCTTCGTTCTGTGTATAAGTGTATTACACAGACTTACATGCATACATGTCATTTTTGCCATGTGTTTTCCTTTATTCGATATACTTCTTCACTTGCTTATTGGAAGGTGACATATAATTGCATCGTTCTTGTGCCCTATATACGTCATGTTTGATCGTCATATTTTACGTCACATTTCATGTCGCATTTTAAGTGGATGTTTATATGACAGAAGAGAGTTGGTGAACAGTCCTGATTGTAGCTTAATTAAACAACAGTATGTAACTTATATTTTTTTTAACTCATGGATTACCCACATACAACACATCTGCGGCAGACGCCTTTGTCAACACCTGGGCATGACTATGGTAATATCTAAAATCGGGAATACTTGTTATATTTTCTAAAAGAGTTGAAAACACTGTGGTAAATGGAGAAAGTGTCTTTGTCATGCGAAATACCAATTATGTACGGTCCTCATAGTATAATAAAAAGCCATAGTTAGTACGATGATGATAACGCGACAGTACGATGATGATAACGCGACCGTACGATGATGAAAAAGCGACAGTACGATGATGATAACACGACAGTACGATGATGAAAACACGACAGTACGATGATGATAACTCGACAGTACGATGATGATAACACGACAGTACGATGATGATAACACGACAATACGATGATGAAGACGCGACAGTACGATGATGATAACGCGATAGTACGATAATACGATGGTGAAAACGCGACAGTACGATGGTGAAAGCACGATAGAATATCGCATTATCATCATCGTACTGTCGTATTATCGCGTTTTCGTTATCGTACTGTCGCGTTATCATCATCGTACTGTCGCGTTTTCACTAACGTAATATCGTAGTATCGTACTGTCACGTTATCATCATCGTAATATCGAGTATCGCGTTTCAGATCAACACATTCACAGGCGATGGCCCTAACGGTATTCCGTAGTTGTCCGCTGCAGATTGACTGTATGTGGGAAGGATTTATATTATACATCCTTCAAAGGATATCGAATGACACAACTTGATATTGTTCGTCTGCTTTATTGACGTCTACTTCACTCCTATACACTGGCTTAAAAATAGTTGAAGTACACGTTAGCGAGCATAAGAGAAATTATGAGTTTGTTTAGAGACGTTTTAATTTCAAAAGGATCTATAAGTGAGGTTTTATAATCATATCGACGGGCGAATCATTGTCTGCTTGCACGCTACAGTAATGTTTTCTGCTTAATTGTCTTCTGCACACATTTTGCATCATATGGTTTCCTTAAATGTCTTGCTAAAATTTAGCCAATCTGAATGTCAAATAGTTTAGATGTCAGATCAGTCCCAACAGTTTGTAGACTTTGATCTGGATGCAAACTCAACGTTTCGTATAGGTTATCAAATGTTGGCGATATTCATCGCTAGCGAGCAAAGGGTTACATTGCGATATGTTTTGAGACGTTTTAATGTCCTTAATTTGTATACAAGAAATGTTTAACAATCATATCGACTGACGAATCTTTGCTATAATAATATACTTCTTTACCCTCATACATCAGTGTTCTGACGATTGTTTAGTCCCATGTGAACATATAAATGTGCGTTTGCATTGTATGTGATACCTTTATGTACATTGTATTTATAAATTCATTAACAATGTATACAACAAACTGAATAGTAATCGGGACCAAATTATAACACAGTAAATGGTATATTGGATATTGGATAATATATATTATTTTCCCTCATATGTCGTACTCTTGAAACGTTTTTAACGATAGACACGCAAACCAGTATTTTTAATAAATAAACCACAAAAAGAATGTACCTCCGTCTTTTGGAACGATATTTGCCGAGCCGATGATATTTTGAAGGATATACAATTAGTTCCTCTCACCAATCAGTACTTAAGATTTAGATAATGATTTCAGTTAAACACAAGCCGACGGTCAAGGGTTGGTATATTAGCCCCGTTTCTATAGTCAAATAAACCTCGTTAACCTTTTCCCTCACGCATATGTAGTCGACACATTTTCAGCAGACGACTTTTGAAAAGATTGTGGATATTGATTATAGACTAAATATATTTTCACAATCAGCAATGTTGTCAACTCTATAGAATGAAATACTTTAAGTTATAGAGAATTGCTTTGTTCCTCCATCGATGTTTTCAAAGTCGCCTGTTGCAGAGTTGGTATATTTAGGAAAGGGTTAAGACGACCAAGCTATAATACAGTTTACGCTTTCCGCGATATAGCCGACTTTCAAATAGCAGGTAATATTTGAAAACATTGTGTGAAAAGAAAGATTTATATAACAACTAATGTTTACCAATTACAATCACATTTCATCCTCTGATTTCGTTTGATATATTTATACACATATATATATGTAATATATTCTTAAAAAACAAAAAACAATGTTATACGTTGAAAAGCAGCCAGTTTCACGAGAATAATGTTATATTCTGTACTCTGGTGTTATAAAGCTAGGACAAACAAGGGAAGTTGAACTGGCCGCCATGATATAACTGAACAACTGTTGGAAACGACGTTAAACCCAAAATAACGCTAAATCTAAGAAAACATGGCCATAATTAACATGTGTGTCTACACAAATAATCGAAACAGGGAAGTATATATTGCAAAGGAAAATATCAGAGAAACAGATGGCAATGTATTTCGTTTAAATTACATTTTCAATTACCCCTAGCTGAAGTTGAAAGATAAACACATTTATAAAATAGAATATGAAATTGTTAAACTCTTACTTACATTCGTTCAGTCAATGCAGTTTCCGTTTCGTAGCCACTTATCTGAATGAAGAAATATCAAATATGGTTTGTAAAATTAAATACAATATGGCTGTCAATGCAAGAACATCGTCATGCGCATGTGCAATGCTCTATTAACCCTTTCACATATACCACAGTATTATGTTTAAGACGACTAGGAAATCGTCTAGACAAAATAAGGAAAATCCGCATCAATAAAGGATATTTATTGCAAAAGTAGAATGCGTTCATGTTGAGTGATTTCGTTAAAATATGTTCATAAGTCGTCTGCTACAGCTGGGGGGTGAAGGTGCGAAGTTTAATCTTGTCATTGTATGAATTGTTTAACCCTTCGCCACCGTGATTACATCAATATATCTACTTTAGCTGTAAATTGCTGTTTTGTTTTACATTAAGGTTTTTCTTAGCTGAAGAGACAGACTGCCATTGATCACACGTTTCTCTAATACTGTAGGTGTATAATTATAACAACTTTTCTAGATTGAATTATCAATGTACATTTTGCATCAACTTATAAATAAGAGTTAAGAATGCTATCCGAGACATACCCTTTCTAACAAGTAGACATTTGTTGACGCTTTTATAGATGTTGAACACATTTTGTCAAATTAAGAAATTACTAATAATGAGTCATTCCTTTTTTCAACAACCGTCAATAAATATACTTTAATTGATAGATAGTTTACATCGTTGCGCTTACATGATTTCATAGTCGTTTGCTGAAGATTAACTGTATGTTAGACGGATCTATGGTATACACACTTCACAGGATATCGAACGGCAAAGCTTTATATTTTTCATCTGCTTTATTGTCGTCTGATACATTCTTGAAAACTGGTTTAACAAGCTGAAATAGAATCAATCAGGGTGTCAAACAGTGTAGATCACAGATCAGCATAAACATAGTGTATGGTCCGTTCTGAATGCAAAGCGAACATGGGGCATCACATATTTACGACATCTGACGTTAGCGAATATAAGTGAAATAGTGAGTTTGTTTAGAGACGTTCTAATTTCAAAAGGATCTATGAATAAGGTTGAATTATGATATCGACTTACGAATCTTAAATGTATCTATTCATAAATTAATAGTTATTTCTTTCATACAGCAGTATTCTGGCGATTTGTTACTCTCAGATGAACGTATGAATTTCCATTTGTTTTACATCAGATAGCTATATGCAATTATATACAAATTCAATGAGTATGTATTCAATACACAGACTAGCTGTGAAGGACCAAGGCACCATATGGTAATATAAATGTATTACACTATCAATGGTATATTGAATAATATACATTATCCCTCATACGACCCGAGTCAGACAAAATACTTTTAAAATGGTAGTAATGGCTTTCCCTTCTTGGCGCTTAGTGATGTATGGTTAGAAATACCACTGACTTCCTGGTGTCAGGGTAAATGAACCAGTATAACCTACTTATGACATGTCTTATAACAAATATTCCAAAAACAGAATGTTTGTCGTGCAATCCGGGACCTATCTATTTACACAGAAAAATGAACTATTGCAGAAGTAATTATGAGTCTATGCATTGAACAAAAGTACAAAGTTTATTTTGTGAACAGTATAAATCCATATCAGCCTGTGTATCCTCACATTCTGTTCAAGATCTACACTTTTAACAGAGTACTTACACAAGTCTGTTATAAGACTCCGTCAACTTGTGTAGATTATGATGAGACCGATCAGAACCTTTACTTTTCAGAAATGCCAACTTGTACCATTTGTCATACACGGGCTCATATTTCCACTCATTAAGCAGTGTTCTGACGAATGTTCAGTCATATGTAACTGTTAATATGTAACTTTCTATTCAGCAGCGGCAATAGCAAAATGTTTAAGTAGTGCGATACACCTTTTCGCACCATACAACACCTAGCCCCGGTAGCGACGTGGGATGTAAACCTAGAGGTTATAAGTTCAGATCCAAGTACAACCAACATTCTTTCTGATGTTTGACAAAATTATATGCGACACTTATTGTAATTAGTTATTCGAATTTCATGTGAAGAAAACAGCCAGTTGCTTCGAAAGAATAATGACTGGAAAACTGGTGTATAAAGCGTGGAACTACATGGACAGGAGAACAAGTATCCGTGATATGGCTGAACATTGTTATTAATTTACGTTCGATCCAAATCAAACAATCATAAAACAGGTTACTCAGACGACTATGAAAACACCGAGACAAAACTATGGAAATATCCATAAATGTTTATATCATTTGTGCAAATAGAGAATACGCTCATATTGAGCAACTACATAGTTTGTCAAAATGCTTGCAAAGATCGCTTGCTGACGAGGGAAAAGATAAAGTCCCGAGGTTTGATATATTCATTGTATATATTGTGAAACCCTTCGCCGCAGTTTTCACGTCAATATTAATTCTTCTGCTGTATGTTGCAGTTTGTGTTTGACATTTAAATTCTTCTAATATTAAGGGACACATTACCCGTTATAAACTATTTCTCTATTAACACATGGTGTATATCACTGAAGAGGTCCTTGTATAATTGGAACCGAACATTTCAGACTGAATTATCAATTTGCAATATACAACAACGAACAGTTAAGAACGTTATGTACAATATATAAGAAGGAAGATTGATATACGATACAAACGCATCATTTGTATCATTTCGTACAAGTAGACACATTTTGACGCTTCTGCAGCTTTTAAACACATTGTGTCAAAGGGAGAAATGACTCTTAATGAGTCATGTTCCTATTTGCCATATTGATTTAAACTCATGTATACTTTAATTGAAAGATAGTTAATTTAATTTGTGCTTGTATGATAACTTAGTCGTCAACCGAAGATTAACTGTATGTGCTCAAGACTTAACTTGTACACTCTTCACATGATA
This sequence comes from Serripes groenlandicus, assembly GCA_031761405.1. NCBI lineage: Eukaryota > Metazoa > Mollusca > Bivalvia > Cardiida > Cardiidae > Serripes > Serripes groenlandicus. Next base: position 9,144,058 of record JASEVX010000014.1, on the reverse strand, counting down.
TTGATAAGCAAAATTTGATGTCTAAGTTATTTTCCTCTGATTAATTGTCGTTTTCTACTAAACTAATTCAATCTCAAATAACATCAACCTGGGTTTCAAACAGTGTGGATCTCAGATCAGCCCCTTCTATGTATGGGTTCTAATATGGGTTTCAAACAGTGTGGATCTCAGATCAGACCACTCTATGTGTGGGTTCTAATCTGGGTTTCAAACAGTGTGGATATCAGATCAGACCACTTTATGTGAGGGCTCTAATCTGAATGCAAGCTGAAGTCGTAGCATAGGTTATAAACGGCTGTAGGCAGAGGAAATAGTGAAATTAGGAGTTTGTGTAGAGACGTTATCATTTCAAAAAGTTTCCAAATATAAGGTTTAACCTTGATATATCGATCGGCAAACGTTCAACATGTTTAATCATAAAATTGAGTGATTCAGTATTTATTTACCCTTATATATCAGTTATCTGTCCCAGGTGCATATATTTAGTTCAATTTACCTTATCTTAGGTAGCTATATGGATTTTTTCATAATAAAAACATCATTTGTTTCGGTTTGTTTGTAAAGGGTTTTACGCCGCATCTAATATATTCTCAATTATATCTCAGTCGTAATGATAGACCCACACGCATTTGTGCCAAGGAAGAAAAGCCTATACTTCTGTTTTAATTATTTGGTTTGATATGGGCGGGGATCAAACTCGCGACTCGAAGCGGACACTCTACCAGAACACCTCCGAGGATAGTCCACAACTTCAGTGAATACGTATCGTCAAAAATGTTAACGACTTTGTTCGCACCAACACATACGTATGACTTTGTTTATAATAAGTAATCCGCAAACATTAATGTAATTCAGAATATTTCTATTTGCAGAGACAATTGTCTATTGCAGATGTTAATATTTTCTGTCAGTTGCGGGAGGTTTGGTTTTCTATATCCGACTGAGTCATAGAAAATAATTTAAAATTGTATAAAGTGCTTTCCCTCCTTGGCACTCCGTGTTGTAGGGCTACTAAAACTGTTGGTTAGAAACGAAAAGTTTCTGGTTCATTATGAGCGTAGTTTTTACATTTTGGCACAACACGTTTGAAAAATGTACTGGTACAGATACGTCAAAAGACATCTGCATGAGGGAAAGGGTTAAATATATTACAACTCACTAACCCGGCGACTCTCGCATATTGTTTGTACAGACATAATGATACGCGAATAAACACGATGACGTTAACATGATCTAATCACAAAGTCAATGTTCCACTGAGGAAGTAAGACGTATATCTCTTGCAGCAGACTTTTGATGAACGTACACGCACAAACATTAAGTTCAGTCACATGGATCAATTTAAGGAATTTATACGTATGGAAGAACGGCATTTTGTACGAAAATACATGTTTCTTATAAAATTACCTTAAAAGCATGAGCAATTGAATGATAGCAACCGGCAAACATTTACACATTTGAAAACATCGCTGCAAACGGAGAAATTGCTCATAATGTCGCAAACTGTTCAAATGTCTTCAGTTTATATAATTTCAAAAATAGAGGCATATACTTAAATATTGTCAGTGTCGTCTGCTGCAGAGTGTTTATATGTGGAGAAGGGTTAACAATGTCTGTAATTTTCATGTTTATACAAGTTACTGTATTCAATACAGATTATACATATCATATCAAGGACTGATTAATTGTTTCTATGTGGGAAAGGGTTAACAATGTCTGTAATTTTCATTTTTATACAATTTACTGTATTCAATACAGATTATACATATCATATCAAGGACTGATTAATTATGTTTAAACGGTATAACTTTATAATTATACATCGAGTTTACCCTTTCCCTGATATAGACGGATGCTGATTCCTTTGTAAACGACGACTTTGTGAGCCATAATAGGAACTCATGCATTGTTCAAAAGTGAAATATCTCATGTGTCTACAATATCTCAAACTCAAAAGTTGTCTCCTTAAATACATTGGTGTTAAATTTATTTACTTTTCTTTGTTTAATAATGTGACGACTTTATAAACTGCATAATAAGAAAAGTGTTTAATCAGTACAAGTAGTTGTGATTTCTTTATTCCAATCTGCTATCAAACCTTATTTGATACTCAATATATTCGACGCTTCTGTAGCAGACGACTTTTGTAAAAAAAAAATAACATGCAAACCGGAAAAAAACGACGGATTTCCCTCGTATACCCAAAACGCATCGATGGTGATGAAGTAGGGCGTCCGCTTCGGTGGTGAGGTAGTATAGCGTTCGCATCGCCGGTGTATAAGTAAAGCGTCCGAGTCGTCTGTGTAGAAGTAGAACGTCCGCATCGTTGATGTATTGGTAGAGCTTTCGCATCGTTGGTATATAAGTTGAGCGTCCGCGTCGTCGGTATATAAGTAGAGCGTCCGCGTCGTTGGTGTATAATTAGAGCGTCCGCGTCGTTGGTGTAGATGTAGAGCGTCCGCATCGTCCATTTAGAAGTAGAGCGTCCGCGTCGTCCGTGTAGACGTAGAGTGTCCGCATCGTCCGTGTAAAAGTAGAGCGTCCGCGTCGTTGGTGTATAAGTAGAGTGTCCGCGTCGTTGATGTAGAAGTAGAACGTCCGCATCGATGGTGTATAAGTAGAACGTCCGCATCGTTGGTGTATAAGTAGAGCGTCCGCGTCGTTGGTGTATAAGTAGAACGTTCGCACCGTCCGTGTATAAGTAGAACGTCTGCATCGTCCGTTTATAAGTAGAACGTTCGCATCGTTGGTATATAAGTAAAACGTCCGCGTCGTCAGTGTAGAAGTAGAGCGTCCGCGTCGTCGGTGTATAAGTAGAGCGTCCCCTTCGTCGATGTAGCGGTAGAGCGTCCGCATTGTCGATGTAGAAGTAGAGCGTCCGCGTCATCGGTGTATAAGTGGAGCGTCCGCGTCGTCGATGTAGAAGTGGAGCGTCTGCGTCCTCGATGTAGAAGTAGAGCGTCCGCGTCGTCAGTGTAGAAGTAGAGCGTGCGCGTCGTTGGTGTAGAAGTAGAACGTTCGCACCGTCCGTGTATAAGTAGAAAGTCCGCATCGTCCGTGTATAAGTAGAACGTTCGCATCGTTGGTATATAAGTAGAGCGTCCGCGTCGTCGGTGTAGAAGAAGAGCGTCCGCGTCGTCGGTGTATAAGTAGAGCGTCCGCATTGTCAGTATATAAGTAGAACGTCCGCGTTGTTGGTGTATAAGTAAAACCTCCGCGTCGTCGGTGTAGAAGTAGAGCGTCCGCGTCGTCCGTGTCTAAGTAGAGCGTCCGCGTCGTCGTTGTAGAAGTGAGCGTAAGCGTCGTCGATGTAGAAGTAGAGCGTCCGAGTCGTCGATGTAGAAGTAGAGCGTCCGCGTCGTCGGTGTAGAAGTAGAGCGTCCGCGTCGTCGGTGTATACGTAGAGCGTCCAAGTCGTCGATGTAGAAGTAGAACGTCCGCCTCGTCGATATAGAAGTAGAGCGTCCGCATTGTCCGTGTATAAGTAGAACGTCCGCATCGTCCGTGTATAAGTAGAACGTCCGCGTTGTTGGTGTATAAGTAGAACGTCCGCGTTGTTGGTGTATAAGTAGAACGTCCGCGTTGTTGGTGTAGAAGTAGAACGTTCGCGTGGGTGGTGTAGAAGTAGAATGTCCGCGTCATTGGTATATAAGTAGAACGTCCGCGTCGATGGTGTAGAAGTAGAACGTCCACGTCCGTGGTGTAGAAATAGAACGTCCGCGTCGATGGTGTATAAGTAGAACGTCCGCGTCGTCGGTGTAGAAGTAGAGCGTCCACATCGTCGGTGTAGAAGTAGAGCGTTCGCATCGTCCGTGTATAAGTAAAACGTCCGCATCGTCCGTTTATAAGTAGAACGTCCGCGTTGTTGGTGTATAAGTAGAACGTCCGCGTTGTTGGTGTAGAAGCAGAACGTCCGCGTCGTTGGTGTATAATTAGAACGTCCGCGTCGTTGGTGTATAAGTAGAACGTCCGCATCGTCGGTGTATAAGTAGAGCGTCCGCATCGGTGGTGTAGAAGTAGAGCGTCCGCATTGTCGGTGTATAAGTAGAGCGTCCGCTTCGTCGGTGTAGAAGTAGAGCGTCCGCATCGTCGGTGTATAAGTAGAGCGTCCGCATCGTTGGTGTATACGTAAAACGTCCGCGTTGTTGGTGTATAAGTAGATCGTCCGCGTTGTTGGTGTATAAGTAGAACGTCCGCGTTGTTGGTGTAGAAGTAGAGTGTTCGCATCGTCGGTGTAGAAGTAGAGCGTCCGCTTCGTCGGTGTAGAAGTAGAGCGTCCGCATCGTCGGTGTATAAGTAGAGCGTCCGCATCGTTGGTGTATAAGTAAAACGTCCGCGTTGTTGGTGTATAAGTAGATCGTCCGCGTTGTTGGTGTATAAGTAGAACGTCCGCGTTGTTGGTGTAGAAGTAGAACGTTCGCGTGGGTGGTGTAGAAGTAGAAAGTCCGCGTCGTTGGTGTATAAGTAGAACGTCCGCGTCGATGGTGTAGAAGTAGAACGTCCGCGTCGGTGGTGTAGAAGTAGAACGTCCGCGTCGTTGGTGTATAAGTAAAACGTCCGCGTCGTTGGTGTATACGTAGAGCGTCCGCGTCGGTGGTGAGTAGTAGAGCGTTCACATCGTTGGTATATAAGTAGAGCGTTCGCATCGCTGATGTATATGGAGAACGTCAGCATCTTGGGAGTATAAGTAGAAAGTCAGCATCGTTGGTGTATAAGTAGAAAGTCAGCATCGTTGGTGTATAAGTAGAGCGTTCGCATCGTTGGTATATAAGTAGAGCGTTAGCATCGTTGGTGTATATGGAGAACGTCAGCATCGTTGGTGTAGAAGTAGAAAGTCAGCATCGTTTGTGTAGAAATAGAGCGTTCGCATCGTTGGTGTATTAGTAGAACGTCAACATCGTTCGTGTATAAGGAGAACGTCCGCATCGTTGGTGTATTAGTAGAGCGTCCGCATCATTGGTGTATAAGTAGAGCGTCCGCGTCGTTTATGTGTAAGTAGAACGTCCGCGTCATTGGTGTATAATTATAACGTCTGCGTCGTTGGTGTATAATTAGAGTATCCGCATCGTTGGTGTATAAGTAGAGTGTCCGTATCTGTGGTGAATAAGGAGAACATCCGCGTCGTTGATGTACAAGTAGAAAGTCCGCGTCGTTGATGTATAATAAGAGCGTCCGCGTCGTTGATGTATAAGTAGAGCGTCCGCATCGTCGGTGTATAAGTAGAACGTCCGCGTCGTCGGTGTATTAGTAGAGTTTCCGCGTCGGTGGTGAGTAGTAGAGCGTTCGCATCGTTGGTATATAAGTAGAACGTCAACATCGTTGGTGTATAAGTAGAGCGTCAGCATCGTTCGTGTCTAAGGAGAACGTCAGCATCGTTGGTGTTTTAGTAGAACGTCCGCATCGTTCGTGTATAAGGAAAACGTCCGCATCGTTCGTGTATAAGTAGAGCGTCCGCATCATTGGTGTATAAGTAGAACGTCAGCATCGTTGGTGTATTAGTAGAACGTCAGCATCGTTGGTGTATAAGTAGAACGTCCGCGTCGTTGATGTATAAGTAGAAAGTCCGCGTCGTTGATGTATAAGTAGAGCGTCCGCGTCGTTGATGTATAAGTAGACCGTCCGCATCGTCGGTGTATAAGTAGAGCGTCCGCATCGGTGGTGTATAAGTAGATTGTCCGCGTCATTGGTGTTGAAGTAGAACGTTCGCGTCATTGGTGTATAAGTAGAACGTTCGCGGCATTGGTGTATAAGTAGAGCGTTAGCGTAGTTGGTGAATAAAAAGAACGTCCGCGTCATTGGTGTAGTAGTAGAGCGTCCTCTTTTTTGGTGTTTAAGTCGAGTGTCTGCATCGTTGGTGTAGAAGTAGAGCATTCGTATCGTTTGTGTATAAGTAGAGCGTCCGCGTCTATTTTTAAAGTCTTTATTATGACAGAATGAGGGTCAAATCCATATCTCTCTCTCTTTTGACGCTGACGAGCTTACCCGTACCCCACTGAAGCGGTCTGAGTATTTAGTTATACTAACACTACTTAATTATTCTAAATATATCATACAATTAGATATGAGTACCTGATCTACATGTGTATTGATTTCTGCCATACCAGTCATTAAACCTTTGTCAGTTGTAGATCTTTGCTGCATGCATTCTGACACAGATACAGCAGTCGACTTTTGAATGATTGTGGCAACTGGACACAGGTAATTCTACTTTTAAAGTGTTCTGAACATTGATGATTGCCCAGGGCGGATGTATTAAGAAGCGCATGCGTGAAGATAACAACTATGATTCTGATATCCTCTATTTGTTTTGTATATGTCGGCAACTTATAATGTTGCTATAAGTATGTATGACTTCAGTATTCAAGACCGAGGACCGGCCACATATGTCACTGACTAAACGTTGGTTGATTTGATTACAGGGTACCAAGTTATATCTGTCGACGATTGCGCAAACGTTTTTTGATTTATTTGATACCAATATCAAATAATAACAGCACGATAAAAGCAGCTGCACCAACAGAACATGTAAATATATGATGTGACCCCGGAGACCGTCTTAAATTGAAGGGGGGTCAGACAGTGAAAGAAATGAAACATTGTGGAACAGTGCTCTCTAAAGCCGTATTCGTGTCATAAATCAAATCATAAAAATGCAACACATTCAAACTGATTGTACAGTCAAATAAATAACTAAACGAATCGGACATTCATTTAAACAGAAGGAAATATGTATGCTCATCTAATGAAAAAATCGTTAGATTCCATGACTGTTGCATTGTACATGTACATACTTAGTCATACACGTATAATATTTACAGTATTTATGATGTCAGCACATTAAACAATATACAGTTATATATAAGAATAACAAATACAGGTAAGATGTGGAGGCACTGAGAAGTAGTCAAACTATGTTTAAGTTTGTTTTCTGATGACACAACACATATACGAACGGTTATGTTCGCTTTATCCAAAACATTCAAAACATTCAAAACATTCAAGACAGATATAACGATGTACGCTTACGATATGTAGTTAAATCTATATGGAGTTAAACTATCGAAATATGTCACATGTATCGTCGTTCTATCTGATGTTATCTTAGCCTAGTTAAGTGATAATTGATAAACGAATAATAGTAACTTGACATAACAGACATGTACAGGTGCGATGTGAATTTATATAAAGTCCACTGAGAATGGTTCAATATATTGCTGATGTGATAATATTCTAGAGAATATACAACGAAGGTAAAATGCAAACAAACGCATGCCTGGCTTCTTTGTTGATAAGTAATTTCAAAAGGCTTGTTAAAAACAAGGCATCAAGGCAACGTAGAACTAGCCATTTCTTATCAGAACAATATCCCCGTGATATTGCGATAAATATAACATAGCCTTATGTCATAGATCAAGGCGGCAGATAACAAAGGGACACCATCATCGTTGAGCTAAGATCCCAGATAAGTGTTTTACAGAACATACTGTAAAGATAATTTGACTACTCCGGGTGCAATTTATATAGGATTTTTTATATTGATTTTAACTTTTAGTCAGTTAAAATCTTGAGTTAAACTGCGTGCATTTTAATTTATTTAAACTGTGTGTATATTGATTGAATTAAATTGCGTGTATATTGAGTTAAACTGCGTGTATATTGATTAAGTTAGATTGCGTGCATATTGGTTGAGTTAAACTGTGTGTATATTGAGTTAAACTGCATGTATATTGAGTTAAATTGCGTGTATATTGAGTTAAACTGCATGCTTATTGATTGAGTTAAACTGTGTGTATATTGATTGAGTTAAACTGTGTGTATATTGATTGAGTTAAACTGCGTGTATATTGAATTAAACTGTGCGTATATTGATTGAGTTAAACTGTGTGTATATTGATTGAGTTAAACTGTGTGTACATTGACTGAGTTAAAATGTGTGTATATTGATTCAGTAAAACTGTGTGTATATTGATTGAATTAAATTGCGCGTACATTGAGTTAAACTGCGTGTATATTGATTAGGTTAAACTGCGTGTATATTGGTTGAATTAAACTGTGTGTATATTGAGTTAAATTGCATGTATATTCAGTTAAACTGTATGCTTATTGATTGAGTTAAACTGTTTGTATATTGATTGAGTTAAACTGTTTGGATATTGATTCAGTTAAACTGCGTGTATATTGAGTTAAACTGTGCGTATATTGATTGAGTTAAACTGCGTGTATATTGATTGAGTTAAACTGTGTGTATATTGATTGAGTTAAAATATGTGTATATTGACTCAGTTAAACTGTGTGTATATTGATTCAGTTAAACTGTGTGTATATTGATTCAGTTAAACTGTGTATATATTGAGTTTAATTACGTGTATATTGAGTTTAACTGTGTGTATATTGAGTTAATTTGCTTGTATATTGATTGAGTTAAATTGCATATATATGGAGTAAAACTGCGTGTATATTGAGTGAAATTGCGTGTATATTGAGTGAAATTGTGTGTATATTGAATTAAACTGCGTGAATATTGATTGAGATAAACTGAGTGTATAGTGAGTTAAACTGTGTGTATATTGAGTTAAACTGCTTGTATATTGAGTTTAACTGTGTGTATATTGATTGAGTGAAACTGTGTGTATATTGAGTTTAAATGTGTGTATATTGATTGAGTTTAAATTGCGTGTATATTGAGTTAAACTGTGTGTATATATTTTGAGCTAAACTGTGTGTATATTGATTGAGTTAAACTGTGTGTATATTGATTGAGTTAAACTGTGTGTATATTGATTCAGTTAAACAGTATGTATATTGATTCAGTTAAACTGTGTGTATATTGAGTTAAAATGTGTGTATATTGATTCAGTTAAATTGCATGTATATTGAGTTAAAGTGCGTGTATAGTGAGTTAAACTGTGTGTATATAGAGTTTAACTGTGTTTATATTGATTGAGTTAAACTGCGTGAAAATTGAGTTAAATTGCGTGTATATTGAGTTAAATTGCGTTCATATTGAGTTAAACTGTGCGTATATTGTTTGAGTTAAACTTTGTGTAAATTGAGTTAAATTGCGTGTATATTAATTGATTTAAATTGCGTTTATATTGAGTTAAACCGTGTGGTTGAGTTAAACTGTATGTATATGGAGTTAAATTGTGTGTATATTGAGCTAAACGGTGTGTATATTGATTGAGTTAAATTTCGTTTATATCGAGTTAAACAGTGTGTTTCAGTTAAACTGTATGTATATTGAGTTAAACTGCGTGTATATTTATTGAGTTAAATTACGTGTATATTGAGTTAAACTGCGTGTATATTAAGTTAAACGGCGTGTATATTAAGTTAAACTTCATGTATATTGATTGAGTTAAATTAAATGTATATTAAGTTAAATTGCGTGTATATTGAGGTAAATTACGTTTATATTGAGTTTTAACTGTGCGTATATTGTTTGAGTTAAGCTATGTGTATATTCAGTTAAATTGTGTGTTTATTGATTGAGTTAAATTTCGTTTATATTGAGTTAAACAGTGTGTTTCAGTTAAACTGTATGTATATTGAGTTAAACTGCGTGTATATTTATTGAGTTAAATTACGTGTATATTGAGTTAAACTGCGTGTATATTAGGTTAAACGGCGTGTATATTAAGTTAAACGGCGTGTATATTAAGTTAAACTTCATGTATATTGATTGAGTTAAATTAAATGTATATTAAGTTAAATTGCGTGTATATTGAGGTAAATTGCGTTTATATTGAGTTTTAACTGTGCGTATATTGTTTGAGTTAAGCTATGTGTATATTCAGTTAAATTGTGTGTTTATTGATTGAGTTAAATTTCGTTTATATTGAGTTAAACAGTGTGTTTCAGTTAAACTGTATGTATATTGAGATAAACTGCGTGTATATTTATTGAGTTAAATTACGTGTATATTGAGTTAAACTGCGTGTATATTAAGTTAAACGGCGTGTATATTAAGTTAAACTTCATGTATATTGATTGAGTTAAATTTAATGTATATTAAGTTAAATTGCGTGTATATTGAGGTAAATTGCGTTTATATTGAGTTTTAACTGTGCGTATATTGTTTGAGTTAAGCTATGTGTATATTCAGTTAAATTGTGTGTTTATTGATTGAGTTAAATTTCGTTTATATTGAGTTAAACAGTGTGTTTCAGTTAAACTGTATGTATATTGAGTTAAACTGCGTGTATATTTATTGAGTTAAATTACGTGTATATTGAGTTAAACTGCGTGTATATTAAGTTAAATGGCGTGTATATTAAGTTAAACTTCATGTATATTGATAGAGTTAAATTAAATGTATATTGATTGAGTTAAATTAAATGTATATTAAGTTAAACTGCGTGTATATTGATTGAGTTGAATTAAATGTATATTAAGTTAAACTTCGTGTATCTTGATTTTTACTGTGTGTATGTTGAGCTAAACTTCGTGTATATTGATTGAGTTAAATTGCGTGTATATTGATTGAGTTCAATTACGTGTATATTGATTGAGTTAAACTGTGTGTATATTGATTGAGTTAAACTGCGTGTATATTGATTTAGTTCAATTACGTGTATATTTAGTTAAACTGCGTTTATAATGATTGAGTATTGCATTTATATTGAGTTAACTGCGTGTATATTGATTTAGTCAAACTGTGTGTATATTGATTGAGTTAAACTGCGTGTATATTGATTGAGTTGAAATGTCTGTATATTGTGTTAAACTGCGTGTATATTAAGTTAAACGGCGTGTATATTAAGTTAAACTTCATGTATATTGATAGAGTTAAATTTAATGTATATTGATTGAGTTAAATTAAATGTATATTAAGTTAAACTGCGTGTATATTGATTGAGTTGAATTAAATGTATATTAAGTTAAACTGCGTGGATATTGATTTTTACTGTGTGTATGTTGAGCTAAACTTCGTGTATATTGATTGAGTTAAATTGCGTGTATATTGATTGAGTTCAATTACGTGTATATTGATTGAGTTAAACTGTGTGTATATTGATTGAGTTAAACTGCGTGTATATTGATTTAGTTCAATTACGTGTATATTTAGTTAAACTGCGTTTATAATGATTGAGTATTGCATTTATATTGAGTTAACTGCGTGTATATTGATTTAGTCAAACTCTGTGTATATTGATTGAGTTAAACTGCGTGTATATTGATTGAGTTGAAATGTCTGTATATTGAGTTAAACTGCGTGTATATTTATTTAGTTAAACTGTGTGTATATTGATTTAGTTAAGCTGCGTGTATATTGATTGAGTTAAACTGCGTGTATATTGATTTAGTTCAATTACGTGTATATTTAGTTAAACTGCGTTTATAATGATTGAGTATTGCATTTATATTGAGTTAACTGCGTGTATATTGATTTAGTCAAACTCTGTGTATATTGATTGAGTTAAACTGCGTGTATATTGATTGAGTTGAAATGTCTGTATATTGAGTTAAACTGCGTGTATATTTATTTAGTTAAACTGTGTGTATATTGATTTAGTTAAGCTGCGTGTATATTGATTGAGTTAAACTGCGTGTATATTGATTGAGTTCAAGTACGCGTATATTAAGTTAAACTGCGTTTATAATGATTGAGTATTGCATTTATATTGAGTTAACTGCGTGTATATTGATTTAGTCAAACTGTGTGTATATTGATTGAGTTAAACTGCATGTATATTGATTGAGTTGAAATGTCTGTATATTGAGTTAAACTGCGTGTATATTTATTTAGTTAAACTGTGTGTATATTGATTTAGTTAAGCTGCGTGTATATTGATTTAGTTAAACTGCGTGTATATTGATTTAGATAAACTGCGTGTATATTGAGTTAAACTGCGTGTATATTGAGTTAAATTTCGTGTATATTTAGTTAAACTGCATGTATATTGATTGAGTTAAACTATGTGTATATTGAGTTGAACTACGTGTATTTTATGTTAAAAGCACAATTCGATAATCATAAAGTTCTGCATTGAATCAAGCCACGATAGCCCAAAAAGCAACAATTATGTATATCAATGCAAGACCGTGAGTTCGAAACACTGATTGACCTGAACATCGGCTTTTAATTGTATGAAGCAGTTGGTAACATCAATCGAGTCATTTTGTGTTTTGTCTTTATATTCGGCACTTTTTTACTACAATTGCAAATAATTAAGGGGCATAAAAATAGTTTATATATCCCTTTCCCACCTGCAGACGTATTTTAACGTAATTGGAGAAGATAACTATTGAAAAATTCGTGCCAAAAGGTGAATTAGCCAATCATAAGCATTTTTTCTTTGACTATAAAGTGTTCAACCCTTTTCAATAATAATACTTTCATTCAATGAGATTAACTGGAGTTGCCAATAGATACTTTCAAACCTATTAGGTCCAGATGTGTTGAAAGAACATTAAACAGCACAGTTGTACGTAATATGTTACGCATCTTATCAATACATAACACGTTATGTTATAAAACATGCTTTAGAAGTTCCGTTGCATGTGGGTCAAAATGTTAATTTTTGAAAAGCTTATTTGTAAATATTCTCTGCTTGTCTTGCTATCTAGCCAGACTGCCTACAGTTCTTTGAAAGAGAAGTGGGATATACTTATCCATAAAGCAACCGAAATAAATAACTTTAATGCATCTTATTAGAATATTCAAAACACCGAAAGCCAAATACTATTTTAATAACCTATTGTCTGATACAATTCAACACAATGTCTGTCTTTAAATATAGCCCAACTGAGCCGATTATTTTATCGTTGAGCTTTCCAACTCCGTGATAATCTTAAGTAAGTCAACGGAGAAGTGCTTTACCACTTAATTGATGTTTAAACATTTCCCACTTAGTTGCACTTATAAACGTGTTTGAAGCAGACATCTTTTAAAACATTGTGACATAAAATGAATTACTCAAAATGAGCAAAATTTACTTTTACCACAATGTGTCTATTATTTAATCATTATACTTTCATTTATAGAGATGTTCTATAGTATATATTCAAACTTTGTATTTAATTAAAGCAAAATGTTTACGAATTTAAATACACTTAGTAGGCTTATCAATTATTAGGCTATCGCCTGACTTGGAAACATTTAAGTCATATTCAACTTGCAGGAAACATAAATTTCAAAAATGCGAATGCAGTACTTACATATGCTGAAGCTTTGTAACATTCCTTTTCCTTGTAAATTATGAATACACACAAAGACAGGAAACAATGAGCTCAACTTTTAAAGATTTCTGAACATTGAGGATCGCCCAGGGCGGATGTATTAAGAAGCGCATGCGCGAAGATAACGCTTATAATTTTGATATCCTCTATTTGTTTCGTATATTCTGGCTCCCCATAATGTTGCGATTATTATACATATATGACCTTCACTGTTTAAGATTTAGGACCAATCATAAATAAACTTTGAGTTATCTCTGCCGTTGATTGTCCACTCGTGATCTGGTCTGTTTCAACAAACAATGATAACACGATAAAAGCAGTTGCGCCAAGGGAACGTGTACACAATATGATTTAAACGCAGAGAACATATTTAATTAAACCGGGAATAGACAGTGAAAGCGATTTAGCATATTGAAATTAAATATTATACAGTTCTGTATAACGTCGTATTCGTGTAAGTCGCATATCGAATCATAAAACAAATCAACAAAGTCAAACTGTTTGTTCAGCCACAAACATATCTTTCATTTCCAGCCCATGATACAATATACCATAATATATAATAATAATCGATAAGTGACAACTACAATGTTAACTTTACGAACATTTTAACGACTTATTTTATAATTAATCAATAGTTATTACCTGGAGAGCTGAGCCCCACTAGCTCAGTCGGTAGCGACGAGGGCTGTCAATCCTGGGATTGTAAGTTTGAATCCCGGTTCGGCCAACTTGAGAGAATGTGAGAAAACCAGGAAACACATGAAAAGGTGAACTGGCGGCCGTGGTATGACTGATAAAATGTTAAATACGGCGTTAAACCCCAATCAATCAATCAATTATTACTGGAGATTTAGCCGAAAATATTCTTAATCGTGTTTTCTGATGACAAGGCAAATTAAACGAATGGTTATGACCGGTACAGTTAAATGTTCAAGCATTCCAGATAGACGTAACAGCGTCATCTGAGGATATGTTGTTGACTCTTTATTGCGTTGAACTATCGATATCTGTCACATTTATCATCGTTCTATTTTATAACATTATATATCATATCTAATTGATAAAACAGTCATGTACGATTTCACCTATTTTGCTACCTTTCCACATATGTCCTTATTTTTCGTTGTGATATATTATAAAGTTAAAACATTCAAGACAGACGAAACCATTCATTCTAATGAGATTTAATTATATCTAAATAAAGTTAAAATATCGAAAGTTTTTCATATATCACCGCTCAAGTTTAGAACATTAAATCACCTAATTCGGTTCTTCTTCAGTTAACGTTTTAATAGAAAATAACAGAGTTCCGATTGCATTGACAAATGAATTGTATACGAACCGAGCTACATTCAATATGTAAACTGAGCATACACTTCTTACTAAAACATATATAAATAAGATATCTAGTGCCAGTATGTTCTATAATGTTGTCTTTGAATTAATGGACGTAGTACGGTAGGGTCCACACTATGAGATTCTCTCGTATACCCGACCCAAAGTGTCCTACAGGCTGAGAATACTTACACCTTATGTAATAATATGTTGATTGATTAGAGTTTAACGCCGCTTTCAACAATGATTCTGTCAAATAACGGTTTATGTAATAATATGCTGATTGATCGGCGTTTAACGCCGTTTTCAACAATGATTCAGTCAAATAACGGTATATATAATAATAATTGATTGATTAGAGTTTAACCCCGTTTTCAACAATGATTCTGTCAAATAACGGTATATGTAATAATATGCTGATTGATTGGCGTTTAACGCCGTTTTCAACAATGATTCAGTCAAATAACGGTATATGTCATAAAATATTGATTGATTGGGGTTTAACGCCGTTTTCAACAATGATTCAGTCAAATAACGGTATATATAATAATATGTTGATTGATTGGAGTTTAACGCCGTTTTTAACAATGATTCAGTCAAATAACGGTATATGTAATAACATGTTGATTGATTGGGGTTTAACGCATTTTCATCAATGATTCAGTGAAATAACGGTATGTGTTATAATGTATTGATTAATTGGGGGTTAACACCGTTTTCGACAATGATTCAGTTAAATAACGGTATATATGACAATATGTTTATTAATTGGTGTTTAGCACGGTTTTCAACAATGATTCAGTCAAATAACGGTATATATAATGATAGTTTGATTGTTTGGGTTTAACGCCGTTTTCAACAATGATTCTGTCAAATAACGGTATATGTTATGATATATTGATTGATTGGTGTTAACACCGTTTTCAACAATGATTCAGTCTAATAACGGTACATGTATATGTTAGTTGATTGGGGTTTAACGCCGTTTTCAACAATGATTCAGTGAAATAACGGTATGTGTTATAATGTATTGATTCATTGGGGGTTAACACCGTTTTCAACAATGATTCAGTCTAATAACGGTACATGTATATGTTAGTTGATTGAGGTTTAACGCCGTTTTCAACAATGATTCTGTCAAATAACGGTATATGTAATAATATGTTGATTGATTGAGGTTTAACGCCGTTTTCAACAATGATTCAGTCAAATAACGGTATATGTAATAGTATATTGAATGATTGGGTTTAACGCCGTTTTCAACATTGATTCTGTCGAATAACTGTCAAATAATTCAGTCTAATAATGGTATATATAGTAATATGGTTCTTAAATGAGGTTTAACGCCGTTTTCAACAATGATTCAGTCAAATAACGATATATATAATAATATGTTGATTGATTGGGGTTTAACACAGTTTTCAACAATGATTCAGTCAAATAAAGGTATCTGTATTAATATGTTGATTGATACGGGTTTAACACTGTTTTCAACAATGAATCAGTCAAATAACGATAAATGTAATAACATGTTGATTACTTGGGGTTTAAACCCGTTTAACAATAATTCAGTCAAATAACTGTATATATAATAATATGTTGATTGATTGGGGTTTTAAGCCGTTTTCAACAATGATTCTGTCAAATAACGGTATATGTGATAATATATTGATTGATTGATTGGGGTTTAACGCCGTTTTCAACAATGATTCTGTTAAATAACGGTATATGTAATAATATGTTGATTGATTTGGGTTTAACGCCGTTTTCAACAATGATTCTATCAAAAACCGGTATATGTAATAATATGTTGATTGATTGGGGTTTAACCCCGTTTTCAACAATTGTTCTGTCAAATAACGGTATATGTAATAATATCTTGATTGATTAGGGTTTAACGCCGTTTTCAAAAATGATACAGTCAAATAACGGTATATGTAATAATATGTTGATTGATTGGGGTTTAACGCCGTTTTCAACGAATGATTCAGTCAAATAACGGTATATGTAATAACATGTTGATTGATTGGGGTTTAACGCCGTTTTCAACAATGATTCTATCAAAAACCGGTATATGTAATAATATGTTGATTGATTGGGGTTTAACGCCGTTTTCAACAATGATTCTGTCAAATAATGGTATATGTAATAATATCTTGATTGATTAGGGTTTAACGCCGTTTTCAAAAATGATACAGTCAAATAACGGTATATGTAATAATATGTTGATTGATTGGGTTTTAACGCCGTTTTCAACAATGATTCAGTCAAATAACGGTATATGTAATAACATGTTGATTGATTGGGGTTTAACGCCGTTTTCAACAATGATTCTGTCAAATAACGGTATATGTAATAACATGTTGATTGATTGGGGTTTAACGCCGTTTTCAACAATGATTCAGTCAAATAACGGTATTCGTAATAACTTATTGATTGATTGGAGTTTAACGCCGTTTTCAACAATATTTCAGTCAAATACCGGTATATGTAATAATATATTGATTGATTGGAGTTTAACGCCGTTTTCAACAATATTTCAGTCAAATACCGGTATATGTAATAATATGTTGATTGATTGGGGTTTAACGACGTTTTCAACAATGATTCTGTCAAATAACGGTATATGTAATAATATATTGATTGATTGGGGTTTAACGCCGTTTTCAACAATTATTCTGTTAAATAACGGAATATGTAATTACATCTTGATTGATTGGGGCTTTAACGCCGTTTTCAACAATTATTCTGTTAAATAACGGTATATGTAATAATATGTTGATTGATTGGGGTTTAACGCCGTTTTCAACAATGATTCAGTCAAATAAAGGTATATGTAATAATATGTTGATTGATACGGGTTTAACACCGTTTTCAACAATGAATCAGTCAAATAACGATAAATGTAATAACATGTTGATTACTTGGGGTTTAAAGCCGTATTCAACAATGAATCAGTCAAATAACGGTATATATAATAATATGTTGATTGATTGGATTTCAACACCGTTTTCAACAATGATTCAGTTAAATAACGGTATATGTAATAATATGTTGATTGATTGGGGTTTAAAGCTGTTTTCAACAATGATTCTGTCTTACAACGGTATATGTAATACTATATTGATTGATTGGGGTTTGACGCCGTTTTCAAAAATGATTCAGTCAAATAACGGTATATATAATAATATATTGATTGATTGGAGTTTAACGCCGTTTTCAACAGTGATTCTGTCAAATAACGGAAACACATTCATCTCATAATATTGTAAATAATTAAGGGGCATTTGAATAGTTTATATATACCTTTCCCATCTGCAGACGTATTTTAATGTAATTGAAGAAGATAACTTTTGAAATTGTCTTGGCAAAAGGCGAATTAGTCAATTATAAGCTATTTCTCCTTTGACTATAAAGTGTTCAACCCTTTTCAATAATAATACTGCCATTCATAGAGATAAACTAGTGTTTCCAATATACACTTTCAAACCTGTTAGCTCCAAATGTGCTGAAAGAACATTAAACAGCAAAATATGACGTAATATGTTATGTAGCATATACAGTACAGCTCACGCGGAAAACGCATCGTCCGCGAGCCACCGCGGACAAATCTCAACGTGGACAAATATTTTGGTCCGCGAAGGTGGGTGGAATTCCACCCATCACCGCGATTTGTTTTTATGTCCATCGCGGACGCAACAAGATAACCCCAGGGGGTTGATAAAACCGATCATCGTGGAGTTGCGGTGGAACCACCGCGGAATCGCGGTGATATTTTTTTTGAATAGATAAGTTTTTTCTCGCCGTTTTGCTGGGATTTTTTTTTTAATTTTTAATTTTTATTTCATTACAGTACTAATAAATGTTGTTGAAGAGGATACTGATTATAAATGAGTACTAACTATAAAGCAGCATATATGCGTAACAACTTAATTCATTAAAATTCATCAATACAATTCCCCTAAACTTGATGTATTCTGTAAACGATACAACTACGTGATAATAAAACTGTTAATTATGCCTGAAAGATCTGTAGCTTACTTTAAATATCACTAATAAATGCCGTAATTCCATTGTCAATCACCACAATTACCAATGCATCGTTCATTCTTAATCGCCTATAAATTATTTCTTTAAAACCTGTTTCAAAGTCGGCTGAATAACACAAACAAACTTTGCAAACAAAGAAGTGTGAAGCGCCCATGTTAGTCCCGGATTTAATTAAACAACCAAAAACTAATTATCTGAATTGAAAGAGATTACGAAGTCTCATTAATTGGCATGTTTTACTCATAAAAATATTTGTGAATTAAGGTGACGCAAACAAATTAAAATGTGTTTCTCTCATCTATACATGTTTTCATACAAATTAAGCAATTATTTTCGGGGGCGGACACTTAAATCCATTACGCTATATAATCTGATTTGATGACGATTTACTCTTGTCTTCTACTTGCGTATGTCAATTGAAATTCAGTGTTCACATTTAAAAGGGATATTAAACTAATTGACGTTACTGAGCTTTACGACAAGTTGCATCATAATAAAGTGCAATACATAACTACATGTAAAATAAATTTTACTATGTTTCTACTCTGTACAACACATTGCGTTATAATGAAAATTTATCATTTTCAACAATATTACAATTGGATAATTCATTTATTAAGTTGATAAGAAAAGCTCAAAAATCAACAATCTGTCTTTATTAAGAGATTCAAGTACATGTACTGTATATACAAAATTCAAAGATATATATACAATGTACATGTACATGTATTGTAATTTAACAATATTTCTCTCTTACTAAAAAATGTGAGATAATCATATGTATGATAAACATATATCCGATGTCCGCCATTTTCTATTACGAAACTTGAACTTATCGTAAACAAACACAATCTTCCACTGTTTTTCGAATAATTTGCTGAAATGGAATGAATTTTAGCAAGTTGTGTCATAACATAATCACAATTCGTCAATAAACGTGTACATGTACATAATCGGGAAAAAAAATACTTTTTAATAAAAGTATAACATTTTTACAGGTAAATATTGCGGTGGAATCGCGGTGATTTCAAAATAGATAAGAATAGATAAGAAGCTCGAATCGACGACATGTCAATCGCGGTGATATAATTAGCCCGTAGGCGGTATTGCGGTGATCATATAGGTTGAATTGCGGTGATTATCCGCGATGAAAAATATTTGTCCATCGTGGGATCGCGGAAAACGCGTTTTCTGCGTGAGCTGTACTGTACATACGTAGCACAGCACAGTATTACGTAATTTGTTATGCAGCTTATCAATAAGTAACATAGCACAGTATTACGTAATATGTTATGCAAATTCTCAAAAAGTTACACAGCACAGTATTACGTAATATGTTATGCAGTTTATCAATACATAAAACAGCACAGTATTACGTAACATGTTATGCAACTTATTAATACAACACACAGCACATTATTACGTAATATGTTATGCAGCTTATCAATACATAACAAAGCACAGTATTACGGAATGTGTTATGCAGCTTTTCAAATCTTAACTCAGCACAGTAGTACGTAATATGTTATGCAGCTTAACAATACATAACACAGCACAGTATTACGTAATATGTTATACAGCTTATCAATACATAACACAGCCCAATATTACGTAATTTGTTATGTAGCTTATCAATACATAACAAAACACAGTATTACGTAATATGTTATGCAACTTATCAATACGTTACACAGCGCAGTATTACGTAATATGTTATGCAGTTTATCAATACATAAAACAGCACAGTATTACGTAATATGTTATGCAACTTATCAATACAACACACAGCACAGTATTACGTAATATGTTATGCAGCTTATAAATAACAAAGCACAGTATTACGTAATGTGTTATGCAGCTTATCAAAACTTAACTCAGCACAGTATTACGTAATATGTTATGCAGCTTAACAATACATAACACAGCACAGTATTACGTAATATGTTATACAGCTTATCAATACATAACACAGCACATTATTACGTAATATGTTATGCAGCTTATCAATATATAACACAACATAGTATTACGTAATATGTTATGCAGTTTATCAATACATTAAACAACACAGTATTACGTAATATGTTATGCAGCTTATCAATACATTAAACAACACAGTATAACGTAATATGTTATACAGCTTATCAATACATAACACAGCACAATATTAAGTAATTTGTTATGCAGCTTATCAATACATAACACAGCACAATATTACGTAATATGTTATACAGCTTATCAATACATAACACAACACAGTATTACGTAATATGTTATGCAACTTATCAATACGTTACACAGCACAGTATTACGTAATATGTTATGCAGTTTATCAATACATAAAACAGCACAGTATTACGTAATATGTTATGCAACTTATCAATACAACACACAACACAGTATTACGTAATATGTTATGCAGCCTATAAATACATAACAAAGCACAGTATTACGTAATGTGTTATGCAGCTTATCAAAACTTAACTCAGCACAGTATTACGTAATATGTTATGCAGCTTAACAATACATAACACAGCACAGTATTACACTATATGTTATACAGCTTATCAATACATAACACAGCACAGTATTACGTAATATGTTATGCAGCTTAACAATACATGAAACAGCACAGTATTACAATATGTGTTATACAGCTTATCAATACATAACACAGCACAGTATTACGTAATATGTTATACAGCGTATCAATACATAACACATTATGATATAGAACATATTTTAGAGGTACCGTTGCGTGTGGGTGAAAACGTAAGTTTTTGAAAAACTTATTTGTTATATATTCTCAGCTTTTCTTGCTATCTAGCCAGACTGCCAACAGTTATTGGAGAGAGTAGGGGATATACTAAAGTCTTATTTATGAGGCAACCGAACTAAAATAATTTGAATGCATCTTATAAGAATATTCAAAACACGGAAAGCTAAATAATATTTTGATAACCTGTTTTCTTATACAATTCACCACAACGTCTGTCTTTAAATATAGCCCAACTGGGCTGATTATTTTAACGTTGAACTTTCCAACTACGTGATAATCTTAATTATCTGACGTTGATAGAAGGAGTTAAATGAAAAGAGCTTAAGCATCGTCTGATGTATAAACCTTTTCCACTGCGTTGAAATCGCAAACGTGTCTGCAGTCGACATCTATTTAAAACATTGTGACAAAGAAGGAATTGCTCATAATGAGGAAAATTTACTTTTGCCACAATGTTTTTTACTATTTAATTTCTATACTTTTTTGTATAGAGAATTTCTATAGTATTGCATAGATGTATCAAAGACAATCTATGGAGAGAGAAAATTGCCTGTTTCTGGTGAATCCCCCCTTTTAGGATGTTAGTCTACTGCAAATGCTTTAACACGTGCAATTGCTGATCTGTATTAATGTTATTTAACATATATTGGCAAACAGTTTTCATTTTGTCACGATTTTCTTAAATAAAATTGTCTGCTGCAAATAAATCCAAAGTGAACTATATCTTGAAAAGGTTACAATCTTAACCTTATGTCACTCTTGTACATATAATGTATTGTACATATAATGTATTGCATATATGTTGTATTGTATATATAATGTATTGTATATGTGTTGTATTACGGAACCGTGGCCTCTATACTTTAATCAATACTTTTATTCTTGATACTTGATTCAAACTTTTGTACTGGAGATTGGTTGTATTTGAGAAAGCGTTAAAACACCTGCGTAAAGCTATGGAATATTAGTATAAATACTTTTATTGAAGGGTTGAGAACAATGCATCAAAATGATTGATTGATTGGGGTTTAACGCCGTTTTTAACAATTTCTCAGTTATATCACGGCGGCCAGTTCACCTACTCATGCATTTCCTGGTTTTCTCACACCAGTACTCTACACAACAATCTTCCCAAGCAACTGGCTGCTTTTCCACATCGAAAGGAGAAATAGCTCATTATGACGAAATAAATACACAAGTAGAGCAGGTACTCATATTCAATTATGTAATATATTCAGACTGATTAAGCAGTGTTAGTACAGCTAAATACTTAGATCACCTAGTGGGGTAATGGGAAGATCGTCAGCCTAGAGAGGGGAGATATGGACTTGACTTCCATTCGGGTAATAATAAATCAAATAGAAAGAAAATAGAAGAAGTGGTTTCCAACCTCCGTGTGGTTGTGATAGCATTACATCTGATGCGCTGGTATCAGTATAATCTTACCAGCAGAACAAGTAATCTATCAAGGAATCACCATGATCTGAGAATATTGATGGGTCTCATTTGATTAACGTTGTTGGCTTTTATAAACGGATCTTGTTGATTTTCCCTAACGTCTTGTTGCATTGCCATTATATTGCTTACTATTTAAAATTAAATATTGAGCTCAACATCGAGCTTTCAATATGAGCCATCAATTGAAAAGTGTATATATCATCGTCATATTTGTGTGAATTTAACAAAAAGCAATTTGAATGATGTCGTCGTATTTTGAGATTTTGTTAAATATATATAATACATTGTGATAGTAAGCTATCTGTCCATACCAACACTTTAGACATGAATTTAAGAAAATATTCATCATCTTTACGGGAATAAATTGCTAAAACTGTCATGAAACATGTTCGTAATTGTGTTCTCCCATTGGTTTTGCATACAACATGTTTATACTTTAGTATTCAAAATGTATTTGATTAAAACAAACTGTTTGCGAATTTAAATTTACTTGGTAGGCATATCAATTGTTATGGCTTGACTTGAAGAAATATAATTATTCATATTCAACTGGCGTGAAACATAAATTTCAAAAATACGAATGCAGTACTTACATATACTGAACCCTTGGAACATTCCTTTTCCTTTTAAAGTATGAACACACAAAGACTGGACACACGTATCTCAACTTTTAAAGTTTTCTGAACATTCATGATCGCCCAGGGCGGATGTATTACGAAGCGCATGCGCGAAGATAACAACAATTATTCGGATATCCTCTATTTGATTCGTAATTTCGAGCTACCCATAACGTTGCGCTTATTATATATATATATATATATATATATATATATATATATATATATATATATAGTTTTATAATCACAGATTTATTGGGACCGAAATCAATCTCATACTCGAATTGTTGGGTCTTCACCTATTTGTTGGGTCATTTCTGATGTATTGGGTCAAGACCCAATACGTTTTGGACCCAATAATATTTTATGCGCGCATCGATGTTTTACCGCGGGAAAAAAAATTTGAGCGTCTGTTATAATACAGAGTTATTGGGTCTTCAAATCCTGCAATATATAAATCCTGTGTTCCCACCTCTAAGAAAATATATATATATATGCGTTGACCAATGAGAACGTGTATACGGGATGACGTAATTAGTCTAGATCATCTAGGCGTTCGTTAATCTGTTTCCTTGTGTATGGTATGTTCGTGCGTCTCAATGATAGAGACGACATCGGCTGTTTGTTTGCGCGCCCGATTTTGTTGGTCTCAGATGACTGTGTGACTGGATTTAAGCTTCGCTTGTTAGGTAAGTAGATCAAATGTTAGTTTGAGTTCAATTCACCGAATCTGGAAAGATTATTGATATACATAGTTTATATATTTTACAGTAGATGTAATGAAAATAACTGAATGGCAATACTCGACAATCGGACATGACACAGATTTTCGCGAAATAAAATGGCGGGATGTTGCCCTTTCGATGTTTATTTGTGTGCAAAATTCATAATACAAATTGCACCGATTCATAAATTCATCCAACTGAAAAAAACATTCTATTAGTCTACGTATAGATCCAGTGGCATATTTCTGCACTGAGATAGAAATCTAGATATAACTCGATAGCTATTGCTAGCAAATACACATCACAAGTGTAAAAACACAAAACAACCTCTCTCTATACATTTTGGGACAACTGCACTTTACCGGGACACTATTTGATTTGCCCCCATATCCCCGCTCAACGGTATGGGGTGCAGCTGTCCCCAATGCACTGCCATTCAGATTGAACAAATCAAAAGCTAAACCTTCAGCCAAACAAATATCCTGTTGTGTCGTGATTTCGATATGTAGAAGCGAGTGGTAAAATATTTATTAAATTTAAGATAAACATTGATCAACATAAACTGGTAAAACAAACAAAATTAGTAATTATTCTACAGTCCATATCATGTTGTATGTTCGTACACTGTTTCAAAGGCCTTCTGTATTGAAATTGAATGCAGGACATTATTTTTGCTGGATTTCTGTGGCCTTCTGCATATGGATTGCTTATTTTTGCACTGCAGTGCCATTTACGAGAATCGTCCTGTATATTGCTCTTTACGATAACTAGGTAACGTCCCTTGACTGCCAAGGGACATTACTCAATATTCTCCTTCCGGGGACTACCTTTTGACAAAATTGCGGACATATACAAAGCAATCAGCGAGGCGCGCGAAAACAACAATGCATTGACTAGAAATACTTTACTTATTTTTTAAAGTTTAATTTAAAACATTGTGGCTAAATGATTGATGGATTCATTTTTAAACTTAAAGTCGATTTCAACAAGTTTTCGCAGCCATCCCACGCTGGCCTGTTAACAATTTCCTAGTAACAACTTCTCTCACCAACGGACAGATTCAAAATAAGTGGGGCTGCTTTCAAAATTGTTAATATAATTGAATGCTATGAGGAACTTGGGTTGGTGCCTCATCAAAAATCCTGTCCAAAAGTACTGTCTTGATGTGAAAACATTTTAAAACAAAATTAATGTTTCTTGGGCGACATTTTTACCAAAATTCATCCGATCAGTTTAGAAATATTGTCACCAGGGGGAAGAAGGTTACGGCATCCAGTCAGAGTTGCGTGTGGCTTTATAGTCTGCAGCAGATGACTTTAACAACATGTAAACAAAATCAATTGATATCTCTAATAATGATTTATAATTGAAAGAAATTGAAAACATTGCTTCATTCAATAATTTCTCATCATAAGAAATTTCTGCTTTTGTCACAATGTTTTCGAACGTCCTCTGCTTGTCACAATGTTTTCGAACATCTTCTGCTTGTCACAATGTTTTTGAACGTCCTTTGCTTGTCACAATGTTTTCGAAAGTCAAATGCTGCATATTCTATATAAGGCATATAGTAGCAACCCCACCTTCTCAGTGATTATCGTATGTATACGTGCCGTGGTCTGGAAATGTTAAAAATTCATACCCTCGTATTACTTTTTTTACCAATATTTTCAACAACTAACATCGTACAGTAGGGGTGACTATTGAGCCGAAAAATCACTATTGCGATAGTATTGATTTTCAGAAAGTACCATTGCAATAGTTTTACTATTGCACAAATAATATTGCGATGCATTGCAATACTATTGCTTTTATTGTTTGTTCAAAAACCTATTCTTAAGTCTAAATTACAAGGAATAAAAGTATCAAAAAGATATTTTATTGTTTATCTTTTATTTAAAAACTGAAAAAGAAACACCTCACTCTCAAAAAGAACTTAATTATCCAGCTTAAACATAAATAAGAACATTTATCACTTTTCAGGCAACGAAATTTGTTCACAGCAGACAAGTAACATGGTCTTTTACTCTAAGAAATAAAAGCATACCTGCATATTTAGATTTAATGTACATGAACCAATACTATCGATAGTTCCAACCACTATTGCGATAGTTATTGATATTCAGTTTTACAATCGATGCAATACTATTGTCCTTGTCACTATTGCAATATATTGATAGTTTGATCTATCGTTACAGCCCTATCGTACAGTACTTTAAAATATAGTTTATGGAAACTAATTGAAATCTCTAACTAACTGTGTATTTTACTATTCAATTCATACTGTGTTACTCTGTCGGCGATTGTATAATCCGCTTTTATACATACATTGATTTCACGCTTGCATGACTGATTGCCTAATTAACAAGCTCGCACCGCTGCAGGGGTCATATCTTCAAAGATATGCAGGTCATAAAGATCTCATTAATATTCACGAAAATTGCTATTGATGATCTACAGATGTATTAGGTAATTACGTGGGAAGGGTAAAAAGTATATTCTCCTTTTGCCTCAATATTTTCAAATCCTGCCTGCTGCAGATGTGTCAAAATACATCTGCAAGTGGGAATGAGTTAAAGGGCATAAATATGAAAATACTTTATTATATCTTTAATCTGCAATAGTCAAATGTACAAATGCCACACGCAGAAGATATTTAAAAACATTGGGGCAAAAGGATAACATTCTCTTCAAAGCAATTCCTTATTTTGTCACAACGTACAAACTGTACCATTTTTTTAAAAAGACTTTCCAAAGTTTGGCATACACATTTCCCAAGTCATCAGCTGCATATGGGTTTAAACAATTCTACAGCAGACGACTTTGAAAACATCTAGACAAAAAATGCTAAAATCTCGTTAAATGCGTCTGTAGGTGGGAAAGAGTTAAATATACATTCAACATATGAGCCATCTCGCAAGAAAACAAACATTGTTGTCTCTGCGTAAAGAGTCGACACGGATCAGCCTAATCATGCCGCGTATGTTTACTTCGACAGACATGTATCGCCTCCTGTTGATTTTCTTTTTCGGGAATCATTACTATATCACTATTTAAAAATGATAGGAGAATTATTGAATTAAATAACATTGTTGTAAAAGGTGAAATTGCTCATTATGAACAAGTGCCATTATGTTAACAATAATTGTATGTTGCAGACGCATCAATGACCCATCAAAATGTGTTTGCAAGTAGGAAAGGGTTAAAAATGTGCCACTGACATGACTACGCTTTTGAAATTACACATATAACTAAGCCCTTTTCCCCCCAGCTGACACATCAGCAGCAGATCACTTTTGAAAACATTGTGGCAGAAGAAAAAAATGTTCATATTATGAGCAGCTATTCCTATTTGCCAGTTTAATTTTCATTTCCACTAATACACTTTTGTAGTTCTTATTAATTTAATTCCAGACCAATAAATTGTGATTCTCATACACCCACCATCCACATATATCAATCAGTAAACATACATTTTGCTCGTCTTTTAATTTCGCGATATTGATGATAAACAAAACAATAAAATCATCATCAGTGAACATTCCCATGTTGGAAATTCCTTTGTCAATCCACTGTCAGTAGGGAAAAGAGACGGACCGGGAAGGGTATAACTTTGTTTTATCAAATTCTCCACAGTGTTAGCAATGTTGTTCTTTTTCGCTTGAATGACTATTCGAAAGTATTCCCCGGAAGTAAAATTCACATGAATGCGCATGCGCAATTGAAGAGTAATCAAGGGTAGATAACCTAGTTATCGTAAAGAGCAGTACCAATTGAAATCATTTTGGTTCTATTCTTTAGTAAACTTTCGCTTTGCAGGTGAAATGCCATCCTGGTCTAGTTTTCGCTTGAATCCAAATTTAGGAGAAATGTCTGTTTACCACGATGTTAATA
The DNA here is from genome assembly GCA_031761405.1 of Serripes groenlandicus. Lineage (NCBI taxonomy): Eukaryota > Metazoa > Mollusca > Bivalvia > Cardiida > Cardiidae > Serripes > Serripes groenlandicus. The sequence goes on along the minus strand of JASEVX010000014.1, from coordinate 9,116,018 downwards.
GACATGATAGCGTTTTAATATATGGAATTGACTGACTGATTTGCTTTGTTTACCCTCGGTTTTTGGACTAATATGAAATTAAAGAAGCGTTCTAATTGAGACATTTTTGTCTCAATAATTGCAAATATTAAATTTTAACGAAATGCCAAATACTGCCAGTCCATTAATCCAATTAATTTTTATCGGAATTTCGCTTGAATACAAGTACCTGTAATTATATGGACACCGACTGTCTTTAATTGGTTATTATAATATTATTATAACTCGTCAGGGTTTTTTTTCTGAAAAAGGGGAAGGGGCCTTGGGCCTTTGAGAAGGGGGAAAATTTTGCGGCGTTTTAGAAAAAAAAGGGGGAAAATTGTAAACTAGTATTATGTGCACATTACAAGGCCATCTGTCTAATATTCATGTTCTTGAACTCCTCCACTAGATTGTCATAATCCAGTTCACTCAAACTCTATCTGCCGAGCCCCGGTAGCGCGGACTGTCAATCCAGGGGTTGTGAGCTCGAATCCCGGCTCGGCCAACTTTCTTTCCGACGATTGACAAAAGTCAATGCGACATGCGTCATTCATCTTCCACCAATGGGCTAAGTCTATGTGGAAAAGCAGCCAGTTGCTTGGGAAGATGGTGGTGTGGAGTACTGGTGTGAGAAAACCAGGAAATGCATGAGTAGGTGAACTGGCCGCCGTGATATAACTGAGAAATTGTTAAAAACAGCGTAAAACCCCAATCAATCAATCAATCAAACTATACCACTGTCAAGGGTCGAAATTAGCAAGATTTTCTACTTGCTATTTTTTGTTACTTGCTAAATGAGAAAACAACTTATTAGAACTTTGATTTTAAGCAACACAATCATGTGAACTACAATAGTGCAATACACTGTTATGGTCAATCATGAATGTAATGTAAAAATGGTCCAAAACATGCTGTGAAAAGAAGCTGCTGAGACTGTCAGATATACAGCATAGTCTAGAAACTGTGTTTCAATTTCTGGCTCCATGTGGCAAAGTATGGGGTCTTTTCTGTCTTAGTCAAGACAACAACCATCTTGTCACAGCAGTTTTTGGGTCCTATTCTCTAAGAGCAACATCAGCAACTTCAATTCTCATCAAAATATGAAGTATTTCAGCACCAAGCCTACACCTGTCAGAAGTCAAATTTTATTCTGTTCATTGTGGAAAGATAAATGAAATTTAAGATTATGTTCAAAAGTTAAATATGAAAAAAAATCGGAGGGGAATTTATACTTTTAGGAGAAAAACTATGCTTATTTTCCGAGAGGAAGGGGCCGTTAAACGGCCCCTTCTATATAAGGTAAAAAAAAAACAGTGCTTTCATTAAAGGCCAATTCCAGGAACAGTGTTCTGCCGAGGCCGCGATTCCGCGACATTGTCGCTAAAAAATTCAAAATGTCCCATTAGAAAATGCGTAGGTGCGATAATTGTCGCGGCCGAATTGGTGCGAGAATTATCGGGGCCGAATTACCAAAGTGATGGTTACCGTGATTTCGAATAAAATAGCGTGAAAACCGGGAACCACTTGCATAAATAGGTGAGTGCGGGAATGCGCATGTCTCTAACTTTGTATCCGCTGTGTATCCGCTGTGTTTATTGGCTTATTCATATTTCGCGCGTATTTGTAAACCCATGGCAACACGAGGTTTCTATCTTCATTTCTAAAGAGTTCAAAATGGCGACTTCCTCGCCCCAAAAGAAAAAAATGAAAACAACAAGTATTTTAAAGTTTTTCGGAACAAAACAAATAAGTGATTCAACTTCAAATAAGCAGGTAGAGGAGCCGGACGCTAAATCTTCGACGTCAGATGGGAAAGAAGTACAAACCAAAAGCGAACGTAAGTTCCAAAACAATTGGTTGCGAGACTACAGTTGGTTGATGTTCGATCGAGAAGAAAATTATATGCAATGTTCGTTGTGTATAAAGCATAGAAAAAACAATTCACTTACACAAAAAAACACTAACTTTAAAACAACCACGTTATTGCGGCACGCCGATAGTTCTGATCACAAACAATGTGTGCAAGCCGAATCTCTACAGGACCAGATGAAGAAAGCAGTTGGAAAGGTGATCAACGAAAAAGAAGCCGCGATCATAGTGGCACTTAAGTCTGCCTATTGGATAGCACAAGAAGGTTTGGCTATTTCTAAATTTGGAAGTTTGATGGAACTGTTAGGCGAGTTGAACTGTCCAAGTGTTGGAGAATTAAAATGTAAAAAGGCTGTCAATTATGAATCAGATAAAACTGCATCTGAAATGATAAGTTCCATATCAAAAGTGATAAAAAGAAAAATTGATAAGAAAATGATGGACAGCCCATTTGTTAGTTTTCTTCTGGATGAAAGCACAGACATAGCCACAAACAAGAAATTAGTTGTCTATTCTCGAGTTCTTGACATGCAAACATTCACACCTTCAACACACTTTGTCACAAACATTAAGGTTGAAAGTGCCACTGGTGAAGCAATCTACAAGGAGTTGAAAGCAGTCATGAATGAAGTTCACAGAGTTATCCCTCCATCAAAAGTTTTAGGACTTGGCACAGATGGGGCCAAAGTGATGACAGGTACTGGAAAAGGACTCACAGGATTTATGCTGAGAGACAACCCAATGTTATTGAACTATCATTGCATAGCACACAGGTTGGCCCTTGTCACATCTCAAGCTGCCAATGCTGTATCATATTTGGTTGAATATCAAAGTCTATTGACTGGAATATTCTATTTCTTCAAAGCTTCAGCAAATAGAGTTTCAAAGCTCTCAGCAATACAAGATCTGCTTGACGAACCCAGTTTGAAGATAAAGGAGGTCCATGAGGTGAGATGGTTGTCTACCTACATTGCTGTACAAACTGTCTACAGGACACTAGATTCCCTACTTACATTTTTTAGTACTTCTCCAGATGCAAAGTCCAAGGGATATGGGAAAAAGATGAGCACACATGACTTCATTACCAGTACTTACCTTCTGATGGATATACTTCCAGTTGTGTCTGAAATGTGCCTTGTGTTCCAGAAGAAAGACCTGGACATTAGTCAAGTGAAGGTGCAGGTTGAGCATACAAAACGTGAGCTAGAGAAACTCAAAGCTGGGGTGGGTGAACATACCTACTTGAATGAACTATATGAGAAGCATCTCACCATTGAAAAGGGGAAAGTTGTGTTTAAGAAGAACCATGTAGTCCAGGGAAGAAAAAATATTGACAGCATCAAAAGGCAGTTCATAGACCAAATACTGGAAAAACTTGAAGACAGATTCCCAGATGATGACAGCAATGTCATTTACAGCTTTTCAGTCCTGGCTATGAGACCACTGTCATTCATCTCAAAGGCTGAAGTAGAAACATGGGGGAATGAGAAGTTAGAAGTCCTGATAAAACAATATGGACAGGAAAAAGTGTCAAAACCAACAACTGACCAGCCTGAAGTAACAACAGGGCCTCTGATTGATGCAGATCAAACTAGGAAAGAATGGGCCAAAGTGAAAGAACTGGTGTTGCAAGAGGGTTACCCAAGGGATAGAATGTCAGTGTTGTGGGGCCTTATAAATCAGCACAACAAACAGGACTACCCAAACCTTTTGACATTGGCTGCACTAGCTGTTACTGCTCCCATCCACACAGCAGACTGTGAGAGGGGATTCAGTGCTCAAAATGCCACCAGGACAGCAGCCAGGAACAGGTTGTCAGCTGAGAAAGTGGATGAGATTATGACAATCAGACTTGAAGGGGGTGACAGGAGAGACTTTGACTTTGTGGAGGCCCTTCAAGAGTGGAGAGTGAAGAAAAGGAAGATTTTTGAATGAGCAACGTTTTCATGGGCAAACTTGCAGTGCAAAAATTGATTTAGGTAGAAATGGGGGGACTTAAAGGAGAAATCATATTTCTTATGTCATTGATACGTGTGTCAGAACTGGGACGTTTTGGTTACACATCTATTTAAACAAAAATAAATGTTTATTTATTTGATTTTAATAATGATGACAACCGGTAATAGTGGGGCGGCTAAGCATAACATCGTGCACTTTGGGTTAAAAGCATGTAACTTGGCACACATATAAAACATCCCTGACTGATTATTTTTAGATATGGACCCAAGTCAGCAGCGCCACCTGGTGACCATGGCGGCCATTTTTCAAAATGGCCGCCAAAATGGCTGACCATTTCTTCAAATGCTTTTATCTTTGTAACTATATGCAGTAGACTCATATTCCTGGTGTCTAGATATACAGATTTCAGGCCAAGGAAGCCATTAGGCACACAAAAAGTATGATATATAAAGTATTTTGTTTTTGGAAATAACTTTTATATCATTTAAAATGGCAATTATTTGGCAAAATTACCACCGGCTATTAAACGATCATGATCATGTTACAGATACGTTGCTGAAAATCTAATCAATTTTCAGGAATTAGATGCTATTCCTGCAGGTGTCAATATACAACACTTGAATATTGACACAGGATTAGAAAATGTATTGTATGAACAAAGCGCAGCATGGCATAAATCTTGTAGAAATAAAATAGGCAATGACAAGCTTCAAAGAGTAAGCAAGAGAAAGACGGAGAAATCACACAATGCAAGTCCAGTTAAAACTAGGAGATCTTCATCGGAACACCAACAACACACACAGGTAAAAGATGTGTGTATCTTCTGTGATAATCCTGCTGGATCCGTTGGTCTTCACAATGCTTCCACGTTTGAAGTTGATTTCAAAGTAAGGACGTGTGCAACAGAACTGTGTGATACAAAACTGCTAGCAAAATTGGCTGGTGGAAACATGGTAGCTATAGATGCCAAGTATCATGCCAAGTGCTTGGCAAAACTGAACAAACGTGCACAACTCTCGCGGAAGGACCAGGAAGAGAGTTCAGAAAAGGTGCTACACGGCATAGTTTTTGCTGAATTGGTTTCATATATTGAAACCTATAGGGGTTCATTGGAAACGAGGCCAATTTTCACAATAGCAGGACATGAAGAACCTTTACATATCCAGGCTAAATGAGCTTGGTTTGGATCAAGTGCAAGTTCATACAACTAGGCTCAATGATCGGATACTAGCTGCCATTCTAGATCTGAGATCGCAGACTGAAGGCAGGGACATTCTACTAATATCATTGCATGCTCAGTAAACAGGAGCTGACCAAAGAATATGTTGTATCATGGTCTGCATACCATGCTTCTATACAGCAGGTTGTAGCAGCTCCTAGCACAGTTGTGGCCCTCATGCCCCTGTTCCATGAATGCGCACATTCGGTAACCATGATAAAACACTCAATGAATGTATAGTTAATGCTGCAACAGAATATCTCAACCCGGGACAAATTCCAGTGCTAGTAATGGATCAACCACTGTTTGCAATCTTAAAAACAATATGTGGAAGACAGTGGTGCAGGGGTAGAGCGTCGACCTCTCGTATCAAAGGTCCTGGTTCGAGTCCCGTGATGAGCGGGTTCTGACTTTGGTTTTTTTCCACACAAACGGTGCGAGTACTGGTTAAGTCTACAGGAAGCAGACATCGAGAGTGATTAATCTAAGCTGAAAGCTTGTTTCGCAATCGATGTAAATAAATAAGTTTAAACTTAAAACCAATACAGTGGAACTTTACTGCAACACATGGAGTAGATAAATATCTTATCATGGCTGGTGGACTACACATAGCGATGACAGCATTCAAGGTAATTGGCGACTGGCTTGATGGGTGTTGTTGGACAACTGCCATCTTTAATGCCGGGATTGCAATGAGTGGAGTCGTCGACTCCCTGTTTAAAGCCACACATGTAACCAGGACAAGGCATGCTCATCATATAACAGCTGCTGCCCTCTTCAACCTGCAGCATTAAGCCTACGATAGATACAAAGAAACTCTGCTAGCGGGAGAGAATTTATTGAATTTCACAGACTGGTGTGGCAAGATGACAGCAGGGCAACCACAGTTTAAGTATTGGTCCGTTGTGCTTGAAATGAAACTTTGTATATTTCTGATCATCAAATCAATCAAGACATGACACTTTCTTAGCTACTGAGAATCACTTGCAATGTTCATTCCATGGGTATTCAGCTCTGACCATATCAACTATGCTAGATGGCTCTATGTGCATGTCAGACACATGTACTCTCTGTCAGAAACACACCCTGCCATCTACCAAAAGTTTGTCGCAGGAAGGTTCGTTGCACATAGAACAAACCGTCCATTCTTTGCCATGACACTCGATCAAGCCCACGAACAGGCAAATGCCAATGTGAAAGGTGATTGTGGGGCTGTGCACTTGACTGACAACCCAAATGCGCTACAACGCTGGATGGTTGCAGGCCTCGAAATATCAAGAATGGTGGCAGAGTTTGAAGATGGCACCATTCATGGTTCAACTAAACACCATGAACAAACTACAGTTGTTCGAACCTCATTTGCCAAGGAAGTGAAGGCTCTTGTTGAAGTCTTTGAAGAAATTGGAAATCCTTTCAAAGACGACAGTGGTGACCTGCTTACACTGGACACAAAGCTCATTATGGACTCTGAGGTACATACAATTGTAGAAAAAGCGTACACAGTGGGCCAGGAGCAGTATGACCGTTTTGTCAAAGAAAGGTTTGTTAATCAAACAAAGTCAATCAAAGACCCAATACAGAAAAACAAACTCCAGGTGTTTACCAAAAGGCCACAGAAGCAAAAGTTCCAGGTTGCAACAATGAAGGAAGACAGTTTCCTCTTTTCCAGATTATACATTGCATGCCAATCCAGGGAAGGAAATCTTTTTTAAACACGAAAATCGGCCATGGCCTCCAGCACTCTCGAAAGGTGGGGCACTGAGATCTGGAAACAATGCAGACTTACTTGTAGAACTTGAAGCTCGTGCGCGACCAGTGGACGCAAACCCACAAGTTACTGCACATATACTGGATGGTGCAGTAATAGTTCAAATGCTGTCCCCAAGAAACAAACACTTGAAGACTATTCCAAAACAGTATTCATGCTATACATTGAGCAACGGCTGGAACATGCCGATATAATTTATATAGTGTGTAAAATTTACACACAAGGCAGCCTGAAGGCAGCAACCAGAGAAAAGAGAGGGAAAGGGTTAGGAGGAGAGTGGAGCTTTCATCAAAGTTTCCAAGTAAATGGAAAAGCTTCATTCGTGTTAATGAGAACAAGACAGAATTGTTTCAGCTGTTGGCAGAAGCGGCTACAGGTAGAGACCTTCCAGAAAAACAAGTCTTCAGCACATATGGGGACAAAGTGCTTTCAGCACCAAGGAGAGGAGATAAAGTGCAGATTGAACCATGCACGCATGAAGAAGCCGACACAAGATTAGTACTTCATCTTCTTGATGCGGCACATGCTGGTCATAAGAAGATAATGATCAGGACATGCGACACTGATGTAGTCGGGATCATACTGTCCAAACTAGCAAGTATTCCAATGGCACATGAAGTCTGGCTATGATTTGGTGTAGGGAGGCACCATAGGTACATTGCAGCACATACTATTGCAGCAAATTTGGGCTCATCTGAAGCACCAGCATTGGCAGTATTTCGTGCGTCCACGGGAAGTGACACAACGTCCTTTTTTGCAGGCATCGGCAAGAGGACAGCATGGAAAATGTGGGATGTATTTCCGGATGTCACTGATACATTCTCGTTACTCGCTGGTGCCCCTCCAAGTATACTTGACAGCACATTTGAAGTTCTAGAGAAATATGTTGTTCTCTTGTACTACAAACCATGTCAACTGACGGAGGTAAATGAAGCAAGGCAGCATCTCGTTTTTGCAAGTCGATCTAGATTCTTGGAAAATATTCCTCCAACACAGGCAGCTCTGATACTGCATATACTACGAACCGCCTACCAAGCAGGGCATGGTTTTTTTTTGGGGGGGGGGGGGGGGGGGAGGGGGGGCAATCACTACAAAAAGAACCCATATTACCAAGTCCTGCAAACTGGGGATGGCACCAAAGTGATGGTTCATCGAAACCAAAATGGACCACCATTGGTCAGGCACAAGACATGTGTTATGAACTGATACACTGTAACTGCCGCAAGGTATGCAGGGGTTTGTGCAAATACAGCAAGGCTAGCCTCCAGTGCAAGGCTCTATGTCGTTGTGAGTTGTTACAAAGAGTGTCTATAAATGTGTAGATTTGATAGTGATATGTACCTCAATCCATGACACTTATGTGTGACGTACAATAAGCGACGAATGCCGTATGTATGAAAACCCGTAGTATACTATGTTTTCATACAATAACTTGTAATATGGCTCGTATTGGACGTATATTATTAATTCAACACTGTTATTTGCTGTGGAAATACAGATCCTTTAATGGTTTGTTACTTTTATTTCGTAACATATCATGTATATGTGAGTTGATTGGTTGATTGGCAAAATTCAAACAGTTGTTACTATTATTACTACTGACAATGATTCACTGGTTGTATATAAATGGCCATTTTAAAAGATATAAAAGTTATTTCTAAAGCAAAATACATTATATATCAAATTTATTGTGTGCCCAATGGCTTCCTTGGCCTGAAATCTGTATATTAAGACACCAAGAATATGAGTCTACTACATATAGTTACAAAGATAAAAGCATTTGAAGAAATGGTCAGCCATTTTGGCGGCCATTTTGAAAAATGGCCGCCATGGTCACCAGGGGGCGCGGCTGACTTGGGTCCATATCTAAAAATTATCAGTAGAGAATGTTTTATATGTGTGCCAAGTGTCATGCTTTTAACCCAAAGTGCACGATTCTACCAAAAATGGCCCTTAACAGCCCCACTATAAAGCTTTGCTGGCAATGTCAACAAAAAGTCCAGGCCGAATAGGGGGTTGAGTGGTTCGCTAATTTCTCGCGAACAATTCAGCTGTTAATCGCGGGATATATCATTATCAAGATGTGGCAGAGAAGCATAAAGTCGTCTTACTAATATCTATCAAATCTGCACTTTTAATGCCCCAAATTCTGCTTCAGAGTCGAAATTTCGAAAAAAATCGGCAAAAAATTATTTGACATCCGCCATTTTGGAATCTCGGAAAGTACCTCTTCAGAATAGATTGATGACGTATTTATTATTTTAATTCTGACCAATCAAATTCATTATTTGGGGAGGAATCCATTAGGAATAGGAACGAGGCTGCATATTTTCCAAGTAGTTATGCATACAGAATAAATAAATAACTTCCAATTTATAGTTTCCGAAGTGATAATTGGTATAAGTCATCAACAAATATTTTTAACAGATAAAGAAAACGTCCGAATTTTATAGTTACGGAAGTGATAATCGGTATTTCTCGTCATCAAATATTTTTAAAAGATAAAGAAAACGTCCGACCTAATTGATTTATTAACGGTATTGCAAGAAAGTCCGTCGGCGGATAAGGCAAACTTTTAATCCAATTAGCGTAATCAAGTTAAACTACCCTACAAACAGAGGTCGTCAAGGTGATGTCTGGTACACGCGTTAAGAACTTGGGTAAGAGTGTACTCGTGCTTTGACAATTATCGATTTTTTACACGTTCACCTCTGCACCTTCACCCTTTATACTTTATTTAGGGTTATTCTGAAAACGTCCATGTGTAAATTTACGGACGTTTTTGGGAATTTCTGGACGTATAATAAACGTCTAAGTGCTCAATTTTCGGATGTTTTTTGGATATTTGTGGACGTATATTACGACCACGTCTGCTTAATGAAAGCACTGAAATCCTGCTCGTAATTGCCTTTAATTGAATGTCGGTTGACAACACACACACCTGTACTACACTTTCTCTTTGAGTGGTTTAATATTATTTTAAATCTTAATCACCTTTAATTATCCCATCAAAGATATACACTAGTTGGAATCCACTATGGTCGAGTGGTTAGCGTCGGGGATTTCAAAACTGGGTGTCCCGGGTTCGATCCCCAGTCGCGGCACTACGGTTATGGTGGAGTGTCCTTGGGCAATGCACATTTTCTAGCCTAGTGCTGGTTTGTTTACCCAGGGATCATGAATAAGTGAATTGTCGCCGTGATATAACTGAAATATTGTTGAAAGCGGCGTAAAACCCCAATAAATAAATAAATAAATATACACTAGTTATTTTCAGCTTGGTGACTTTAAAGGTCAGAGTGCAAACACAGTGTGCGACATAATGTCACACAAACATCTGTTGATTGGGTTATGTGTTGTGTAAAATTACTTGATTTATGACATGCAGGTTATATCGGTCAGGTAGCTTTATATAACGTGTGTAATTTACATGACCGAATACTAGGAAAATGACGTCATGTCATATCGTTAGTCCCTTTGGCGCCATACCTATATCACTCACAGTGTGGGTGATATGGATTATATCTCACTAAAAGAACTCGGTATCTCATCGTTTAGCATTAAATAAAAGGACATATTTTGCATATTAAGCAATTTAAAATGAAAAGGTAAAAAAATCCCCAATAATAAGTTACAACTCAAAACATAAACAAATCAAATTGATAAATGTCATATGTTGAATTGTTGTATCTACTCTAGTCAATGTCACATATTTTCATATAACATTATAACCTATTATTATATTAATCTAAAAAAGGAAAAACAAACAATAATGAATTAGTTGACTTGTGTATGAGTTTTATTTCAATATAAAAAAAAAGGTGTTTTTAGCTCACCTGAGCTTTGCTGAAGGTGAGTTATTGTGATCGCCTTTTGTCCGTCGTCCGTCGTGCCTCGTGCGTCAACTTCTTCTCCTCAGTAACCAGTGGGTCAATTGGGATGAAACTTCACAGAAAGCATCCTCTCAATGACCTCACCAGATTTCCTTCAAATTTTTGGGATCCATGCATAATTCTGGTTTCCATGGCAACGAAATGAAAAAAACTTAAAAATTCTTCTTCTCCCAAACTGGTTGGCAGATTTGCAAATAATTTTGTAGAAATGTTCCTTGGATGATCCTCTGTCAGATTCCTTCAAGCCATGTTGATTTGTAGAAAAACATGGCCGCCAGGGGGGCGGGGCTATTTTGCCTTATATGGCTATAGTGCAAACTTAAAAAATCTTATTCTCCCAAACTGGTTGGCAGATTTTCAAATAATTTTGTAGAAATGCTCATTGGATGACCCTCTATCAGATTCCGTCAAGCCATGTTGATTGGTCAAAAAACATGGCCGCCAGGGGGCGGGGCTACTTTGCCTTATATGGCTATAGTGAAAACTTAAAAAATCTTCTCCTCCGAATGTTTCAGGCCGATTTTCAAATAATTTTGTAGAAATGTTCCTTGGATGACCCTCTATCAAATTCCTTCAAGCCATGTTGATTGGTAAAAAAACATGGACGCCAGGGGGGGCGGGTCTATTTTGCCGTATTTGGCTATTGTGAAAACTTAAAAAAATCTTCTTCTCCAAAAGTGTCAGGCCGCTTTTCAAATAATTTTGTAGGAATGTTCCTAGGGTGACCCTCTATCAGATGCCTTCAAGCCAAGTTGATTGGTCGTAAACTATGGCCGCCAGGGGGCGGAGCTTATATAGCTAAAGTAAAAAAAAAAAAAATCAGGTGAGCGATTCCAGGGCCATCATAGCCCTCTTGTTGTTACTAAAGAATAATAACACAAGATTGTTTTGTTTTATTAGCTCTATGGTGTCTGTCGTGCTAGTCCTTAAACAATTGCTTGTGACCGCGATGCAGTCCTTAGTTTTGACTGTATTTCAATCCAACTTTTGAACTGGCCGTAATATAACTGAGAAATTGTTAAAAACGGCGTTAAACTCCAATCAATCAATCCAACTTATACAGTAGTTAGATATTCTTGAGGACTCAGTTCCTTTCGCAAACCAGCCAGATCCGCCCATGCAATACTGGATTATGGCCCTTGAAATTGTCAAAATTGCTATAATAAAGCTTGTGAACACAATAGAGGCTCCATTTACAATCTGATCTTGACCAAACTTAGATAGTAGTTAAATATTGATGAGAGCTTGTTTCCTTTCGAAAACCAGCCCGATGTGCCCTTGCATGCCTGGATTATGGCCCTTGAAGTTGTCAAAATTGCTATAATACAGCTTGTGAACGCGATTAAGTCTTCAGTTTTGATTGTATCTCCATCAAACTTATACAGTAGTTAGATACCCATGAGAGCTCGGTTCCTTTTGCAAACCAGCCAGATCTGCCCATGCAAGACAGGATTATGGCCCTTGAAATTGTCATAATGGCTATAATACAGCTTGTGAACACAATAGAGCCTCTATTTACTATCTGATCTTCACCAATCTTAGATAGTTGTTAAATATTGATGAGAGCTCAGTTCCTTTCGAAAACCAGCCAGATGTGCCCATGCATGGCTGGATTATGGCCCTTGAAATTGTCAAAATTGCTATAATACAGCTTGTGAACACGATACAGCCTCCATTTACTATCCGATCTTCACCATACATACATGCTCTGGATTGAAAATGACCAAAGAACCATCCCAGTAGAGCATAGGCCCATGAGGGCCTGTTTACAATATAACATGATATGTTGTACCCCCAAAAATTCACTCCAGAGGGTACATGTAACCTCAGAAAAAAATGGCTGTGGGAACACTGCCCTTAGGGTCACTGGTTTTACATAGACTCGTATAGAGAAAAAACATAAAAAAATCTTCTCGTCTGAAAGTAGAAGGCCCATGCCTTTGATATCTGGTATGTAGCCTCTTCTAGTGGAGCTCTTCCAAGATTATTCTGACAAATTAGAGCCCGGGGGTCACTTGTTTTACAAAGACTTGTATCTATAGGGAAAAAACTTAAAAAATCTTCTTGTTTTTTACTTTAGTACTTGTGTTTTTCATATTTGGAATATAGTTACATAAAATTCCTTTTTTCACATTGTATGTTGAAGTAATGGAGTGTGACCTTCTTTTTGGGGTAAAAAACATGATTTTTGGTTGATTTTGAGAATTTTTGGTTACATTAATTTCTAATTATGATCATTCATTTATCAAATATAGTTCTTCACCATATCAAACGGGTTTTGTTGTCAAACATTTGGAAAACCTTTTTTTTAAGGTTTTAACATTTGCGTTTAGCTCAACGTTAAAGTTTTGATTTTAGCTCGACTATTCGTAGAAAAATGGAACTTTACTACTTGCCCCGGTGTCGGTGTCCGGTTAATGTTTTAAGGAAAGCTGGCATTTTCATTTATAACTCTGATACCCTTCATTCAAATCAGTCTTCATACTTCACACATTTGTTAAGGACCATCACACAATAAGGTTACATAACTCCATTTTATTCTAAATATGGAGTTATTTTTAAATTACATATATTTAAATGTATGTATCTATTCAGTTGCTTTTATATATAGAGTATATATGATTTAATAGTACTTAAAGGCAATATACTGAAACTGCTTAAGTGAATAAGCGTTGTAAAGTCGAGCGCGCTGACCTCCGACAGCTCTTATTATACATCTTATGTTATTTCATAAATAATAGATACATGTGCTATTGCTAATTTCTCCATTTGACACCCATGTTTTCCACTTTTAGTCATGGGTTATCCATTCAATTATAGAGATTTTCCATTTTTTGACAAAATATGTTCAATGTCGTCTGCTGCAGAATTGTCGTATGAGGGAAAGGGTTAAAGTACATATAGAGGTTTATCATGTTTCATTGAAGAATATAATGTGAAAAATGTTAGGTTTTAACAGGGTTTGACACTAACTTAAATTTACTAAGATCCATAAGGACTCCCTAGTGCTTGATGCTGGGGTCCCTCCAACCTTTAAGGGAGCCCTTCAAATAATTGTATTTATGGAAACAAAAACAACAACATTTTATTTTATATGACTTTTTATGATATTCCTGTAATTCATCATTAACAATATTACATTAAACTTAGCATCATCTTATATGCCTTATTTTGCAACAAAGCAGAGTCTCTATCGAATATTTCACAATTCTCCTCGTCACTCTCCTCCTCACTTTCGGATTCTAGATCACACTTGATTATGTGAAGATCATTGATAGCCTGTGCTGGCTCCTCTTCTTCCTCTTGAACAATTACATCAAGATCAATTGCTGTAAGCTGAACCGCAGATGAACTCTGCAATAAATACAATTCTAGAGATTATAAAAATAAAAAATAGAAATTCTGTTGAAATTTTGAGACATACAATAATTCTTACAGGCTTATACTGTTAATACATTTTGAAAAAAAAATAGATTTAAGAGTGATGCTTAGCAGCTACTGTCAATAAATTACCTTTTTACCCTCATCAACAAATAAGGGTCGTCTGGATCTAACTGAGCTAGTATTCCAATAACTGACTGAGGCTTCTGGATCAAACTTTCCCACATCTGCAGTCTCTGCATTGACAAGTAGTAGGTCACTAAGGTGTTTAAACTTTATCGGATAGTCTTGACCGCCAGTCATTTTTCACCATCTTCATGCTAAAAAAGAATGTGAAAATTAAATAGTACAGGAAAGGGAAATAATGAATACATTCATGATTGTGCTAAACTCATTCCTGTGCAAATGATCAATTATAGTACTTACCGAGAGAATCCTCTTTCTGCATCCACAGAACTAGATGGTAGAGTTAGCAGGTAATTGATGAAAGTGAACAGATTTTGGTATTTTGAATGTAATGATGTCCAAACTGATGACCATGTGAGGGACTGGACTGTTTCACTGAAATGTTAAATTGCATTGGTTAATGGGGGAAACAGTTAATTTTTTCAATCAATCAACAGAAAATTACAGTTTAAAAACAACAGTTCATTACCTGCTGCTATACAACTCAATCTTAAGTCTGGACCATTCTGGTTCTATTGCCTCCACCTCAGCTCCAGCAAGTATTAGGGCTTCTTCACAAAATGGTAGTATCTCCGCAATTTGGCTGTCTCCATAGTCAGCTGAAATTATTTGTTATTACACTATGTTAGACATTTGCAATATTAATATATTAATGTCATCATTATTCATATCATCATGGCCACTCATGACCAATAATATGTTATCACATATTACATGTATACAGAATGATAGCAAATACTTTCATTGATATCAAAAGTTCATTCATGTAATATTTATAAAATTAAACTACAGTTAAAAATTTAGTTTTATTTGTAATTGAGTGTTTGTAACAGATCTACATAATGTTTAGTATATACCTGTTAGGCTCAAATTATCAGAGAGTGGCCAGTTTGTGAATTTTAAAAATGAGCTTCCTTTAAACAAATGGAGATCTCCTTCAAATCTAGTATCAATTGCTGATATGAGTGATGTTAGGAAGCAAATCCTGGTCTGCTCTAATACATGAAGTGTTCCATCACATTGTGCAGCTAGCTTCCTCAGGTAAGGACCATTGCTATATTCAAATTGCATAATAGAGTAAGCTTGAGTAAACACTTCCTCACATATATAGACACCTGCCTATTCTGCAGCTGATGATTTTTGAAAACATTGTGACAAATAACTCTAAGGAGAAATTGCTCATAATGTTATTATGAGCAATTCTGCTTTTGCAACAATGTTTCAATAATTGATCATTACTAATTTAGTTTAAAAAAGTGTTTTAGATGTTTTCAAAGTTGTCTGCTAAAGATTTGTTGTATGTGGGCAAGGGTTACATACCACCAATAATCACAAACTACAAAGCAAAGTTAATCAAGAGCAATAGAATGAAAGAGAGTATTGACAAGTAGAATCAATAGTGGCATTGTTAGCTAAAGACAAAAATAAAAGCAGGGGATAGACATTACCTTCATAAGTAATAACAGTATAATATATAAAAACTGTAACAGTGCAAAGTTTGTTAATAAGTTAACGTTTCTAAAACTACTGATATAGAGGGTTAAAGGAAACTATTATATGTGACCAATGCAGGCAAGATCCATCACCAAAATATTAAAAGGTTTGCAAGACACAGCAAAAAGCTATATATTTATTAGTTACATACTATACTAAAGCTAATAAGGGTTATTGAACAAACCTCTGTTTATATTTTTCGAGTGTTGATTTCGCTGATTGGAGTTCATTATAAATGTCACCAAGGCATGCATTTTTCTCCTGGATGGCCTCTGATGCCATGCTAAGACAAGTTACAATGTCAAGCAGTAGATGGAGCCAGAATTTCATATGCCTATCTTGAAGGAGCTTCAGAAAGTTTTTTCCTTTAGCTGCCGAGTCTTTTCTGTGTGATGAATCACATGGGTTCTGAATCTGTTATATATAATAGTCATTATTTTTTAAGAATAATGATAACCCTGTAATTGTTTTACAGTTTCACATATATTGCAGGATTTTACTTTCATTTCATATTATTATGTATTTTTAAATTTTGCTTACAAATACATGTACACAGAGACTAAAATGATGATTTATCATTGCATAGTGGGTACTGATTAAAAGCAAAATGTGAAAGGAAATAGGCCAGATCTGTATTCACCTGCTCTAGATGTTGAACTATTGCATCATATCCATGTAAAATATTTTTAATGGCAAGGCGAGTGTGTGGCAACCAGCGAGTACCGCCAACCCGGGTAGGAACTTTGGATGAAATGTCCAGGGTTTTGTATGAGGCCATCAAGTTGGCTCTGTTCAGTGGGCTGTTTCTGAAGAAAGAAAAAATTTTGCTATATTTAAAGTTGCATTAATTTATAACAGCAATATTCATTAGACTTTTTCATAAATAAACTTAGGAATAACATTAAAGAAGTCAGTCTATAAAACAATGGGTTAAATTTAACAATTAATACAAAATTTTAGTTGTATAAATGTCAGAAAGGTCACTCTACTTACTTGTAAAAGAGGTACAAGTTAAGCAATAAGGCTTCACACTTTTGATGAGTTTTGGTCGAAAGACTCTTTATGGCATCTTTGTAAGCAAGTTCCAACCTGAAATTGCAAAATCATAAGGTCAATAAACAATAATGAATTGCATTTTGATATTTTTTTAACATTTGGACATATAAAAATTAACATCAGTGTGTGTGTTTGTAAATCAATATCCAAACACTTCTTTTACAAAACTGTTGTTTGAATTCTACCTAAATTGTCATGATCTATACATGACGTACCAAGAATAAAGTTTATAAACCATCTATATTGATATGATTAATAATTATATTCACTCACCTATGCGCTGAACAGTGAATAGCATGTATGAAAGGCCTTTTTGTCAGATCACGCATCCTCTGTATGACCCCCGTCTTTTTCCCTGTCATCACTGATGCACCATCCGTCCCCATGGCAATAACCTTTGACTTCCAATCATCCCCCCACCTCTCTGACAGAAGTCCATTTATAGCATTTGTAATGTTATAGCTGTCTGCCTTTGGAACATTCTTAATGCCAACAAGGTGAGTGTACACCTGAGAAAAAAAAGACATTTCATTATTAAAATTATCTTGTTAAAATATTAGACATTGCCTATTCACTGGCACTAAGTAATGCCACTGTGTAATTACAAGTATTAGGTGGATTATTTAAATACCCTGCAGTCAATTGCTTTCCAAAAAATATGGAAGAAAGCAATTACTTGTGTAGGCATTATGGTTTCATTGAAAGTGTTCTCTGTTTTATAAGAGTAATTATAAATATGGAATTTTATTATATAGTGTACTTACTTTGCATTCATAACTTGACCGCACTAGAACAATTTCAGCTTCTTTTGAGGCAGTGTCAGTTGCACCATCAGAGATGACGGATATGAATTTTGAGGCTTGGATCACTTGGTCCTGCTCCAGTCTCCTTGTGTCTGCTATAGCGGTGACAAATTTCGAACAATATTTATCGGTAATATATGTCTGGCCAATGTCAAGCCCCTTTGCCCTATCAAGTTCACACAGGGAGACATAATCACTATATGGCTTGCCCAATTTAGCAATATAATGGGAATTACGAAATAACAGGTTAAGTTTATCATAGGTCGATTTGTGAAGAAGATTAAGTGTTTTTTCTCCCTTGGAAGTTCCTGGCTGTTGATTCTTTGCATTACATCGACGTGTATTGCTTTGGTGACTGTCGGAGATATCATGTCTTTTTATTGTCTGAACCTTAAAGTTATCACAACCAGTGATGAATGTGCCAGCTGTGTCAAATTGTTTACAAATTCTGCAAGTCATTGCATTTTTTTCTGGATTGAAATCCAACCAAACAAATTCATTCTTCCATTTCGGCTGAAATTTCCTTTCCCTCTTTTGATGGTCGTACTCACGCTGATTTTCAAGTCTTTCCTCGTCAGTTTTCTTTTTCTTTTGTGGCGGCTGGGATGCGTTATCCAAAAAACGCCACATTTTGCCGAAACGCGAAAACCGATGACAATTCAATGCATGTCGGAGACTTCGCACCACATTGATATCGTACTACTTATTTTTATACTATCTTTGGATAGTTTGTATCATTCATGGACACTTTGTACCAGATAAACACATATATTGAATGATATAAGTGTTATAAACAAAATCAGTGTCACACGTAAAGACAAAAAGGACTTTATTATCAATATGTGGTCGAATGGTAGCGAATTTTCATGGTGCGAAGTTCACGTCATTCATTTCAATGTTGTTGGTTACGAAAAAACTAGGGGCAAAAACAAAACCGGAAATGCAAATTTTCGGGTCATTTTTATTATTGTTCGAAACAAATCTTGTTATTTTAGTACTAATACAATTAAAGGGAAGAACTATAGGCGACAAATTAGGGATCCCGACGGACTCGCCAGCCAGTAGGATGAAAGATTCCTCACTCAAATCTACGATCCTCGGGATCGCGGGATCCCGTTAATGTCGAACCCTGTTTTAAAGTATATAAAAATGTTGGGTCTTAAAGTATATAAAGATGTTGGGTCTCAAATACATACATGTTAGTGTTGGGTCTTGAAAATGGTTTATCAAATCTCATTATAGAATATAATGTGAAACATGTTGGGTCTTAAAGTATATAAAAATGTTGGGTCTCAAATATATAGATGTTCATGTAAGTGTTGGGTCTTGAAAATGGTTAATCAAGTCTCATTAAAGAATATAATGTGAAACATGTTGGGTCTTAAAGTATATAAAAATGTTTGGTCTTAAATGAATATACAAAGTATTTGTTTGTTTGTTTGTTTGTTTGAATGGGGTTTAATGCTGTTTTTCAACAATTTTTCAGTTATATACAGCGGTCAGTTAACCTAACCAATGGTTTCTAACTAGTACTCAACACAATTTCTCTGCAAGAAACTGACAACTCTCTCACATGAGTCAGTGATATAAATATGTTAGGTCTCAAATACATACATATATACATGTCAGTGTTGGATCTTAAAAAAGGTTCATCAGGCCAACATTTTTTTAGTTTCTGTTTTACGAGAATGCCTGCCCAATTTTTTCCAAAAATGAAACAAAATAAAACAGTTTTGAGTTCATTTTATTTTTTTATTTTTCGCTGACCTCATTATTTGAGTTGAACAGAAATAAAATTGACAATATATTTGAGAGAAAACGCAGATAATCATGGTCTGTTCATCTTGTAAAATGATAAAACTGCATTTTCTATCACTTATTATTATTAAAAAAATATAAGAAAAATGTTGCCTTTTTATTGCTTTATTTTTATGTTTTTGGTAGAGTGCTTAATAAAGAGACTTTTATTTTTATTTTTATTTCGCCCTACCAACCCAATTCTTTTACCAAAAAAATCTCGTAAAACAGATAATAAAAAAATGTTGGCCTCAAGTCTCATTGAAGATTATAATGTGAAAAATGTTGAGTCTTAAAGTACATAAAAATGTTAGGTCTCAAATACATGTACATGTATATGTGCTCATATATCTTAAAAACATTACAGGTGATGATGTGGCGGCCAAAAAGGAAAAAGGCTGTGGAGCAAGATTTAGAAATCACCCTTTCCAAATTAATTAGCTGCAATGAGCACGAGAAATGTTATTTAAAATTCATTGATACCTACATTGGTAAGTATTTGCTATTTTACTACACTATTGGTTTCAGGTTCAGGGTTTGATCTTTGTCTGGCCACAGTGTGATCACTCTCCGTCGGTCTTCGTCCTTTGTTAACTTATAGCTTCAAGCAAATCTCCTTCTAAAGTAAACCACTGCATGGAAGTTGAGGGAACTTGGCATGGATGTTCCTTGCATGGTTATCTTTGCAATTTATTTAAATAATTTCAATTTATGTACAACTGGTTGCAATGGCAACGAAAAGTAAAGGTTAAAAGTCTGCTGGTCTGAAACAAATTGCTCGATTTCAAAATAATTTCACCGAAATGTTCCTTAAGTGGACCTGAACCATGTTTGTTTAAAGCTTTGCGATTTGTCAGAAAAACATGGCCACCAGGGGACGAGGCTTGTTTTCCATATTTGGCAATAGCAAAAAGTTAAAAAAATCTTCTAAAACAACGGGCTGGATTTCAATATAATTTGTCAGAAATGTTTCTTGGACCTGCTACCAAGATTGTTCAAGCCCTTGCGATTAGTCTTAAAAACATGGACAATAGGGACGGGGCTGGTTTTTAGCTCTACTGGCCAAAGGCCAAAAGGGCTTATGTCGTGGCGATTTGTCCGTCATCCGTGCGTGAGTGCGTGCGTCCGTAAACAATTTCTTGTTAACACGATACAGTCTTCACTTTTGATTGTATCTCAACCAAACTTATACAGTAGTTAGATATCCATGAGAGCTCGGTTCCTTTTGAAAATGAGCCAGATCCGCCCCATGCATGACTGAATTATGGCCCTTGAAATTGTCAAAATTGCTATAATAGGGCTTGTTAACATGATACAGTCCTTATTTTTTATTATATCTCAATCAAACTTATACAGTAGTTAGATATCCATAAGAGTTTGGTTCATTTCTAAAAAACGGCCAGATCTACCCATGCATGGCTGGATTATGGCCCTTAAAATTGTCAAAATTGCTATAATACAGCTTGTGAACACAATAGAGCTTTCATTTACTATCTGATCTTCACCAAACTTAGATGGTATTTGAATATTGATAACATATTGGTTCCTTTTGAACAAGCCAGATAAATGCCAGTAGAGCATAGGCCCTCATGGGCCTCTTGTTTAGCTTAACTATTCCAAGAATAAGGCAAGCTATTCTACTCGCCCTGGCATCGCTGTCTGTATTGCATGTTGGTTAAAGTTTTGCAAAGTCATAGAACTTACAAGAACTTAGAAATTCTGATTTGAGTTTGATGTGCAAGTCAATATCTCGCCAACTGTTCAATGTGATTGACACTTTATGTAAGGCTTTGCAGTCATAACTAAATGAATCAAGTGGAATAACTCTTACCTGATTTTTCTGTTGCCAATTTTGGCAGCCACAGCCAGTATTGGATTAAAACTTCCTACAAATTTTTGTTTGGCTGGTTAAACACCCAGGAAACGGATCATGAGTGAAATTCCTTCTCGCCCACATTTCTCTGTGACGATTTTGCAAAAGACATTGTGTCATTTGTCTTTCACCTCAGAATCAAGCTGTCTTGCAGAGAAATTGTGTGGAGTACTAGTTAGAAATCCAGGAAACTTGGTTAGGGTAACTGACGCCTATATCTGAAAAAATGGGGAAAACTGCGTTAAACCCCATTCAAACAAAGTTTTACAGTTGCAAGACTTGTCCTATTCATTATGTTAGATAACTCCTGTTACATGGCCATGATCATTCTCAATCAAAAAAAATATTTTAAATTAAGAATTACTGAATATTATAACCTTTTTTTTTTTTAATTAATAGGCTCTGGTGTATTTGCTGCACGAAAACTTACGAAAGGAGAATTCCTCCTGGAATACAAGGGAGATTTTATTGAAGGAAATGATGATGTCGACACGGGGTTTAAATTTTATTTTAAACACAATGAGAAGATGCTATGGTATTTAAAGATATTTATAAGCTGTTAAATGCTTCTATTGGCGATCTTATTACTTCAGCATCATGAAACAACTTGTATTAAAATTGTTGAAAATTATGTATTATTCTGGTGGAAAAAGCTTGACATTTTGACATTTAGGAAATTTTGGCATATTCCGAATGTAGTTAGTGTATCAACATTACAGATACATGCATGCTTTGGATTTTAGCTTGCCTGGACAAAAGTCCAGGAAGAGCTATTGCAGTCACGTCGGCGTCCGTATCCGCATCTTGATAAATGAATTTTTGCGTTAAAGGTTTTTAATAGCTTATAACTTCACTCTCACTAAATGGATTCTTTTGACATTTGCCATGTGCTTAGATATTGGTTTGAAGTTTCTAATAGTACCAGCCCTATTTTTGTCGTCACTGATAAAGAAATTCCTCATGAATTTTTGTGTTAAAGTTTTTTGATACCTTATAACTTCACTATGCCTTGATGTATTCTTTTCATGTGTGACATACATGTGTTTACTTATTGGTATGAAGTTTCAAACAGTACCACCTCCATCAAGGTGAGGGCCATGGACTTGGAATTTCCACATTAATTATTGCATTAAAGTTTGTTGATAGCTTGTAACTTCACTTGAGGAATGTGCAATGTTGGCTGATTTATTTAATATCAACATGCAAGATCATCATCCACCATTGGTATTCACATCCTAATATAAAAGAAAGAGGAGCGAAACAGCAAAGTAACTTGAAAGACAAAAATATCAGTAACATAATCATTAACACTAAAGGCTCATAAATGTAAAACTTAAATGTAAGGTGTGACATGTAATTTTTGCTAATTCTAATTTGAGAGTGATTGATTGATTGATTGGGGTTAAACGCCGTTTTTAACAATTTCTCAGTTATATCACGGCGGCCTGTCTGCCGCCAGTTCACCTACTCATGTGTTTCCTGGTTTTCTCACACCAGTACTCCACACAACAATCTTCCCAAGCAACTGGCTGCTTTTCCACATAGACTAAACCCATTGGTGGAAGACGAATGACGCATGTCGCAATGACTTTTGTCACACGTCGGAAAGAAAGTTGGCCGAGCCGGGACTCGAACTCACAACCCCTGGATTGACAGCCCACGTCGTTACCGACTGAGCTACCGGAACTCGACTTGAGATTGCTTGAATAATTTGCTAAAAATTCCTGACATTAGGTACTATTGTTATAAAGTACTTGCATTTTGATTTCATAGTTTGAATAGAACAATAATTATTCATCTTACTTTTCAGCATTGATGCCACAAATTCTGAGGGTCTGGGGCGCATGGTCAATGACCATCCAGGCCATAAAGCCAATTGTAGAATGAGAAAAATTTTGCTAAGTGGGGGAAAGCCAAGGTTGTGTCTCTTTGCTGTAAAAGACATATCAGAAGGAGATGAATTGAGATTCGATTACGGAGTGTCAAACCTGCCTTGGAGGAAAGAAAAGGTGATTATAAAAAACATTTTCTCTAAAGTGTCATTGTATACATACGTGTGATATTAATAATGATATTATGATTTTGATAAAAAGGTATATTATTCAATTCCAGCTGGAGGTTTACTTGTGAAGGGTTTAGGTACACAGGAGTTGAAGAAATCAAATGAGCTATTGTGATAAATTTTACAAACATTTCATTTATTTGTTTAATAAGGCCTAAAAAATATAGGTATGTTTCCTCTTACAGGCTTTAAAAAAGATAGGGTTGGTAGGTCGGGATATTTTTTCATCCCTTTTTAGCTCAACTGAGCACAAAGTGCTCAAGCTGAGTTATTGTGATCACCTTTTGTCTGGCGTGTGTCAACATCTTCTTCTCAGTAACTAGTGGGTCAATTGGGATGAAACTTCACAGAAAGCATTTTCTCAATGACCTCGCACAAATTCCTTCAAATTTTTGGGATCCATGCAGGATTTTGGTTTCCATGGCAATGAACGAAAAAAAAAAAAAAAAAAATTCTTCTTCTCCCAAACTGGTTGGCAGATTTTCAAATAATTTTGTAGAAATGTTCTTTGGTTGATCCTCTTAACTGATTCCTTCAAGGGGGTCGGGCTATTTTGCCTTATGTGGCTATAGTGAAAACTTAAAAAATCTTCATTGACGAATGTGTCAGGCCGATTTTTAAATAACTTTGTAGATATGCTCCTCTCAATGACCTCTCCAGAATTCCTTCAAATTTTGGGGATCCATGCAGAATTTTGGTTTCCATGGTAACGAAACGAAAAAACTTTAAAATTCCTCTTCTCCCAAACTGGTTTGCAGATTTTCAAATAATTTTATAGAAATGTTCCTTGGCTGATCCTCTATCAGATTCCTTCAGTGCTATTTTGCTGTATATGGCTAAAGTGAAAACTTAAAAAAAAATCTTCTCCTCCGAAAGTATCTGGCCGATTTTCAAATAATTTTTGTAGAAATGTACTTTGGCCGATCCGATTCCTTTAAGCCATGTTGATTGGTCAAAACATGGTCACCAGGGTGCTTGGCTGTTTTGCCTTATATGCATATAGTCAAAACTTCAGGTGAGCGATTCCAGGGCCATCATGGTCCTCTTGAGTTTTTTAACCCAGTGGGGTTTGGTGCTGCAAGCTTATTGTTGAAACAATCCATTTGATATAACTGTATTAAACACTGGAACTAACCCTGCAGGACGAGTGACCCGAAACAGGAAGGGAACGTTTTGACTACTGGAAGGGTACGTTTCGACTTCTGGAAGGGTACAGTTTGACCAGATCCCGGAAAATCTACTCGCCCTGCACAAAATTTACTTGGCCTACATTTTAACGGACAAATCGGGTAACGCTTATAAGACATACATATTTTTGCTGCCACTCATTTTTACTATCAAAGCAATATTTTCAAACATTTATTTTCTTTCATGAAATCGACGAACTGTTTGTCCGCTTGATTATGAAAAGTCGAAATAGTAACAGTTTTTTATCGTTCCTATTACCGGCTAAATGTTAATCAATTAAACAGTAGATGGTTATGTCTATTCGAATTGAGACAAGTTTCAAATTGTAAGTTTTATTTTCTTCAAGACCTGTAGTTACTGTAATGCATGTGATATCAACTTAACAATTTTGAAACAAATATTGTGCATTCGATCATAATTTACACTTACACTTCATGAGATCATATTTCCGGTTTAGATTTATTGTTTACATCCGGGATTTTAATTGAAAGGTTTTTCGCAATCTTCGTTTTGGAAAATAAAATGGATTGATATTTGGATCAGGATAATTTTGCGGGCGAGTGAAATTTCGAGGCAAAATGTGCTGGAAAAAAATACGGTCAGGGGCATTTATAGATGGTTGGTCGGGTAACTGGAAACATAACTCTTTTTTTTACGCCTAAACAAATCTTATTAGATGTATGGGAATGTTGTGATGAAAATTAAAAATTGTATTTCAGAGAGGAGCTGTAAAACAAGTGCTGTACAATTTACCAAGTAATATAAGATTGAAGTTGCATTAATTTTCAGTTGATTGTTTTAGCAGGGGTAGTAAAATCAGTTATCTGTGTCGTACATTTTTCAGTCTGGGCAAGTGACTTTTGAAGTCTTATTTGTCTGTGGGCTATACCAATTTTGATGATCAAATTCTTCAATTCTCATCCATTTACAAATATATTATGCCAACTTGGTTTTAAGCCGAACCGCATTTCTTTGGACTGTTCGATTGAGCAGCTTGCGAACAATGTAGACTTTTATCGTTACTGAATAAAATCAGTGTTTTATCAGTACCATAAATGGGTGTTCGATCATTTTCCAAACAGACAAAATTATGATAATTGTAAGCTTGTATTTCAATCAAGCTGGCTGAGAGATTTCTCATGGCAGCGAGTTTATGAAACAGCTACATGCAGGGCTTTCCAAAGTAGCCGGTAGACGGCGGAAATCCGCCGGTTACTGTGGCTAAAAGGGCCGGCTACTTCACTGACAAAAAAAACCCTTTTTTTTAAAATACTGTATGTACAGACAAGCGTCGAAATTCCCGGGACAAAAGGGCCGATATTTTTTTTCCAAGAATATGACATCGCTGGAGCTAATCTCCTCGAAGCCAACTGACAAATATATATGTGCAGTAGACACATTTTCCTTTATAATATTTAATCAAAAGGTGTTTTGTCGAGTCACGTACGCGCTTTATAGCAGTTATAATACATTATAGTGTACTACATGTAAAGCGTCTAATGATCTGAAATTGAAAAATGTAAAACTCAATTTCATTGGCTGGCTCATTAAATATCAGCCAATCGTAAGGCATCTTTTAAGAACCCGGATTAAACCCTTTCAAAATGTCGGAACGAAAACAGTTTCGACAATCGCTTTTCTTCTTTCGGAAAGATTACACGTCGACAAGCATTAAAACGGAAAATAATAATCAAAATTCTGTCGATGAAGAACAAATGTCCAACTCCTCAATAAGTACTGTACCTGATTACCTGTCAAATTGTCTGGCTGAGCAGTTTTCGATGCAGAAAAACAGCTACAATTTCTGCACCCAACATACAAAAATCAAATGCATTGATATACGGGACTTCCTATTTTCGGACCAGTACATTAACGAGGCACGCAGACAGCCAAAAAAATGAGGCCTCTGTGATTTGTGCAAATCTGCAGCCGAACTTTGGACACGTCAGCAGCGAAAATGTAAAGGCCATATTTTACAGTAGCACTCAAAACTTATTTTGGCTAGAAAAAGATAATCCCCCGCTTCTTATATATACGAGCCTACTTGAATTTTTGAAAATTTTAAACTGTCCAGGTATATCACCTGTCACACAGTGGAAATGCTTTATTTTCTTCTGAAACCATAGCCAATTTATAATGCAGGTCAACGCAATGAGCCTGAAAGTGAAAAAAGTATCCAGTTCTGTCCCACGATCATCATCACACTGAATTGAAGGTTAAACTATCCTACACTCAAAAGAAATGAAATTTCTTTGTGATTTTTTTTTAAATTTCATACATAAAAAATGGTAAATTGAAATATGGAATTAGGTTCCAGAAGAATGCTAGAATGCAGGATTTTGCTCTATTAACCCAAGAGCTTCTGGCATAATTAGTCTAAATATAATTCAATATTTCAAAAAACAAATTGTACCAAATAATTCAGAAAAACAGAACATTTCAGAAAAAAATCAACTTATTGAAGTGTTAAAACAGTGCTTCAAAATGCAGGATTTTGTACTATTTTTTCGTCAGCTTCTGGGGGCCTAGGCGACCCAAAGACCTTCTTCTAATAAAAAAATATCGCCTCCCTTTGCTCGGCAGTAGCCGCCTACTTTCTTAAAATTGCCTCCTACTTGAAATACTATGGAAAGCCCTGTACATGTAAAATCTGTTAAGAGTTGTTTGTACTCCGGCACTGTTTTAATACGGAAAGCCTTTTTGTCTGCTCATGATGAAAGTTCAAAACATGCAACACATAAACATATATGTAAACAAAGGAACATAGCAAACTGTTAACAGTTACTTGTTAATTGTAACATGTATAACAAGGGACACACAGAATAGTTTAGAATGTTTGATATATGGACAAGTACATTTTGTATATAACTATATGGACAAGTGAATTGTGTAATTTACTTGTCCGTGAACAATTTATTGTTTTAGAGATTTCACCACCCCTCTTTGGAAAATTCCTATTATGTTTTGGGAAGCGAGATAGAGAGTCCTTATTAAGTCACAATGTGAAGACTGATTTTGTCAGATATTCAGTTTTTGGTACAAAGATTTTTTGTTACAAAGATTAAGGCATACCATAAAAGTTGGAATGTTTTATTAAATTCAACCATAAATAAATATAAAGTAACAAAATATTTAGGAAAAAAATCAAAACCGATTGATTGGATTGAATTATTGTAGCTCTTCTCACTGAGCATCTAGTTTGCACATAGAAAACAGGTGGTCAACTTTAGCTTGATAAAAACAGTTACTTCTGATTATCTCTATCAGAATTTTAGTTGCAATCAGCCTTAAATCATTAACAGGGTGAAACATTGATGTGTTTCCAATTTTACATATAACCTGTAATAATGAGCAAATATTGTCCACTTTAGTTTCCAATAGAAATGTAAAGGAATAAATATTGTTTCATATACTGATGAAGTCACAAAAAATGGATTTTCAAATTTTGATGGACTCGAATGTCAATTTTTGGAAGGGTTCATATAGTCTACAAGTGATTCTCATTAATTTCACTATCAGAGTAGCAAACAATACAAATTCTGAAATGCCAACTTGTTGTTACGAGCTGACTCAACTGAAGTTACATTGTTTGCAAAATCAGCTCATGATGTGAATAGCAAGAGAATGGTTAAATAGCACCAGTCCCAGAACTTTCAGAGATTGCAGACAAACAAATTACTTGATAAAGCGTACTCTAAATATAAACAATGACGTTGAACAGCAATTTTCAATCTGTTTCTGTGACTGAAAGCGATGTCCCTGGCGCTAAACTTATTTCATGGTTGCAAAACATCCATTCGTTCAGTTGAAGTGATGGCTACATTGCAGGAATATGAAATACAGTGGAAACATGGAAAGCATTCAAAGATAATTTCTTTGTAAGAAAAAAATGCGTGGACATCACATTAACAAAAATTCACAGTCTGCTATCAATATAAATTTTAACTTAAAATTAGTGTAGATTCTAACTGATTTAGTATAGCACTAATATTGACTTTCACTCGTGCTCATCTTTGATGTGGAAAAATGTTTTCCAATTGATGCTGGATAAAATTGGCCCGGTAAATTAGGAATCCGCTGTGGTCGAGTGGTTAGCGTCTGGGATTTCGAAACCGGGTGGGATCATGAATAAGTGAACTGTCGCCGTGATATAACTGGAATATTGTTGAAAGCTGTGTAAAACCCCAATAAATAAATAAATAAATAAATAACATACAATCTTGAACAAGTTTTTCAATTTCCCAAATCCCAATATGAATGTATTTACTCAAGTAGTTAAGACTTCCTTTAAATAGGCCTTTTAGCCTTTGATGTTACTATTGTTTTCATGTTTGTTATTACTGTTTTTATTAGAGATGTCGACGTTTCCATGGTCAAGAAATACATTTGATTTTAGCTCACCTGAGCTTTGCTCAAGGTGAGTTATTGTGATCGCCTTTTGTCCGGCATGCGTCGTGCGTCGTCCGTCAACTTCTTCTCCTCAGTAACCAGTGGGTCAAATGGAATGAAACTTCACAGAAAGCATCCTCTCAATGACCTCACCAGATTTCCTTCAAATATTTGGGATCCATGCAGAATTCTGGTTTCCATGTCAACGAAATGAAAAAAACTTCAAATTCTTCTTCTCCCAAACTGGTTGGCAGATTTTCAAATAATTTTGTAGAAATGTTCCTTGGATGACCCTCTATCAGATTCCTTCAAGCCATGTTGATTGGTCGAAAAACATGGCTGACAGGGGGCGGGGGATGCTATTTTGCCTTATATGGCTATAGTGAAAACTTAAAAAATCTTCTTCTCCGAAAGTTTCAGGCCGATTTCAAATAATTTCGTAGAAATGTTCCTTGGTTGACTCTCTATCAGATTCCTTCAAGCCACGTTGATTGGTTGAAAAACAAGGCAGCTAGGGGCGGGGGGGGGGGGGGGGCTATTTTGCTTTATATGGCTATAGTGAAAACTTAAAATATCTTCTCCTCCGAAAGTGGCAGGCTGATTTTCAAATAATGTGTAGAAATGTTCCTTGTGTGTGACCCTCTATCAGATTCCTTCACGCCATGTAGATTGGTTGAAAACTATGGCCGCCAGGGGGCGGGGCTTTTTTTGCATTTTATGGCTATAGTAATAACTTAAAAAATCTTCTTATCCGAAAGTGTCAGGCTGATTTTCAAATCAGATTCCTTCAAGCCATGTTGATTGGTAAAAAAACATGGCCACCAGGGATGGGGCTGTTTGGAGATTTTTTTTGCCTAATTAATGGCAGTGGAGCGATATTGGGCCTCTTGCTTTTAGTGATCACATTTTGATCACATTTTGATCACATTTTGTCCGGCGTGCGTCGTCAACATTTGAGCTTGTAAACACTCTACAGGTTACATTTTGCATCCAATCTTCATGAAAGTTTATCAGAACATTCATCTCCATCACATCTTGGACAAGTTCGAAACTGGGCTGTATGAGGTCAAAAACTATTGAAGGGAAATCTTGTTAACACTGGAAGCCACATTTTCAACTTGAGCATGTTGAAACTTTATCAGAATGTTTGTCTTGATAATATGTAAGTCAAGTTCAAACATGGCATGTTGGGTCAAAAAGTAGGTCACTAGGTCAAATTGAAGGAAAATCTTGTTAACACTCTAGAGGCCTCATTTTTTGCTTTAGATTATTTTGTCAGAATGTTTGTCTTAAAAATATCTAGGTCAAGTTCGAATATGGGTCATACTTGGTCAAACTAAGTCACTAGGCCAAATTGAAGGGACATCTGTGTAGAAGCCGCTTTTTTGGCTACAGCAGCTTGAAATTTGATCAGAATTTGTATCTAAATGATATCTAGGCCAAGTTCGAATATGGGTTATTCCGGGTTAAAAACTAGGTCACTAGGCCAAATTGATGGGAAATCTTGTTAACACTCTACAGGCCCATTTTTTGCTTCAGAATGTTTGTCTTAAAGATATCTAGATCATGTTTGAATATGGGTCATATTGCGTCAGAAACTAGGTCACTAGGCCAAATTGAAGGGAAATCTTGTTAACTCTGTAGAAGATACAGTTTTTTCTACAGCAGCTTGATATTTGATGAGAATGTTTATTTAAATGATATCTTGGCCAAGTTCGAATATATAAAACTGTATTGATTTAAAATTTAGTTTTATCGGTGAATTATAATAAAAAAAAAAAAGGAATTTGGAGGAGGGGTCACTTTACCATGGCCATAGTAAAATGACCCCCCCCATTTTTTTCATCTTATACTATTTCATTGTACTATTTATAGTTACAAACTCAATAATAAACTGTATTGATTTAAAATTTAGTTTTATCAGTGAATTTTAATAACAAAAATAAAGGAATTTGGAGGGGGGTCACTTTACCATGGCCATATTTAAATGACCCCCCTATTTTTTTCATCTGATACACTATTTCATTGTTCTATTTATAGTTACAAAGTCAATAAGAAACTGTATTGATTTAAAATTTAGTTTGATCGGTGAATTATGATAAAAAAAAAAAGGAATTTGGAGGAGGGGTCACTTTACCATGGCCATAGTAAAATGACCCCCCACTATTTTTTTCATCTTATACTATTTCATTGTACTATTTATAGTTACAAAGTCAATAATAAACTGTATTGATTTAAAATTTAGTTTTATCAGTGAATTATAATAACAAAAATAAAGGAATTTGGACGGGGGGGTCACTTTACCATGGCCATATTTAAATGACCCCCCTATTTTTTTCATCTGATACACTATTTCATTGTACTTTTTATAATTACAAAGTCAATACTAAATTGTATTGATTTAAAATGAATTATAATAAAAAACAAGCAAATTCAGAGAATTATGGTCCCCCACCAGGGTCAAGGTCACAAGGTCAAAAAAAATTGGTATTGATGGAAAGGGGTTGTCACAAGGAATACACATGTGAAATATGAAAGCAGTACCTATTATGGTTCAGAAGTTATGACCAAGGTTAAAGTTTTTGTGACGGAGGGACTGACGGACTGACGAATGAGAAATAATAGTGCTTTCGCTAAAAGCGGGGGACAAAAAAGGGAATTTGGAGGGGGGGGGGGGGTCACTTTACCATGGCCATAGTAACATGACCCAATGAATTGGTAACACTGTATTTTTATGCCCCCACGGAATCTCCGATTCGGGGGGCATATAGTTTTTGGCCTGTCTGTCTGTTGGTCTGCACGTCTGTCTGTCTGCACAAAAAAATACTTTAACCTTGGCCATTACTTTTGAACCATAACAGATACGGCTACCATATTTCACATGTGTATTCCTTGTGACATGACCTTTCTGTCAGTACCAACATTTTTGACCTTGCGACCTTGACCTTTGACCTAGATGTTGCCATTCTCAATTTTTTTTTTAACCTTCCCCACTTCTTTTGAACCATAACAGGTAAGGCTACCATATTTCACATGTGTATACCTTGTGACATAACCTTTCTGTCAGTACCAAAATTTTTCACCTTGCGACCTTGACCTTTGACCTAGATGTTGCCATTCTCGAAAAAAACTTTAACCTTGACCACTACTTTTGAACCATAACAGGTACGGCTACCATATTTCACATGTGTATTCCTTGTGACATGACCTTTCTGTCAGTACCAACATTTTTGACCTGGCGACCTTGACCTTTGACCTATTGGGGGGCATCAGTGTTTCACAAACACATCTTGTTTTTCCATATATTAGACATCACTTAATATTGGCAACTAGTGCATTAAAAGTGAAGAAGATAAAACAAATAGTGTGTGCGTGGGGTGTAAGGGGGGGGGGGGGGGGGGGGGTCATTTTACTATGGCCATGGTAAAATGACCCCACTCCTCAACCCAACACTTGTTTTTTTTCACTTATCGTAATTCAATGGTCATACTTAATTTTGTTTCCTTTCAATCTATTCTGCACTTAATAATGACACCCCAGCAATTAGTACATTAAAATGGGTTAAAATGTATAAAAAATAAATAAAATAAGGGGAGTCGTTTTACAATGGCCATGGTAAAATGACCCCCCACACCTAACCCTTATTTTTTTTCCTTGTTTTAATTCACTAGTCATACTTAATTTTGATTCCATACAATCTATTCTGCACTTAATAATGGCAAATAAAACATAAAAATGGGATAAGATGTATAAAACAATTAAATATAGGGAGTCATTTTACAGGGGGGGGGGGGGGGGTCATTTTAGTATGGCCATGGTAAAATGCCCCCCCTCTCCCACCT
Organism: Serripes groenlandicus; assembly: GCA_031761405.1. Classification (NCBI taxonomy): domain Eukaryota; kingdom Metazoa; phylum Mollusca; class Bivalvia; order Cardiida; family Cardiidae; genus Serripes; species Serripes groenlandicus. The sequence goes on along the minus strand of JASEVX010000014.1, from coordinate 9,083,218 downwards.
AACACTTGTTTTTGTCCCCCGCTTTAGCGAAAGCGTGGGGACTATTATTTCTCATTCGTCAGTCAGTCCGTCACGAAAACTTTAACCTTGGTCATAACTTCTGAACCGTAATAGGTACTGCTTTCATATTTCACATGTGTATTCCTTGTGACAACCCCTTTCCATCAATACCAATTTTTTTGACCTTGTGACCTTGACCCTGGCGGGGGACCAGAATTCTCTGAATTTGCTTGTTTTTTTACTTATCCAAATTCACTGGACATACTTAATTTTGATTCCAAAGATGTATAAAAGTAAATAAATATGGGGAGTCGTTTTACAATGGCCATGGTAATATGACCACCTTTATCATATTTTTTATATTTGATCATATTTCATTGGTAACACTAGTTTTTCTTTCCATACCATCTTTTATGCTTAAATAATTGCAAACAGTACATTAAAAAAGGATTCAGATGAAAATGTTAGGGGGGGTCATTTTACAATGGGGGGGGTCATTTTACCATAGCGGTAAAATGACCCGCGGGTCATCTTACCATATAGTAAAATGACCCGCGGGTCATTTTACAGGCAGGTCAAAATAATATATGACACCGGGTTAAAAACTAGGTCACTAGGCCAAATTGATGGGAAATCTTGTTAACACTCTACAGGCCCATTTTTTGCTTCAGAATGTTTGTCTTAAAGATATCTAGATCATGTTTGAATATGGGTCATATTGCGTCAGAAACTAGGTCACTAGGCCAAATTGAAGGGAAATCTTGTTAACTCTGTAGAAGATACAGTTTTTTCTACAGCAGCTTGATATTTGATGAGAATGTTTATCTAAATGATATCTTGGCCAAGTTCGAATATGGGTCACTAGGCCAAATTGAAGGGAAATCTTGTTAACCCTGTAGAAGCCGCATTTTTACTTTGAGCAAGTTGAAACGTTATCAGAATGTTGTCTTGATGATATTTAGTTCATGTTGGAATATGGGTCATATCAGGTAAAAAAATATAATTGACTAGGCCAAATGAAGGAAAATCTTGTTAACACTGAAGGTTGCATTCAGAATAATTGTCTTGATGTGTAGTATTGCAGTACATTGTATAATTAAGGTGAGCGAACTAGGGCCATCATGGCCCTCTTGTTTTGTATTCTTATACCGAAATACGACTCGAATATTTGGTCAGGTATTCAAATATTCAGCTATTCATTGACAACCCTAGGGAAAATGTGCATCTATGGATTAAAGTCATATACTGAATCGGCAGTAATAGTGTTCTGGTCATGATGTCTGAAAGTTGATTACATTTACTCAACTTTAAAGTCTGTTCTGTAAAAGATCTAGTTTTACAGTTCATGGATTAACCCTTTACTCCAAATGAATACGGACTCTTATTAAATCATTATTAAGGTGGCACATGTATGGCAAACAGAAAAATGTTGGGTCTCTGATATGGAGACCCAACAATTTCTTGCATTTATATTAGCTGTGCAAAAATCTTACCTTCCTATTTTATCAATTGACTTAATTCTATGACCGTTATCTTTGATTTACAGAAGACTTAGACAGCCAGAGTAATGTACATGATAAATTGAGTGCCATACCAAACAAGCAACGTGCTACAAACAACAGCCAGGGTAATGATAGCTGTGGTGATGGACATGACATATCTGGTAATGGAGACAGTAGGGACAGTTACAAATACAACAGCAGGCCTCATAAGCACAACAGTCTGGATTGTGAACACACCAGTGGGGCTGTTGCACACGATGTATGTGTCAATGAATACTCAAGCCAGGGTGATCAACACACCAACCAAGATAATGAACTTTCCAGCCAGGGTGATCAAACAAACAGCCAGGCTGATCAACCAAACATCCAGGGTGATCAACATAACAGCCAGAATAATCTACCGAACAGTCCAGCTGATCAACACAACCGCCAGAGTGATCTTCTAAACAGTCATGCTGAACAACACAACAGCCAGAGTAATCTACCAAACAGTCATGCTGAACAACACATCAGTCAGGGTTGTCAACACAACAGCCAGAGTAATCTATCGAACAGTCATGCTGAACAACACAACAGCCAGAGTAATCTACCAAACAGTCATGCTGATCAACACATCAATTATACTGATCAACACATCAGTCAGGGTAATCTACCAAACAGACATGCTGAACAACACAACAGCCAGAGTAATCTATTGAACAGTCATGCTGATCAACACATCAATTATACTGATCAACACAACAGTCAGGGTGATCTACCAAACAGACATGCTGAACAACACATCAGTCATACTGATCAACACAACAGCCAGAGTAATCTACCAAACAGTCATGCTGAACAACACAACAGCCAGAGTAATCTATTGAACAGTCATGCTGATCAACACATCAATTATACTGATCAACACAACAGTCAGGGTGATCTACCAAACAGACATGCTGAACAACACATCAGTCATACTGATCAACACAACAGCCAGAGTAATCTACCAAACAGTCATGCTGAACAACACAACAGCCAGAGTAATATACTGAACAGTCATGCTGAACAACACAACAGCCAGAGTAATCTACCAAACAGTCATACTGATCAACACAACAGCCGGAGTAATATACTGAACAGTCATGCTGACCAACACAACAGCCAGAGTAATCTACCAAACAGTCATGCTGAACAACACAACAGCCAGAGTAATCTACCAAACAGTCATACTGATCAACACAACAGCCAGAGTAATCTACCAAACAGTCATGCTGAACAACACATCAGTCAGGGTGATCAACACAACAGCCAGAGTAATTTATCGAACAGTCATGCTGAACAACACAACAGTCAGGGTGATCAACACAACAGCCAGAGTAATCTATCGAACAGACATGCTGAACAACACATCAGTCAGGGTGATCAACACAACAGCCAGAGTAATCTATCGAACAGTCATGCTGAACAACACAACAGTCAGGGTGATCAACACAACAGCCAGAGTAATCTACCAAACAGTCATGCTGAACAACACAACAGCCAGAGTAATCCATCGAACAGTCATGCTGAACTACACATCAGTCATACTGATCAACACAACAGCCAGAGTAATCTACCAAACAGTCATGCTGAACAACACAACAGCCAGAGTAATCTACCAAACAGTCAGGGTGATCAACACAACAGCCATACTGATCAACACAACAGCCAGAGTAATCTACCAAACAGTCATGCTGAGCAACACAACAGCCAGAGTAATCTACCAAACAGTCATGCTGAACAACACAACAGCCAGAGTAATCTACCAAACAGTCATACTGATCAACACAACAGCCAGAGTAATCTACCAAACAGTCATGCTGAACAACACATCAGTCAGGGTGATCAACACAACAGCCAGAGTAATCTATCAAACAGTCATGCTGAACAACACAACAGTCAGGGTGATCAACACAACAGCCAGAGTAATCTATCGAACAGACATGCTGAACAACACATCAGTCAGGGTGATCAACACAACAGCCAGAGTAATCTATCGAACAGTCATGCTGAACTACACAACAGTCAGGGTGATCAACACAACAGCCAGAGTAATCTACCAAACAGTCATGCTGAACAACACAACAGCCATCGTAATCTATCGAACAGTCATGCTGAACTACACATCAGTCATAATGATCAACACAACAGCCAGAGTAATCTACCAAACAGTCATGCTGAACAACACAACAGCCAGAGTAATCTACCAAACAGTCAGGGTGATCAACACAACAGCCATAGTAATATATTGAACAGACATGCTGAACAACACAACAGTCATGCTGAACAACACAACAGCCAGAGTAATCTACCAAACAGTCATGCTGAACAACACAACAGTCAGAGTAATCTACCAAACAGTCATGCTGAACAACACATCAGTCAAGGTAATCTACCAAACAGTCATGCTGAACAACACAACAGTCATACTGATCAACACAACAGCCAGAGTAATCTACCAAACAGTCATGCTGAACAAAACAACAGCCAGAGTAATATACTGAACAGTCATGCTGAACATCACATCAGTCAGGGTGGTCAACACAACAGCCAGAGTAATCTTTTGAACATTCATGCTGAACAACACAACAGTCAGGGTGATCAACACAAAAGCCAGAGTAATCTACCAAACAGTCATGCTGAACAACACAACAGTCAGAGTAATCTACCAAACAGTCATGCTGAACAACACATCAGTCAGGGTAATCTACCAAACAGTCATGCTGAACAACACATCAGTCAGGGTAATCTACCAAACAGTAATGCTGAACAACACAACAGCCAGAGTAATCTACCAAACAGTCATGCTGAACAACACAACAGCCAGAGTAATCTACCAAACAGTCATGCTGAACAACACATCAGTCAGGGTGGTCAACACAACAGCCAGAGTAATCTATTGAACAGTCATGCTGAACAACACATCAGTCAGGGTAATCTACCAAACAGTCATGCTGAACAACACATCAGTCAGGGTAATCTACCAAACAGTCATGCTGAACAACACAACAGCCAGAGTAATCTACCAAACAGTCATGCTGAACAACACAACAGCCAGAGTAATCTACCAAACAGTCATGCTGAACAACACATCAGTCAGGGTGGTCAACACAACAGCCAGAGTAATCTATCGAACAGTCATGCTGAACAACACAACAGCCAGAGTAATCTACCAAACAGTCATGCTGATCAACACATCAATTATACTGATCAACACATCAGTCAGGGTAATCTACCAAACAGACATGCTGAACAACACATCGGTCATACTGATCAACACAACAGCCAGAGTAATCTACCAAACAGTCATGCTGAACAACACAACAGCCAGAGTAATATACTGAACAGTCATGCTGAACAACACATCAGTCATACTGATCAACACAACAGCCAGAGTAATCTACCAAACAGTCATGCTGAACAACACAACAGTCATACTGATCAACACAACAGCCAGAGTAATCTACCAAACAGTCATGCTGAACAACACATCAGTCATACTGATCAACACAACAGCCAGAGTAATCTACCAAACAGTCATGCTGAACAACACAACAGTCATACTGATCAACACAACAGCCAGAGTAATCTACCAAACAGTCATGCTGAACAACACATCAGTCAGGGTGATCAACACAACAGCGAGGGTGATCTACTGAACAGTCATGCTGATCAACACAACAGCGAGGGTGATCTACCGAACATCCATGCTGATCAACCCAATAGCGAGGGTGATCTATCGAACAGACATGCTGAACGACACAACAGTCGTACTGATCAACACAACAGCCAGAGTGATCTACTGAACAGTCATGCTGAACAACACAACAGCCAGAGAGATCTACTGAACAGTCATGCTGAACAACACAACAGCCAGAGTAATCTACCAAACAGTCATGCTGAACAACACAACAGTCAGGGTGATCAACACAACAGCCAGAGTAATCTATCAAACAGTCATGCTGAACAACACATCAGTCATGCTGAACAACACAACAGTCAGGGTGATCAACACAACAGCCAAAGTAATCTATCGAACAGTCATGCTGAACAACACATCAGTCAGGGTGATCAACACAACAGCCAGAGTAATCTACCAAACAGTCATGCTGAACAACACAAGACTCAGGGTGATCAACACAACAGCCAGAGTAATCTACCAAAGAGTCATGCTGAACAACACATCAGTCAGGGTGATCAACACAACCGCCAGAGTGATCTACCAAACAGTCATGCTGAACAACACAACCGCCAGAGTGATCTATCAAACAGTCATACTGAACGACACAACAGTCATACTGATCAACACAACAGCCAGAATGATCTACTGAACAGTCATACTGATCAACACAACAGCCATGCTGAACAACACAACAGTCAGGGTGATCAACACAACAGCCAGAATGATCTACTGAACAGTCATACTGATCAACACAACAGCCAGAGTAATCTATTAAACAGTCATACTGATCAACACAACAGCCAAAGTGATGTACCGAACAGACATGCTGATCAACACAACAGCCAGAGTGATCTATCAAACAGTCATGCTGAACAAAACAACAGTCAGGGTGATCAACACAACAGCCAGAGTGATCTACTGAACAGTCATGCTGATCAACACCACAGCCAGGGTGATCAACACAACAGTTATACTGAACAACACAACAGCCATAGTGATCTACTTAACAGCCATGCTGAACAACACAACAGTCAGGGTGAACAACACCACAGCCAGGGTGATCAACACAACAGTCAGGGTGATCAACACCAAAGCCAGAGTGATCTACCAAATAGTCAGGTTGATCAACACAACAGCCAACATGATCAAAACAACAGCCAGGGTGATCAACTCACCACCCATGGTGATCTGCGGAACAGCCAGGTTGGTCAACACCACAGTCAGTTTGATCTACCAAACAGCCAGGGTGATCTACTAAAAAACCAGGGTGATGAACATAACAGCCAGGTTGATGAACACAACAGCCAGATTGAACAACACCACAGCCAAGTTGATCAACACTACAGTCAGAGTGATCTACCAAACAGCCAGGGTGATGAACACAACAGCCAGGTTGAACAACACCACAGCCAAGTTGATCAACACTACAGTCAGAGTGATCTACCAAACAGCCAGGGTGATGAACACAACAGCCAGGTTGATGAACACAACAGCCAGGTTGATGAACACAACAGCCAGGGTGATGAACACAACAGTCAGGGTGATGAACACAACAGCCAGGGTGATGAACACAACAGCCAGGTTGAACAACACCACAGTCAAGGTGATCAACACCACAGTCAGGGTGATCTACCAAACAGCCAGAGTGATGATTATATTGGTGACAAACATGCCAGACTGGACAAGGAATATATCATCTGTGTGGATGGACACAGCCGCAGTAGTAAACCTCGCAAAGGTCCTGGCAACAGTGATTTTTTGACAGCTTTTTCTATGAACAAAGCTTCAAACGTAATGAATATAATAGATGATGAATACTCAGAAGATAGTCTTGAAGAAGAGGACATCAATGACCCACATTTTAAGATTGAAGATTATGAGAGTGTCAGTGAGGAAAGTTACATATCAGTGGAGGAGAAGCCACCAAGAAAAAGAAAATCTTCTGTGGCTCATCTTGAAAAAATCAAAAAGAATAAACTTATTTCAGAACAAAAGACTAGAAACAATAACATTGTAAATACTGCACCAGTGCATGACTTCTCATCAAGGTATTTGGATTATGTTTCAGATAGCGACGCTTTAAGTGAAACTATACCAGTGCACAACTTCTCAGCATTAATGCCATTTGATTTCAATGAAACATCAAACAATATCCCTCAGTGCGTTCCCCTAGATGTGGATGATGATTCCCTTTTTGGTAATAACCCAAAGGACAGTACAGATGAATCATCTGTACTGTCCTTTGGGTTATTACCAAAAAGGGAAAAGAAATTGGGTTGTAAGCAAGTATATGACAAAATGAACTATTGTACCTTCTGTGAGAAGGGAATTCAAAGCAAGATATCCCGCCATCTCCTGACGGTACATAAGTTAGAACCTAGAGTGGGTTGGCTAGAAACTCTACCAAAACGATCCAAGGAACGAATGGTAACATTAGAGGTATTGGCAAATGAGGGTAATTTCAGGCACAATATTAGAGTTGTTAAAGAAAAGAAAGGATTTTTAGTTGTTGGTCGGCGAGAGAGCAGGACTAGAGAGTATAAATTGGCGGATTATTTGCCATGCAATTTTTGCAAAAAATTTATAATGAAAGAAACCTTGTGGCTACATCATAAAAATTGTAAGGTAAATCTATTCTACTCCAAACACAAAGATAGAGAGGAAAATACAACTGAAGAATACATACCTGGTAAGAACGCAGTGAGGCAATCACGTATGCTTCTCAACAGTGCATTGATGGAAAAGCCTGATGAATTAGTTGGAAAATTATTAAGCCGTATGATTCATGATGAGATAACTGAAGTAGTTCGTGATGATAGTTTGATAAGAAGATATGCTGCACTGAAAATGGAGTCTCTCGGCAGTGAAGATGACCAGAAGATTAATGACATTCACAGAGTGTCTCAGTGTTGTCGAACTTTAGCAAGGCTTGTAATTGAATGCAGAAAAATAGAAACATCATCTATAATAAGTTTAGATAGACTGATCTCGACAGAAAAGTTTGACTTGGTTGTGAGTGTTACCAAGTCACTTTGTACAAAGAAAGAAAACGCAGCATTATCCCTTGGCAGATTGATGGGAAATAACTTGCTACATGTAGTTCAGACAAAAAAAGGCATTGCTTTAAGAAATGGCGAGAATGAAAAGCTGGTACAGGCAGAGCACTTTCAAAGATTGTTTGAATCAGAATGGAATTACAGAGTGAATTCAGTTTGCCAGAAGAAGATAAATACCAATAACAGACTGAAGGTGAAAACAATTCCTTTGACAGAAGATCTCAAGATTTTGAGATTGCATATTTTATCCTCTGTGCAACATACATCTACACTACTGAATGAAAACAAAATCCCTCTGCATTGGTCAAGGCTGGCAAAATTAACATTATGTCGCCTGATCCTATTTAACAAACGCAGACGGGCAGAGGTGAAAGACCTTAAAATCAGTGAATACATGAACAGGCCAGACTGGAAAAAGGACCAAACTGGAGAATTCAACATGGTTCTATCCCCATCAGACAAAATGCTCGCTGCTAGGTAAGTAGAATTTTGCTAATAAAAAAAAAGCACTTAGAACATGTGTTTTTAACGTTATTCAGTCAGCTTTTGATTTTGACTTTTGAGCATGGAAATTTTGACACTGAATGTATTTGTACACCATTGAGCCTGGTTTAGCAAACTACATTGTACATGTATTTTTCCATACTTAATCAGGTATTGCTATAATTTTAAATTTGTCATCATGAAGCACATATAATATATGAGTTTGAGATCATTTCTGTCTCACTTCAAACCTTAAACACGTGTGTATACATGAATCTCTGGGTACATACAATTTTGTTAAGCAAACAACTCTTATTGCGCATGTCACATAAATAGTGCTGATAAATTATAAATGTAACATATAAAAACAAAATTGATGATGTCCTTGTGTTTTGAAGACATCCCTCCTTAAAATCACAGTCATGAAAATCCTAAATCTCACTCTTTCATCAGTGAAACAATATGTTTGCATGTGTTGGAGTATAGTAGAGTCCTTGTACCTGAAGGCCATTAGTGACAGAATTTACCAGTGATTATTCATGGTAAAGCGTAAAAGAATAAAATCATGTAGATGTCAAAATCCACGAATAAGGCTTGTTTTTAGATCACCTGAGCCAAAGACTTGAGGTGATTTATTGGGATCTCTTTTCATCCGTCATCGTAGTCTGTCTGTCGTTAACTCTTAGCTTCAAACGACATCTCTAAAACAGTCAGAGATGGGGCTGGTTTTCTCTATATAGCTATGTGGTGAAAATCTCCGATGAAACTACTTGATGAAAGTTGATGAAATTTGGCATGGATGTTCTTGGATGGTCCAAAAAATCCATTCAATGCACAAATGCTGCCATGGCAACAGAAAGAAAAAAATCTGCTTGTCAGAAACTGCAGGCCCAATTTGAAATAATGTCACACAGATGTTCGCCATGTAACCCTCTACCAAAAAATTTCACATAGATTTAGAAGTTTGATGATAGACCAGTACTTTGGTGATCGATTTATGGCCATCTTGGCCTTCTTGTTTGTCCATGTGTAACAAGACTTTAATCATTTTTTAACTTCCTGCAACATAGTTAAGCAGTTAGCACAAAAAAGATTGCAGATGTTTTTAAAATCTTTTAAGATCTTTTGCAGTATATTTTTGTTATTGATATTCACAGAAGATAATAAGTTTCATTTGTCTGGTATATTTCAGAATGGATATGGTTATTTCGGCTGGCAAGTCCAGAAAAAACGTTGACGCTTATATCATAATGCCTCCAGACGCCAAGAATTCGATTGAATTGTTGAACACGACAAGAGACGAAGTTGGTGTTCCTGCAACCAACAAATATGTTTTTGCAAGAATCTGTGCAGATACACCATTAAGCGGGAACACTGACTTGAGAGAATTAGTCGATGAATGCAGTGATCTGCAGTTTCCGAACAGAATCACTTCAACTGGGCTTCGTAGATACATTGGCACAGTTACACAGGTACATATATGTCAGTGACAGCATAAACAAGTTGTGTTACTTTTATGTTACAATAACTATGTATAGTAGGTGACAATGTTTGTTCCCTATATGTTAATTATCTCCACTTCCAGCCCTGCAAACATGGTGTTTCACCGCTGGTTGGTTGGTATGGCAGCTCAATTACAATAGCATTTCTAACACCGTGATCATTAACTAATTCTGAATAAAATGTATCGATTCATATCCCTGAAAATCAATTTGGATTCATATATGTATACTTAATTCTGTCCATCCAAATATTAGGGCTTGCAAAATGCAGTAAATGTGTATGAAATCCTTTGTTAAATGTGACCTAATAAGTATGTTTTAAGCATTATAATTGCCCTATCACAAGCAGATAGTAAATGTGACCCAATAAGTATGTTACAAGCTTCATAATTGCCCTATCACGAGCAGATAGTAAATGTGACCCAATAAGTATGTTACAAGCTTCATAATTGCCCTATCACGAGCAGATAGTAAATGTGACCCAATAAGTATGTTACAAGCTTCATAATTGCCCTATCACGAGCAGAAAGTAAATGTGACCCAATAAGTATGTTACAAGCTTCATAATTGCCCTATCACGAGCAGACAGTAAATGTGACCCAATAAGTATGTTACAAGCTTCATAATTGCCCTATCACGAGCAGACAGTAAATGTGACCCAATAAGTATGTTACAAGCTTCATAATTGCCCTATCATGAGCAGACAGTAAATGTGACCCAATAAGTATGTTACAAGCTTCATAATTGCCCTATCACGAGCAGACAGTAAATGTGACCCAATAAGTATGTTACAAGCTTCATAATTGCCCTATCACGAGCAGACAGTAAATGTGACCCAATATGTATGTTACAAGCTTCATAATTGCCCTATCACGAGTAGACAGTAAATGTGACCCAATAAGTATGTTACAAGCTTCATAATTGCCCTATCACGAGCAGACAGTAAATGTGACCCAATAAGTATGTTACAAGCTTCATAATTGCCCTATCACGAGCAGACAGTAAATGCGACCCAATAAGTATGTTACAAGCTTCATAATTGCCCTATCACGAGCAGATAGTAAATGTGACCCAATAAGTATGTTACAAGCTTCATAATTGCACTATCACTAGCAGACAGTAAATGTGACCCAATAAGTATGTTACAAGCTTCATAATTGCCCTATCACGAGCAGATAGTAAATGTGACCCAATAAGTATGTTACAAGCTTCATAATTGCCCTATCACGAGCAAACAGTAAATGTGACCCAATAAGTATGTTACAAAATTCATAATTGCCCTATCACGAGCAGATAGTAAATGTGACCCAATAAGTATGTTACAAGCTTCATAATTGCCCTATCCCGAGCAGACAGTAAATGTGACCCAATAAGTATGTTACAAGCTTCATAATTGCCCTATCACTAGCAGACAGTAAATGTGACCCAATAAGTATGTTACAAGCTTCATAATTGCCCTATCACGAGCAGATAGTAAATGTGACCCAATAAGTATGTTACAAGCTTCATAATTGCCCTATCACGAGCAAACAGTAAATGTGACCCAATAAGTATGTTACAAAATTCATAATTGCCCTATCACGAGCAGATAGTAAATGTGACCCAATAAGTATGTTACAAGCTTCATAATTGCCCTATCCCGAGCAGACAGTAAATGTGACCCAATAAGTATGTTACAAGCTTCATAATTGCCCTATCACGAGAAGACAGTAAATGTGACCCAATACGTATGTTACAAGCTTCATAATTGCCCTATCACGAGCAGACAGTAAATGTGACCCAATACGTATGTTACAAGTTTCATAATTGCCCTATCACGAGCAGACAGTAAATGTGACCCAATAAGTATGTTACAAGCTTTTTAAGATAAAATAAGATGAGGTAATTTTATTATAGTGACATAGTGACATTTACAAAATATTAATTAAAATGAAACATTAGGCAAAGACACCAGCCATGTTTGGCCTATCAGTCACTTTAACATATCTACATTTGTTTTAACAAAATGAATTGAAATGTGAAATAAATATTACACTGGGTTCACTTTTTACACACGTATACATACATGTACACATATATATATACTTAAACTTGACCAGTTATTGGGTCTGACATCTCATACCTTATTATTGGGACCTACCCGAAATAATGGTGATACGATCACGCGAGTCATTGAAACAGAAGCTGTTTGGCTTTAGTATACTTTGTATACCTATATATATCGTCAATTCACAGACAGTTGTTAGTAACTAGAGACTGTTCTCAGACCGACATATTGGTCGGACCCAACATATAGTTGGGTCATAGACCCAATACTTTATATATATTGTCGTAGACCCAATAATGTATATGCATTGCCATAGACCCAATAATTCATATGCATTTGCCATAGACCCAATAATATATATACATTTGCCATAGACCCAGTAATGTATATGCATTTATATATCATGTATAACATAAATATTGGGTCTACTTAATATTACCAATACATTATTGGGACGACCAGTTTAGATCCACGTCAGCTTTTTCATCGACGCAGTCTAATCTAACTCTTCACTTCTATAAAGCAGTATCCATTTTGGATTGTTTACCATAGATGCGCACGCACGTTGTTTATTTCCACACGTGTTATAGTTACGTCAACCCTTTCCCTCATAACGCTTTCTAACACCTCTGCAGCAGACGTATTTTGTGCTTGATTCAATGTTTTCAAAAGTCGCCTGCTGCATAGGCATCATATAGTGTATGTATGTTTGAAAGGATAATGTAATAAGATTACAGTGTGACAAAGTGAAAAATTGCTCAAAATGAGCAATTTGCCCTTTTACCACCATGTGTTCAACCTTATTCAATAATTATACATTCATTTACAGAGATATGCCCTATCTCTGCCTAGATATTTTCAAAGTCGCCTACTGAAGATTTGTTGTATGTGAGAAAGGGTTAATGTTGCTTTTCGTAGAGCACCGCTAATTTCTCCATCAATATATAGCACGTTGTCAAATTACAGTGTTGATGGTTTACCAATTTCAGGAAAAGTATTCCTTACTGACTTCGTTTTTTCACAATATCAATCTATCTAACCCCTACTCTAGTGCATACATTTGTTTAGTTAATGATACAATAACAATTTTCTCTTCGACATATCACTTAACTAAATATTTTGACAAGCAGATGAACATATTGTTTGTAATATAAATCAGTTTATTTTTAAAGTGATAGCTTAGTAAATTCATTGTTTCTCAGGCTTGCTTAAGAGATCATTGCGCTTTCATGAGCAGATAGTTAGTGTGACCTAATAAGTAGGATACAAGCATTATAATTGCCCTATCCTGAGCAGATAGTAAATGTGACCCAATAAATATGTTACAAGCATTATAGTTGTCCTATCATGAAGCAGAGCTGAGTACATGGTCACATTGTTATTTGTTACAATATCTTTGTCCATTGCAACTTTCAGCCATGTCTGCTCCCCACGATAATTAAAAATTTGTCAGAACAAGCAGATGTTTGGACAATTTATGACTAACACTCTAACAGTGTATTGAAAATGTGCTAATAATGTCTGCAAGATGAGTAGATATTTCAGAAATATTATACAGCTGATATACGGTGGCAATGTTACTTTCTCATAGTACATTGAAATGTATAGGTTTTCTTAGGTTAACCCTTTCACCGCCAAATTTCACAAAGTAGACTTTTCCATGTAGAGAATTAGACCACTCCACTAGATTTTTTGTAAGATTTTAATGTTTAAGTTGCAAACAATGCAGATTTCAGGCGGAACAGCTCGTAATGATATATATATATATATAAAACGTAAAGACACACACAATAGGCAAGTTTCTTTTTATGATTTATGGTTTTAATTTTCAGATTTTGGATATGACTGATAGTGAACTGGATTCACTGGCCAGGCACCTTGGACACGACCCGAAAACACATAAGGACCATTACCGGCTATCACATTCAACCAGGGAATTAACAGTAGTAAGTCTTGTGTTTGGATATTTGTTTTCTTATTTTTCATTTTAATTGAAATCCTTGGATGCAATACCTGGTTTAAGTTAGACTGGTTTTATGGTGTAAGCTCTCTAACAAATTTAGTTATATAAGCCTCAACAAATGCATAATGAAAACAAAAAAGACAAAAACAGAGGACATTCTTTTCAAAGCAGTGTCATCGTGTATAATAATAACACTAATTATCTTAGCCTCTTCAGGTCCACTTTATCAGATTGAGTTCCATGAAATTTCAGATTAGGGTCTGAAGAATCCTAGACAGATGGACCAATTCTTCATGAAAACATAACCTTGGTTGAGATATTAAAAATATATATTTGTAACTTCAGGTATCACAGTTACTGATTGCTGTTGAAAATGGGAGTGTAAACCAGTGGAAGAACAAACAGTTATCAGACATCAGCATAGATGGTGAGTGCATGTTTCGGATCAAGTTTGTACTTTTATTATGCCCCCACGTTTCTAAGAATAGTTAACAGGCACTTCTCTGTGAATACAGAAATAGGACTCTTACCAATAACTCTTAACAGGAGAAAATATTCATATTTGGTGTTTTTGTGTTGGTTTTTTTAGCTCACCTGTCACATAGTGACAAGGTGAGCTTTTGTGATCGTCCGTCGTCTGTCCACAATTTTATGTGAACACGATAAATATTGGCAAAATTGCTTTTAATTGACCTTGTGAACATGATAAAGTCTTCATTTATTATCTGATGTTTACCAAACTTATTCAGTAGCTAGATATTCATAAGAGCTTCGTTCCTTTCGAAAACCAGCCAGATCGTCCATGCATGACACCTTTATGGTCTGTCCATAATTTCTTGTGAACACGATAAAGTCTTCATTTATTATCCGATGTTTACCAAAATTATACAGTAGCTAGATATCCATAAAAGCTCTGTTCCTTTCGAAAAAATTATGGCCCTTTAAAATTGGCAAAATTGCTATAATTGACCTTGTCAACAAGCTAAAGTCATCATTTAGTATCTGATGTTCACCAAACTTATACAGTAGCTAGATATACATGAGAGCTTGGTTCCTTTCGAAAACCAGCCAGATAAGTTCATGCATGTTGGGATTACAGCCCTTTAAAATTGGCAAAATTGCTATAATTGACCTTGTGAATAAGATAGTCATCATTTATTATCCGATGTTTACCAAATTTATACAGTAGCTAGATATACATAATAGCTTGGTTCCTTTTGAAAACCAAAATCCGTCTATGCATTACTGAATTATGGCCCTTTGAATTTGGCAAAATTGTTATAGTTGACTTTGTGAACACGATAAAAACTTCATTTATTTGTCACATGTCCTTTACATTGATTTATAAACATGTGACCATGACCTAAGTGTGATCTTTTACAATCAAATATCATGATTGTCTTTGGATGACCTTCACCATGACTTTTTGACCTTCTTTCTTATTTTTGTAGAACAATTAAGTTAGGGCCCTAAAACACTTACTCAGGTGAGCGATGGCCCTCTTGTTTATTTTACGCTGGTTTCAAGGCATGTTTTTGGGTTATATTCCGACAGTCAGTCAGCCTAATCGGGTCTGGCCAGGCTAGGAACAGTGGATAGTGCCCTTGTCTGTCTATCCATGACATTGCATCTAAGATAATTTGTCTCCCATCTTTGACAAGTTGCAAAGTTGTCAATCACTTGTGAAGAAATGTTTAGTACTGGTTAGAAACCCAGGAAAGCTGATAGTTTAACTAACAGCCTTATATATAGACAAACACTAGTGGCTGAATGTCAGTTACCCAAAAACATTGATCCCGACTGGGTGTAAAGTGTGTAATTTGTGTATCCAAAAAAGTTTGCGGGACCTACGAACCAATGTGCTAATGTGTGATTCGGGGTCATTGTTCATAATTTGGATTATTTGGTGTGAAACATCCTTGATAATGTGGCCTGGAAAGTTGGAGTGTCTTTCTTTAGAAGGATCTTTAATGCGTATTTGGAATTCCCTTTTCATCTCTCCTACATGTTGTTTATTACTTGTAAGAGGTGCATGTTATAAGGTAAATTACATTGTTTGTGGTACAGTTCCCTCACGTTTGGGTCTGTTATGTTTATATTTATTAATAAGCATACAAGAGAGTCTCTCTTGTATTTGTGTGATGGCTGAAGTGGCCTTGTGTGCTTGAGAAACATTGCATTTCTGCAAGAGATCTTGTTTATGGTGCAAGTAAGTAGATTCCAACTCTTGGAGTTTGGAAACATGGTACTCATGTATCAGATTGAGTAGTCTTATTGACGACTCATTGAATTCCAGTATCAAAGGATATAGCCGAATGAAAAGACCGACGGGAATCTTATTCTGACGGCCTTATATAACTGAAAAATTGTTGAACACAGTGTAAAACTCCAAACAAAAGGAAAAAACCTAACGGGTTTTCCTGGGTATTCAACCACTATTAACCATTTTTTCCACACAAGTGATTGACTACTAATGTCTTGAGATCAAGTCATCACCGAGAAATTTGGCAGGGCCTGTGATTCAAACCCAGAACCCCCTAAATCACCACTACATGTTTAGTGATCGGTTATTTATTTGATCTGTTATTTAACTGAACAAAAAAAAAGAAAAGGAAATGGTAATAGAATTTACGTATAACAAGTAAATAGTGAGATAATGCTTTCAGAATGGAATACTTCACTATATATGCCTATGGAGTAAAGGGTTAACATACCATCATTGCTGCACTAGAGCTAGTGAAAAGTATAATTATGCTGAAAATCTATCTAAAAGTATATTTTTGTTGTAATTGAGGGGGTTATACATAAATTGTACTGAACCCTTTACTAAATAAGCGTTTGACTGGACTATACCAACAGGCAACAGTTCATTACATTTTTAGAATTTATAAATCAATTTTGTATATGTTTTCGGAGTAGTAACAACCAGAACACTGTTTTCAAAACCTTCAGTACCATAGACATTAAAACAGATCTGTGGAGTTTAGGTTTAAAGGTTATTCTGTTTCATGATAATCTGTATTGTATTGTATTCCATAATTATTTTGGCATACCTGTATTGTGATACATATCGTATTGCCATTCGACAAGCAATACGCAATGGCAGTTAATCTGTTGTAATACTTTTCCAGACCTGCCAGATGTAGAAGAGATTTGTTCTGAAACTAATGATGATGCAGGTTAGATTACAAATTTACTTTCAATTAAGCATTCTGACAAATTTTATCACTGAACACCCATCAGTTAACAGTTTTTGAAACACTTTCTTAAATTATTTGGAAATTTCAACTAAAAGAATATATAATGGGTATTATTCTAAAGAATTTATTCAGTAACTTCCATTCCTTTTAAATCTGGCTGTAATGGCAACTGAAAGGTATTGGGCGAATTTTCTTACTATTATCAATTACTATTATTGTCATTAAGATATTAAATTTTACCAAATATTCAGAATGGTCTAATGTTAAACATGGAAGATGGAAGAGTCCACTGTGAAATTCAGGGTTGAAAGGGTTAAATTGGGGAGCATCCTTGCATGTTTCTGAAAACAGTTTCCGAAGCACAACTCCAAAGCCATTCAAGATAACTTCATGAAACTCTGTAACACATGTCATTCTAACATTGTAGAAGTGCCTTTTGCTATTAGAGAGTTTATATTTTCAATATTATTTTGGTTACCATGGAAACAAATAGTCAAAATTACAAAATTGGCTGTTTCTGGAGTATAACTTCAAAACTGAAAGGTAACTTCACAAAACTTTGTACACAAATCAGTTTCAATGTAGTAGTGTAGTGGTGCCTTTTGCTGTTAGATAGTTTAATTTTCTGTTTCTATGAAAACAAATGGACAAACATAAAAATGGGCCGTTTCGGAAGCCAACTCTAAAACTTTAAGATAACTTCATGAAACTACACATATCAGCCTAGTGAGCTAGTAGTGCCTTTTACTAGTAGGGAGTTTACATGTTCAATATTATTAGTCCCCTACCTAGGGGGACTATAGGTTTGGTCGATTCCGTCTGACTGTCTGTCTGTCAGTCCCACATAACCTTTTCCGGCCCGCATCTTAACCATGCCTCATAGGATTTCAAAGAAACTTGGCACAAACGTTCACCCTGATGAGGCGGCGTGTCACGCACAATACCCAGGCCTGTACCTCAAATGTCAAGGTCATACTTAGAGGTCAAAGGCCAAATGAGGACTACCTTGTCCGGCCCACATTTCAACCATGATCATAGGATTCAAAGAAACTTGGCACAAAAGTTCACCATGATGAGGCGGTGTGTATCGAACAAGACCAGGCATGAAACTCAAATGTCAAGGTCACACTTATAGGTCAAAGGTCAAAATGAGTACTGTTTGATAGGACTGGACGTTGTCCGGCCCACATTTCAACCATGCATTATAGGATTTAAAAGAAACTTGGCACAAGCGTTGACCATAATGAGGCGGCGTGTCGCGCACAAGACCCAGGCATGTACCTCAAATGTCAAGGTTACACTTAGAGGTCAAAGGTCAAAATGAATACTGTTTGATAGGACTGTACCTTGTCCGGCTCACATCTCAACCATGCATCATAGGATTCCTAAGGCGCACATGTTCTCCATCATAAGGTGGCTTGTCGCACACAGGACCTAGGCCTGTCCCTCAAAGGTCAAAATGAGAACTGTTTGATAGGACTACCTTGTCTGGCCCGCATCTCAACCTTGCATCATAGGATTCCCAAGCTACTGGGCACACATTTTGACCTTTGAGATACAGGCATGTGTCTTGTGTTAAGTTACTAGGCACACATGTTCACCATGATGAGGTGACATGTGGCACACCAGACACAGGCCTGTAACTGGAAGGTCCAGGTCACACTTACAGGTCGAAATGAGAAATGTTTGATAGGACTCCAAAATGTATGCAGTGCAAGGCTATTTTTTTGTCAACAACTGCACATACAATACACAATGTGCTGTCCTCGACCAGTAGGGGACTTTTGTATTGCTTGTAATACGACATTAACTTGTTTCTGTTGCCATGGAAACAAATAGACAAAATTATGATATTCTCTGTTTCTGGAGTATATAACCAACACAAAACGGAAAAAAAATAGTGCCTTTTTCTGAGAGAGAGTTTTCATTTTTGCATTTGATGAAAGTGCCACATGGCAGCGCATATATTTTGTTTATATTATTAGCTCACCTAAGCACGAAGTGCAAGTTGAGCTTTTGTGATCACTCACCGTCCGGCGGCGTCGTCGTCTTTTAACAATTTCCTACAGATGACTTCTACTAAACCAATAGACAGATTTCAAAATAACTTCACAGGAATGGTCCTTAGGTGGTCCTCTTTCAAAGTTGTTCAAAGAATTTAATTCCAAGTAGAACTTTGGTTGCTGCGGCATCAGAAAAGGGGAAAATTGTCAAATCTTAAAAAATCTTCTTGTCCAAAAGTACTGGCCCTATTTGAAAATTATTTTGCACAAATGTTCCTTGGGGCACACTTTACCAAGATTGTTCAAATATTTTCAATCCATTGAAAAACATGGCCGCCAGGAAGCTTGTTTTCCTTATATGTGCATTGTTAAAACTCTAAAAATCTTCTTGTCCAAAAGTACTGGCCCGATTTGAAAATTATTTTGCACAAATGTTCCTTGGGGCACCCTTTACCAAGATTGTTCAAATATTTTTAATCCGTTGAAAAACATGGCCACCAGGGGGCGGAGCTTTTTTTCCTTTTATGTGAATTGTTGAAACTATAAAAATCTTCTTGTCCAAAAGTACTGGCCCGATTTGAAAATTATTTTGCACAAATGTTCCTTGAGGCACCCTTTACCAAGATTGTTCAAATATTTCCCATCCGTTGAAAAACATGGCCAACAAAGGGCGGAGCTTGTTTTCCTTATATATATATATATATATATGCATTGTTAAAACTTTAAAAATCTTCTTGTCCAAAAGTACTGGCCCGATTTGAAAATTATTTTGCACAAATGTTCCTTGGGGCACCTTTTACCAAGATTGTTTAAATATTTCTCATCCGTCGAAAAACATGGCCACCAGGGGGCGGAGCTTGTTTTCCTTATATGTGCATTGTTAAAACTCTTCTTGTCCAAAAGTATTAGCTCGATTTGAAAATTATTTTGCACAAATGTTCGTTGGGGCACCCTTTACCAAGATTGTTCAAATATTTCCAATCCGTTAAAAAACATGGCCGCAAGGGGGCGGAGCTTGTTTTCCTTATATGTGCATTGTAAAAAAGTTTGATTAAATCAGGTGAGCGATATAGGACCATCATGGTCCTCTGTTATTATTTGTTGTATTACTCGTTTTGTGACCATAAACATTTTAATATCAAATTCCGTCTATTCAGGTAATGGCAGTGATGTAGTCCACACAACTCTCATAAACAGGCAAGCGCCAGATAGCACTGCTTTTGACAAAATTGCAGGAGGTAATACAACAAATGATTTTGTATATAGTTTACCTGAGCTCAAGCAGCTCTAGGATGAGCAATTTTTAATCTCCCTTCAACTGCCAGCTGTCAATAGTTGGCTCAATAGCACAACAGAGGCCACAATAAGCAATCTTAACCAAACGTATATACTATATATTATATATATGGCGATCTCGTTAATGGGCCAGATTGGTCCATGAACACCAAAGTAAAAGTCTTACAGTGCTGTTTTTCACCTTGTTAACACTCTTTAATTACTCATTTATTAAGAAATCTTAACTAGACTTAAAAAAATAATGTGTATAGCTACAAGATCTCCAATTACATATAATCATAATATCATAATATCATAATATCTATATCGATCATATAATTTTCATTCTCAGTATTTCTCACAGCAACTCCTTGTTCAACTGCATCAGTATTCTCTGCATCAATATTTTAAGATGTTGAACACCATAATAAATATTGGGTCGTCAAACTGTTGGGTCTCTGTCCCAATAATTCTGAAATAATTTAATACTTTATGGAAAACCTACCATTAATGATGTTAAGTTTCAAAGATGCCTTCTTCACTAAATGTCTTCTTCATGTCACATTTTTACTATCTACCCCTTTCCCTTTACATGTCCTATTTCAATGCTTAAAACATTTAGGGGGAGATGTATGTTTTGTGAATA
This sequence comes from Serripes groenlandicus, assembly GCA_031761405.1. Lineage (NCBI taxonomy): Eukaryota > Metazoa > Mollusca > Bivalvia > Cardiida > Cardiidae > Serripes > Serripes groenlandicus. The sequence continues at coordinate 9,061,838 of JASEVX010000014.1, read as the reverse complement.
CAACAAAAGTTCTTTTTTTTTCCACTAAAATCTGCTTTAGTCCATTTAAATCTCCAAATCCATGTAAATAACTGCTTAGAATAGTAAAAACTTAAAAAATCTTCTCGTCTATACCTGCTAACCTTATTTCAATATTATTTGGCAGACATGTTCCTTGGGTGACCCTCTACCAAGATTATTTAATCTGTTGCTATTGGTAAAAAAACATGGCCACCAGGGGATGGGGTTTTCTCTGTATGGTCATATAGTAAAAATATTTTCTTGTCTGGAACTGCTGACCCAGTTTCAATGTTTGTCTTCTCTCACATTTTTTAGCACTACCAGAAGAGCTTATGGGATGGCATGGTTTCCGCCATCCGTCACACATCTGGGTCAACATTCTTAGTGTAACACAGTCAGCCACTATACATTTTTTAAAACTTCAGGTGATGTTGCTGAGACAAGATTGTCGACTGTAGTCTTAACATCAAGGGAAAGCCAAGGAAAAAGTAGCTGCATCAGAGGTAATGCCATGGTGATAAAACCTTTTAAGCCCCCTACCCCAATGAAGTTGTGAATCTGAGCTGTAATTTTAATGTGCCCCTGCTATTCAAAGAATGATTGAAGGGAATAAATTGTTACCGCTGTCCGTCGGTCCTTGCATCTGTGGAAAATTAGGTTTCCGGACTCTATAGGCTACATGTATTGATGGACTGATTTTGATCAGACTTTGTATTTGGCTTTATAATGACAAGACCTAGGTCAAGTTCGATAATGGCCGATATATGTACATATTATTTAGGTGATCTGGACACTGATTGGCTGATGGTTTCACAGCCACATAGCAGGGGCATCTGTGTCATATGGACACATTTCTAGTATTTGACTGATAATGGCCCAATTGTGGCATCTGAATTAGAGAAAATGGTGTTTTTGGCTCAACTATGCACGAAGTGTAAGGTGAGCTTTTGTGATCACTGAATGTCCGTCGTCGTCGTCTGTCCGTCCGTCTGTTAACAATTTCCTACAAATGACTTCTTCTACTAAACCAATGGACATATTTCAAAATAACTTCACAGGAATGGTCCTTAGGTGGTCCTCTTTCAAAGTTGTTCAAAGAATTTAATTATAAGTAGAACTTTGGCTGTTGCGGCATCAGAAAAGGGGAAAATTGCCAAATCTTAAAAAATCTTCTTGTCCAAATGTGCTGGCCCGATTTGAAAATTATTTTGCACAAATGTTCCTTAGGGCACCCTCTACCAAGATTGTTCAAATATTTCCGATCCGTTGAAAAACATGGCCGCAAGGGGGCGGGGCTTGTTTTCCTTATATGTGCATTGTTAAAACTTTAAAAAATCTTCTTGTTCAAAAGTACTGGCCAGATTTCAAAATAATTTCACAGAAATGGTTCTTAGGTGGTCCTCTTTCAAAGTTGTTCAAAGAATTTCATTCCAAGTAGAACTTTGGTTGCTGCAGCATCAGAAAAGGGGAAAATTGCCAAATCTTAAAAAATCTTCTTGTTCATAAGTGTTGGCCCGATTTAAAAATTATTTTGCACAAATATTCCTTGGGGCACCCCCTACCAAGCTTGTTCAAATATTTACGATCCGTTGAAAAACATGGCCGCAAGGGGGTGGGGCTTGTTTTCCTTATATGTGCATTGTTAAAACTTTAAAAATCTTCTTGTCCAAAAGTACTGGCCAGATTTCAAAATAACTTCACAGAAATGGTCCTAAGGTGGTCCGCTTTCAATGTTGTTCAAAGAATTTAATTCCAAGTAGAACTTTGGTTGCTGCAGCATTAGAAAAGGGGAAAATTGCCAAATCTTAAAAAAACTTCTTGTCCAAAAGTGCTGGCCCGATTTAAAAATTATTTTGCACAAAATTTATGTTCCTAAGGGCACCCTCTATGAAGATTGTTTAATTATTTCTGATCCATTGAAAAACATGGCTACAAAGGGGCGGGGCTTGTTTTCCTTATATGTGCATTGTAAAATCTTTAAGAAACTTCTTGTCCAAAAGCACCTGCCTGATTTAAAAAAAAATGGGCACAATGCTCCTTGGGTGACCTTCTACCAAGGTTGATCAGATAAATCCAATCCGTTGAAATACATGGCCACCAGGGGGTTGCTTGTTTTCCTTATATGTATAGAGTAAAAACTTTGAAAACTATTGAAGTTCTATTAAATCAGGTGAGCGATATAGGGCCATCATGGCCCTCTTGTTTAGTGATGTTGTGTGTATTAAAAAATTATTTTACTTAATTATCTATACTGACACAAACTGCTCATATGGCTGTATTTATGGTGCTGTGTGTGCATCCTCTGTCCATCCATCTGTCAATCCATCAAATAAATTCTGCCTATGAACCACTGGACAGAATTAATGGGAATTGGCAGGAAGCATCAATATCTCACTTTTCAAATAATGAACCTCTAATGTGGCTTCAACCTTTATTCATGGCTAATTATGATTATGAATAATATTGTGAAGAGAGTTAGCAAAACACATTTGTCGTATATTTCAGGTAAGCGTAAGGGATGGTCACCAACAGAGGAAGCAATCCTGAGAAAAAGATTCAAGTTTTACCTATCTGGAACACGGTCATCAATTCACAACTCCGACATGCTAGAGGCACAGCAAATCAGTGAACAACTGTCAACACGCTCACTGCCTCAAATTAGAGCAAAATTAAACAACATGAAATTAGGAAAATCCCGTTGATCAAACACTATCTTTCAGATCCAAAACTAGAAATTTACATCTGTACCATTGATACACCTCTACGTGATATATTATAGGTCATTGCATCCACAGGAGCAAGTAAATGAATCTCTATAATTATCCCCAGCCGCGCAGAAGGGGGATATAGGAATGGTCTTCGTCCGCCTGTAACAATTCATGTCGCTCCATATCTTTTGAACCCCATGACTGATTTTCAAATAACATGGTACAATTATTCATTATATCGCGACGAGTGGAAAACTCAGTATGACCTATCTGAACTCTTCCTTCACTGTTTTTAAATACTTTCTGTATTGTGTTGGGACAATGCATTATTATGGAGCAAAGGGTTAAGTAAATATGTGATAATGTAATTAGGCCTTCAATTATCATGGCTAGATCTGCTTTTTAGCTCAACTGTGCACGGCGTGCGTCATCAGCATTTGTGCTTGTTAACACTACAGGCTACATTTTGCATCCTGTCTTCATGAAAGTTTATCAGAACATTTATCTGCATTGAATCTTTGGCAAGTTGGAAACAGGGCCATATGAGGTCTAAAACTAGGTAACTAGGTCAAATTGAAGGGAAATCTTGTTAACACTCTGGAGGCGACATTTTCAACTTGAGCATGTTGAAACTTTATCAGTATATATGTCTTGATGAAATGTAAGGCAAGTTCGAACATGGGTCATGTCGGGTCAAAAAGTAGGTTACTAGGTCAAATTGAAGGAACATCTTGTTAACACTCCAGAGGCCGCAATTTTTGCTTCAGCAGTGTGAAATTTTGCCAGAATTTCTAGGCCAAGTTCGCAAATGGTTTATATTGGGTCAGAAACTAGGTCACTAAATTGAAGAGAAATCTTGTTAACACTGTAGAAGCCGCATTTTTTGCTTCAGCAGCTTGAAATTTGGTCAGAATTGGGAGCTGAATGATATCCAGGCCAAGTTCGAATATTGGTCATACTGGGTCAAAAACTAAGTCACTAGGTCAAATTAAATGGTAATCTTGTTAACCCTCTAGAATCCACATTTTCAACTTGAGCATGTTAAAACTTTATCAGAATGTTTGTCTTGATGATATTATGTATGTCAAGTTCGAACATGGGTCATGTTGGTCAAAAAGAAGGTAACTAGGTCAAATTGAAGGATAAGCAATTTGAGCATGATGAAACTTATCAGAATGTTTGTCTTGATGATATGTAAGTCAAGTTCGAACATGGGTCATGGTGGGTCAAAAAGTAGCACTAGGTCAAATTGAAGGAAAATCTTGTTGACACTAAATGATATCTAAGCATGGGTCATGCTGGGCAAAAAGAAGGTAACTAGGTCAAATTGAAGGATAAGCAATTTGAGCATGATGAAACTTTATCAGAATGTTTGTCTTGATGATATGTAAGTCAAGTTCGAACATGGGTCATGGTGGGTCAAATTGAAGGAAAATCGTGTTGACACTAAATGATATCTAAGCCAAGTTCGAATATGGGTCATGTAGGGTCAACAAATCTGAAGCATTATCAGTACTGGGTAAATTATTTTTAACTTTATTGATAGAGAGGAAAACGGTGAAGGAAGAGTTCAGAATGCTCGTTACAAAAGCCTTCTGTATTGGACGTGGGAAAATGTTCATTTAGGTAGTAAAGTACCGACTTAAATGTCTTCTGCATTAACTTGAAATTTGATTCGGGGCCTTTAATTATGGGCTCAGATCTGCCATTTTTTTTTATAGATGAAGAATGAAATATTGTTGGAATGACTAGCACATCTTCTGGATTACTAGTAGGCTTAAGTTCTAATTGGTGGTTATGAAATTGGATCTTGAATTAACCCTTTGCTCCATAGATACCCATTTTCCCGCACCCAATACAGAAGTCTTTGAAAACAGTGTAGGAAGAGTTCAGATTCCTTGTAACTAGCAATCTGAACTCTCCCTGCATTGTTTTCCACTGTCAGTAAATGTAGCCATAAGTCAACCGTTGCTGATAAAATTGTTGAATTAATGCTTTCATTTTAGAAAAGTCAAAGAAAATGCTTATTGAGCAAAGGTTTAAGGGCCTAGATCTGCTCTAGTCTTATAAAATAAAGGGTTTGGAAGGATTTTGGGATATTTTAATTTTTGTTCTAGGAATCCATTTATCTTGATATACGAAATATATTTATGGTTCAGAACTTCAGAGCAACAGTGGGGTACGTTATTATATCAAGGGATTGGCGCAAAATGGTTGTAACTGAAAACATATTTTGAAAACCTTGCTTTATGGCAATTTTGACCTTTGTAAACAATGCAAATTTATTTATCGAGCAAAGGCAGCTAAATTCCATTGTTTACAATGAAAAATGTTGAAACCAGGGCCAGTTGAAAGGCATGCTATTAAATAGTTAATTTGTGAATTACAAGTGTGTTTTTTAGCTCTACTGGCGAAAGGCCAGAAGATCTTATGCCGTGGAGTGGTGTCCGTGCGTCCGTAAACAATTGCTTGTGAACGCTATACAGTCTTCATTTTTGATTGTATCTTAATCAAACTTATACAGTAGTTAGATATCCATGAGAGCTCTGTTCCTTTTGGCAAACCAGCCAGATCCGCCCATGCAAGACTGGATTATGGCCCTTGAAATTGTCAAAATTGCTATAATACAGCTGTGAACGCGATAGTCTTCAGTTTTGATTGTATCTCCATCAATACACAATAAAGGCTCCATTTACTATCTGATCTTCAACAAACTTAGATAGTAGTTATATATTAGATAGTTATATATTAGATAGTAGTTATATATTGATGAGAGCTCGGTTCCTTTCGTAAACCAGCCAGATGTGCCCTTGCATGACTGGATTATGGCCCTTGAAATTGTTAAAATTGCTATAATACAGCTTGTGAACGCGATAAAGTCTTCAGTTTTAATTGTATCTCCATTAAACTGATAGAGTAGTTAGATATCCATGAAAGCTCGGTTCCTTTTGCAAACCAGCCAGATCGGCCCATGCAAGACTGGATTATGGCCCTTGAAATTGTCAAAAATGCTTGTGAACACAATAGAGGCTCCATTTACTATCTGATCTTCACCAAACATATACAGTAGTTAGATAACCATGAGAGCTCGGTTCCTTTTGCAAACCAGCCTGATGTGCCATTGCGTGACTGGATTATGGCCCTTGAAATTGTCAAAATTGATATAATAGAGCTTGTGAACACAATAAAGCCTCCGTTTACTATCTGATCTTCACAAAACTTAGGTAGTTAAATATTAATGAGAGCTCGGTTCCTTTCGCAAACCAGCCAGATCGGCCCATACAAGACTTGATTATGGCCCTTGAAATTTTCAAAATTGCTATAAAACAGCTTGTGAACACGATAGAGGCTCCATTTACTATCTGATCTTCACCAAACTTAGTTAGTAGTTAAATATTGATGAGAGCTTGGTTCCTTTCGAAAACCAGCCAGATGTGCCCTTGCATGACTGGATTATGGCCCTTGAAATTGTCAAAATTGCTATAATACAGCTTGTAAACACAATAGAGCCTCCATTTACTATCCGATCTTTACCAAACTTAGAAAGTAGTTGAATATTGATGAGAGCTCAGTTCCTTTCGCAAACTAGCCAGATCCGCCTATGCAAGACTGGATTATGGCCCTTGAAATTGTCAAAATTGCTATAAAACAGCTTGTGAACACAATAGATCCTCTATTTACTATCCCAGTAAACATAGGCCCTCATGGGCCTTTTGTATTTTAGCTGGACTATTCAGAGAATAGTCAGCTGTTGATGTCAGGCTTGCGTCAGCGGTGGTGTTGGTGCATTAACAATTTGTCCGGGCCATAATTTTAAATTATTAAAGATATTCAAATGAAATTTCATATATGTGTGAAGGTCAATGGGAGGAAGTGCAGTTTGCAAGAACCATAACTCTAGTCTTCTGTATTGGAGATGGAAAAATATATACATCAGCATGTATCTATGAAGTGAATTATTAAGGACAATTTAACCCTTTGCATGCTAGGTTGTCCAAAGGTTGGCCAGACAACTCGTTATGAGCTGTCTGACATAAATCTGCATTGTTTGCAAAAGCCTTCAATTCACCGCCAGTGTTCAAAGAGTTAATTTTTCTATCCAGAAGTCTGAAAAAATGAGCTCCCATTGTAATATAATTATTACCAGTCTAAACCTGTATTAAGCAGCTTAACCAAAGGAAGTTAGAAATGTGGCCACTTAACCTTTTGCTTCATAATCATTTTATTGGACTCCTCCAAATTGAAAGCATTAAATCACCACATATCAGTAATGTATGAATTATATTTTCATTACTGACAGAGTGAAAATCAGTGCAGGAATAGTTCAGATTGCTCTTTTGGACAATGAAAGTGCAGAACATGCAATTGGAACTTAGTTCTACACTGTCTTCTAGACTGTCTATGATCAGGACTTACATTTGCCAGATCATTTTCTGAAGATGCCAGTTCATATTATCGGTACTAGCAAGGTTTAACTCTTATCCCGCTATACCGACTATTGTTGCTTTTGCAAGCAATGTAAATCCAGGCGAGACAGCTCATAAATATATTAGGTCTCGGTCCCAATAATGTATTGGTAATAATAAATAGACCAAATATTTATGTTATGCATGATATATAAATGTCTGTGGCAAATGTATATAAATTATTGGGTCTATGACAATGTATATAATTTAGTGGGTCTACGACAATGTAAATTCCAGATGAGACAACTGGCTCATAATGAGCTGTTGTGCCTTGATTTGCATTTCTTGACACTCAGATAGTGGAGTGAAGAAAATATCTCTGGTACTGTATGTATCAAAATGCCTCCGATTATGTAATTAATTTCCTTCATATAGAGAGAATAGAAAGATACATTTTGAGAATTTAGCAGGGTAATAGTTTAATAGTGGTTCATATATAAAGTATACTAAGAATAATTGAACACTAAGCAACAAGTATACAACCGTATACAAATAGCCCAGAATATACTATTCAAAATAAAGAGTTTGCTACTAAGAGTATGTGTGATTTCTGTGAAGAAACAAAAAAGCAAGCTTTTGAAAATCTGATAAAAACTACATTTTAGCCAGTAATATTTTATTTTTGCAAATATTTTCCAGTGAAACTGTTTAACGCCTTGCTTCATACAGGGTCTTTCAAATAGTATTTGAAAGACCCTGCTTCATAGTACTGCATTTCACCACCCAATAAAGAAGGCTTTTGAAAACAGTGTCTGAACAGTTCAGATTGCTTGTAACGAGCAATCTGAACTCTTCCTGCACTGTTTTCCACTCTGTAGATGTAAGCATAATTTACCCATTACTGCTTTCAATTTGGAAGAATCCTTGAAAAAGCTTATGAAGCAAATGATTAACTTGAACATTGCTATAATAGTAGCCAACTTTTTAGCTCCACTGGCAGCCAGTCGAGCTTATGTCATGGCGAATTGTCTGTGTGTGCGTTAACTTTTTCCTTTAAATCACTTTTTCTCCCTAACCACTTGGTCAATTTATTTGAAACTTCATAGGAAGCATCCCCTCAATGTCCTCTCTAAAATTCCTTCAATTTTTTTTTATCCCTCCATAGTTCTGGTTTCCATGGCAACCAAAAGAAAAAAAAATAGTGAAAACTTAAAAAATCTTCTTCTCCGAAAGTGTCAGGCCGATTTTCAAATATTTTTGTAGAAATGTTTCTTGGGTGACCCTTTATTAGATAACTTCAAGAAATGTTGATTGGTTGAAAAACATGGCCGCCAGGGGGCGGGGCTATTTTGCCTTATATAGCTATAATGAAAACTAAAAAAAACTTCTCCGAAAGTGTTCAGCCGATTTTCAAATAATTTTGTAGAAATGTTCATTGGGTGACCTTCTATCAGATTCCTTCAAGCCATGTTGATTGGTCAAAAAACATTGCCGCCAGAGGGCGGGGCTATTTTGCCTTATATGACCATAGTGAACACTTAAAAAATCTTCTCCTCCCAAAGTGTTTACCCTCTATCAGATTCCTTCAAGCCATGTTGATTAGTTGAAAAATATGGCTGCCAGGGGGTGGGGCTATTTTGCCTTATATGGCTATAGTGAAAACTTAAAATATCCTCTCCTCCGAAAGTGTCAGGCCGATTTTCAAATACAGTGAACTCGACAGTTCCGGGTCATCGACAATTCCGGGTCAAATTTGGAAAAAAATGTTTAGTATTCGAGAATGATACAGTATTTTGACAATTTGATTATCAAGTCATATTCCCCATTAGCTTGGCTAGTTTCACTTCGATTTAGGACGTTGTCATTTCAAGAACGGATGTCGTTATCTCGAATCACATGACTGCATCGATTCCCGCGAAAGCAAAATCTCAATATTTTTATTTACCTATCACAGCGTAAATTGCTGATTGTATCCATAATTTCAGTAATACAGTTATGTATTGCACATACATGTATAGGTTATTTACTACTGAACAAGATATATATTTTGTATTGACCTGTCGAAGTTGTTTATGCCAAACTAGCGGATACATTTGACCTAGTTCACATACGACACTTTCGGGTCAGCCAAAAGGAATTTCTCAAAATTATCAATTTATTAGTAAAACTATTTTGGGAATTTTTTAAGAATAATTTAAAGCTTATGGTGATAAATCAATGTTAAAAATGTGTTAATAAAATTTACATTTTTTGTCAAATATGACTTATTAGTTGGTTGAAAAATTCATCAGTTTTCATGCACGAAAGTGTGTACTGTAAATTTAGCCCCATCAATGTTATGTTTTTCGCGGCAATAGGTAATTGCAAGTGATATATTTTAGTTCTTTTTTTCATATTATTTAAATAAAAATGTTAAATGAATATCTTGTTATTAAAAAACAGCTGTTTGAGGTTACCCCTGATAACAGAAATAAACATTTGTCACGTGACCCGGAAATGGCAAGTTCGACCCGAAACTGTCAAATTTACAGCTTGCAATTGCAGACACTAAAGAAACATTTTAACAAATTTGTATAATTGTTGAATTATATCATCGTGGGGAGGAAGTATTTGTTTAACATTTTATGTAGTTTTGTTTCTCTCAACTTTCTTTTCAAAGAGACAAGATTCGTTAATTTAATTACTGACCCGGAACTGTCGAGTTCACTGTAATTTTGCAGAAACATTCCTTGGGTGACACTCTATAAGATTCTTTAAGCCATGGTGCTTGGTAAAAAAAATAGCCACCAGGGGGCAGGGCTGTATGGAGATTTTATTTTTGCCTTATGGCCGTGGAGCGATATTGGGCGTCTTGTTTATTTGTTTATTTGTTTCGATCGGAGTTGTATTATTTTTCTCTGTTTTCTGTACAATAAAACAATGTGTAAAGAAGTTGATGTGTACAGACATTAAAGAATAAATGTTAATATTTTAATGTGTGTGTGTTCATTTCTATATATCATGGGAGCTGTGCTTCGTTCTTGGTTTTTAGCTCACCTGAGCTCAAGGTGAGTTATTGTGATCACCTTTTGTCCGTCGTCCGTCAATTTGGGATGAAACTTCACAGGAAGCATCCTCTCAATGCCCTCACTAGAATTTCTTCAAATTGTTGGGATCCATGCAGAATTCTGGTTTCCATGGCAACAAAACGAAAACACTTTAAAACTCTTCTTCTCTTAATCTGGTTGGCAGATTTTCAAATAATTTTGTGGAAATGTTCCTTGGATGACCCTCTATCAGATTCTTTCAAGCCATGTTGATTGGTCAAAAAATATGGCCGTTAGGGGGCGGGGCTATTTTGCCTATGGCTATAGTGAAAACTTAAAAAATCTTCTCCAAAAGAGTCGGACCGATTTTCAAATAATTTTGTAGAAATGTTTCTTTGGTGACCCTCTATCAGATTCCTTCAAGCCATGTTGTTTGATCGAAAAACATGGCCGCCAGAGGGCGGGGCTATTTTGCCTTAATGGCTTTAGTGAAAATTAAAAAAATCTCCTCCGAAAGTGGCCGATTTTCAAATAATTTTGTAGAAATATTCCTAAGGTGACCCTCTATCAGATTCCTTCAAGCATGTTGATTGGTCGAAAACTATGGCCGCCAGGGGGCGGGGCTTATATGGCTAAAGTGGAAAAAAAAGATCAGGTGAGCGATCCAGGGCAATTACGGCCCTCTTGTTTAACACTTGACTAGCTGTTTTCCACTCTGTCAGTATATATAAACCGTTTTAACGTTATTTACCAATTAATCATAAGTGGTGAAATAGTGCTTTCATTTTGGAAGAGTAGAAGAAAATACTTATGGAGGAGAGAGCAACCAACCCAATGAGTCCCTTTTCACACCATGTATCTCATTATTAACAGTATGTCTACTGGTTAAACACACAGGAAACGGTCGTGCGTTCGAATCCCGGCTCGGCTACATTTCTTTGTGACGACTTGGCAAAAAACATTGTGTCCCGCGTCATCCCACCTTTGATTTATGTGGGAAAGTTGTCAGTTACTTGCAGATGAATTGTGTGGAGTACTAGTTAGAAACCCTGGACAAATGGTTTGGTTAAGGTAGAACGCGCCTCTAAAACAGTATTCGAATTTCCTCACGAAAGTTTGCATCACAATAAAACAGCATATTCCCAATAAGATTTCGTTCTTACTTTTTTCGTATCTAAAACAGTTTTGAAATTGAGAGACCTCAAAGTCTTTCACTGACGTCACTTTTGAGACGTCTCTCAATTTTACGTTGATAGCTGCGAAATTATATCACGATTTGCATCTTAAGAATACCTTTACTTACATGTAATTTTATTCTTTGTGTCGTACGTTTAAAAAGAATAACGCGTCTATAACGTCACTTTTCAGGAGAGAAATGACGATGCGTTACGCTAAAAAAAGCGTGATTTTCTTACATTTAAAAAGAATCTGTAAATTTAATTGTTGATTAAATCGTTTTATTTAGAATCTTATTACAAATGGTTTGATATCAAGAAAAGTATACCTTACCGACATCGTTTTTGCACAATATCAGTTTATCTCGCCCCTTTACCTATTCAGTTATGACGTTAAAAAGGTGTATTTTAGATAAAGCATTATTTGTGTGGTGGAACAATGGTCCTTGTTGCAGTTATGTTATTCAGTCGGCAGTAAAATATAATAATATATTATATTTCAAATATTCAGATTTTAATATCGATGGACAAATAAGAATATATGGGTCTATAATGGCTTCAAATGTTATAATAACTATTTGAAATAATAACTCACATAATGCTGCGTTTTTCATTCGATGCTTTCTATTTAATAAAGAAATCAGATTTCAATAAATTATATTAATGCTGGAAAATGAAGAACATTTACAATTAAAATGGTATCCTTTGAAAGTATTTTCTTTTTTCGCAATGTATTATTACTTTTAAAAAACATTCTTATTTAGCACATCTTCAGGCAATGAACTAAATATCGTGCAAATTGAAGAAGTCTTTTTTATGTGTTCAGTAAAGTGTTGTTTAAAATGAACACCGTTTGATTCCTTTAGAAAAGTCGCATTTGCATCCCTGTAGCATGACCTCAACCTGAAATATAATGACATAGATTCGTAAAATGAACATCTCTGTGTATTGAGATAATATAGTTTGTAAAAACAATACTAAGGTAAAATGCATCATTATATAAAGAAGGAACATAACGTTTAGGATTTCCTGACATTATGTTCAAGGCATTGCAAAAAATATATAAAATAAACGAATAAAAAGTAGTCATCATTTTCTTACCGGAAAGGCTGTTTGACCGCTTAAACCAAGCTGCATTCTGGCTGGCATTAACGGCAGTGTGAGCTTTCCCTCCAATAAAATCCTTCCCCGGCGTAGATATATATGAATAATTTCAAGGGATTTAGGATCAGTGCACCCATTTGATTGTGCAATCTTATCAGATATTTCAATGTGATGATTGACAACCGACACCTTATTTGAATAAAAGGCTTTTCTTTGCTTCACGTCATCGTAATCACCCTCTGCCAGCCTACGTACAATTACTTTTGATCTATGACTCAAATGTGACCGTGACCTGCGACGTATACATATCAATGACAGAAATAACGTACAAGTGTTAGATATTTAATGTACGAACAGCCTTAATAATCGAACAAGATCGAGCTGAAACTTTTCAAACATTATATGCGACAGTGCATGTTATATTGTTCTATTGCTAGTCTAAATATATTCATGTCTATAACCAGAATGCATTGGGTATCCAAATGTATATCCGCCCAGCTTCTATGAATTAAACATCATCATATCAACTTATATTTTGTGTATCATTAAATCCAGAATTAAATATACCATCATAACAAAACATGGTGTCAGCAGTAAACCAATTTTGGAATTAGGCGATCAATATTCCTTACTAGTGTGAATTTAAACGTTAGAATCATTTTCAAAGGAAAATATTTGTTTAACATTCCAAACAACACGCCATGGAGATGTATGGAGTCTCCATCCCGAAAATGGACTGGGATAGCAGTAACTTACCACAAGCATGGGATAAATTCAAAAGACATGCTGAACTTATCTTCTCGGGACCGCTTAAAGCAAAAAGCGAGGAAGAACAGATTTCGTATTTACTTCTTTGGGTAGGCGAGAAAGGTCGCGATGTGCATCAGACTTGGCAAGGTATTTCAGCCGAACAAGCCAAAAAACTTGTTACATACACGGACAGGTTCAAAACATATGTGCAGCCCAAACTCAATCCAATTTTCGCTCGTTTCAAGTTTAACAACATTACACAAGCAAGTGACTCTATTGAAGTTTTTGTCACAAAACTTCGATTAGCCGCAACAGAATGCAACTTTGCGGAAACGGACGAGATGATAAGAGATCGGGTGGTATTTGGCACTTCGTCATCAAAAATCAGAGAAAAACTGATAAACGAGGGAGAGAAGCTTACTCTGGATAAAGCAATACAAATTGCTCAAAATTTCGAATACTCCAGAGAGCAACTCAAAACAATGGCAGCCACCGGAGATGACAACCTTCAACAACAGGCATTTGCTATTCGCAAACAAGGAGCCAGGACAAAGGGTTATCCTTCTAAGCAGTATCGACAACATGCTCAAAACACTTCTAAACAGCCTCACCAACATGCTCAAGGCAACAAGAAATGTGGAAATTGTGGGAACTCTCATAGCCGACAGTCCAAGTGTCCCGCACAAGGGAAACAGGGCCATTATTGTAAAAAATGGAACCACTACATGTCTTGCTGCCGCGCAAAAAAGGATTTTGGTACTAAACCTGTGCTTGAACTAAATTTAAAAGAGGAATTATCTTCTGATGAAGACTCATTCTATGTTGACACTGTTAAAAGGTCAGGTAATAATTTGGTTTCACAAGCGCATGCCAAGTTGTTGGTCGGCCCATCCCAACATTCCATAAGTTTTAAAATAGACACTGGCTCTATGGTAAATATTTTACCTAATAGCCATTATAAGCAGCTCAAGTTACACGGTCCGCTATCAGCTACAGATCACACACTGACCTCTTATACAGGCAATACATTAAATGTAGTCGGTACTGTAGACTTGCCGTGTACCTACAAAAGTAGAAATATTAATGCGACGTTTTATGTTGTCGAGTCAAACACACAGCCATTATTAAGTTTGGGTACTTCAATTGAACTTGAATTGATTAAACTTACATACGCTATTGACAGTACGCAACAGAACATAGTCAGTGACTATGCTGATCTTTTTAAGGGTGTAGGACTGTTTACTGGAACTTGTTCAATACATCTTAAAGAAAATGCAGTGCCAGTGGTCAATCCACCAAGACGGGTACCACTAGCATTACGTGACAAACTGAAAGACGAGCTTGACAGTATGGTCAAAAATGACATAATTACAAAAGTGACAGAAGCAACCGACTGGGTTAACTCACTAGTTGTCATTGAGAAGCCAAAGACGGGTAAGCTACGCATATGTCTTGACCCTAAAGCCCTCAATGAGGCAATACGTAGACCGTATTATCCTATGAAGACGTTAGAAGACGTTGCTTCACAGCTTTCAGGTGCAAAATATTTTAGTGTCCTAGATGCTAAGTCAGGATATTGGAGTGTTAAGTTAAATAACCAATCATCTTACTTGACGACTTTTAATACACCATTTGGTCAATATCGCTATTTGCGATTACCGTTTGGTTTGAATTGTTCACAAGACGTGTTCCAACAGAAAATAGACGAGGCAATCGAGGGTTTACCTGGTGTTTCGGCTATTGTTGACGATGTGTTGGTCACAGGACGGACACAATTAGAAATGGACACAAACTTACGTAATCTTCTTTCAAGAGCTAGAGAGAAAGGTATACGTTTCAATCCTGACAAATGTGTATTTGGTGTGCAAGAAGTTTCATATTTTGGTCACATATTGAGCTCAGACGGAATCAAGCCTGATCCTGAGAAGGTTAAAGCTATTGAGAAAATGGCAGCACCATTATGCAAATCTGAGTTAGAGACTATACTTGGTATGGTTAACTATCTTACTAAATTCGCACCAAACTTGGCAGAGGTTACACACCCTCTCAGATCGCTTCTTAAGAAAGACGTAGACTTTTTATGGGACAAACCACAGGAGCAAGCGTTCAAACAGGTCAAAGAAATAATTACTAAGAGCCCTGTGTTGACATATTTTGACCCTAAAAAGCCGTTGACATTACAGGTAGACTCGAGCCAGGCAGGTATCGGAGCTGTTATGTTGCAATATAACAAGCCTATCGCTTATGCGTCAAAATCATTGACAAAGACGGAGAAAAATTATGCAATGATAGAAAAGGAGACATTGGCCATAGTATTTGGATGCAAAAGGTTTCATTCTTATACGTATGGTAGACACGTGTATGTCCAATCTGACAATAAACCTATAGAGGCCATAATGAAAAAGCCTTTATCTGCTGCCCCGTTACGACTGCAACGCATGTTATTACAGCTACAGAAGTATGACATTGAGGTCAAACATTTAAGTGGGAAAAGTATTCCAGTTGCGGATACTCTTTCAAGACACTACCTTACAGATACATACCCAGACTTGTCTGACGAACTTGATGTCCATATACATACTATATCTAGTTTAAACATGTCCGACCAACGACTACAAAGTGTCAAAGATGCGACAGACACAGATTCACAGTTTTGTACTCTTAAACGAGTCATACGTGACGGATGGCCAAACTTACGGAAAGACTGTATAGCCAGTGTTATTGAATACTGAAACCACAGAGACGAACTGTCTGTAATTGACGACATCATCTTTAAAGGTGAGAAAATAGTTATTCCACATAGTTTGCGTAAATCAATGATTGAAACCGTGCATATAGGTCACATGAGTGTTGATAAATGCACGAAACGTGCACGTGACGTGATGTTTTGGCCAGGTATGACAAAAAGTATCACTGAATATGTCTTAGAGTGTGAAACATGCCTCACACATAGAAGTTCAAACGCGAAAGAACCTTTAAAACCACACCCAGTACCTGACCATGCTTGGCAAGTTATTGGTACAGACATTTTTACGCTTGACAACGTAGACTACTTAGTCACGGTTGACTATTATAGTCGATTCTTCGAATTAGACAAACTACCAGACACGAAAAGCGTGACAATAATCCGCAAACTTAAATCACATCTTGCGAGACATGGAATTGCACACAAAATTATCAGTGATAATGGTCCACAATATTCATCGGATCAGTTTTCAAAGTTTGCAAAGGAGTGGGGATTCGATCATACCACTTCAAGTCCTCTCTACGCGCAATCAAATGGTCTTTCGGAGGTCACAGTAAAAACGGTCAAACGTATCCTTCGCAAAGCCATAAGTGATAAAAGAGATCCTTACTTGGCTATACTTGAGTATAGAAATACCCCTTTGGAATGTGGGTATTCCCCGTCTCAATTACTCATGAGTAGGCGTTTAAGATCAATATTGCCTACAACACATAAACACCTTAACCCGAAAGTTGTTGATTAAAAAGAAATCCAAACCAAGTTATTTAACTCTCGCTTGATTCAAAAACAAAACTATGATAAAACAGCTAAACCCTTGAAATCCCTCAAAACAGGTCAATCAGTTAGAATTCAAATGAAAGGTAAATGGTTACCAGCTGTTATTCTTGACAAACACGAGAACAGATCATATTCTGTACAAACACAGAATGGTGCAATATATCGTAGAAACAGACGCTTTTTACTGCCCACAAATGAAAACCTCGACATCACAGAAAATATGCCGAATATTGTTCTACAGCAAGAAACACCTGATCGACCCGCTTTAGACAATTACACATCAAAATCACAAATTTCCTTACAGCAACCTCTAGATGAAAACAATAAACAAATCGTTAACCAATCTACCTCCCAGCCATTTGTAACCCGATACGGTCGCACTGTGAAACCAAATTCATTATACTCTAGTGATAACTGGAAAAAGTAAACTTTACTATACTGTAGTACATCGAAATTCCAGCGTAGATAAGAACTGTTCATTGATTAAAGACTTGCCACAGAATACATGTGATTTTATTGAAAAATGTTTTATTTTTGAATCGTATTGATTATGTAATATTATATGTTTCGTTAATTGTATAACATTTAAAAGAAGGGAGATGTTATATTGTTCTATTGCTAGTCTAAATATATTCATGTCTATAACCAGAATGCATTGGGTATCCAAATGTATATCCGCCCAGCTTCTATGAATTAAACATCATCATATCAACTTATATTTTGTGTATCATTAAATCCAGAATTAAATATACCATCATAACAAAACAGTGCATGGTGAAAGATAGAAGTTAACATTTCTTAAAAGTTTGGATTCAGATCAATTTGTACGCCTGTTCCGTCTTTTCAGAATCTACACACGTTCACAAACTATTCTTACCAGCTTGTGTAAGTAACATGTGAACATTAGGAATCCTGATCAAACTGTCCGGATGCACTGACTGATTTTGATCTGTACAGTTCCCAAAAGTCAACATGTACCTTTTCTCATGCACTCATGCCAGCAATTATGTTATTAGACACACGTACACATAACTGTTTGTTATGTACATTTACACTAATTAAAAACAATTCTTACATTTAATTTTACCATTATGTTCCCAATCAGTTCAAGCCGGCTCTATACCAGTTTTCTTTTAAGCAGTGTCAGTCTACATTGGCGTTTTAAGACGGTGAGAAGGCAGTTGTGTTTCGAACGGTGTTTCGTACAGAAAGTCAGCTTCATCTGTTAAAAAAAGCCTTTTTTCAGTATATCTTATTACAACATTATTTTTAATCAAAAGACAAATTCCTATTTACTTATTCAACGACGGATATAGAAGTGATTTAAGAAATATCCCCACTCCTTTGAAATCCCTTAAAAACAGAAAAAGTAGAACGTAATTAGTGGGAGCTCTATTGGGTTTTTTGAAACACATTTACGTAAGAATAAAACATTTTTGAGCCAACATAGTGAAGGACATTTTATATTATTATGCAAGTGTTCAGTTCAAAATGAACGACTTTGAAAACATTAAGTAAAACATATGGATATTCTCTATAAATGTAAGTCTCATTATTGAATATAATCGATAAAGTTGTGGCATAAGTAGAAGATGAGCAATTTATCATTTTGTTGCAATGTTTTAATATTCGTCTGCTTCAGAATGCGTCTACAAAGGGAAAGGGTTTACTTTACCCTAATTATTTAACATAATTAATACATTAATACGCCTCAAAATGTTACATATATTGAACATGGCCCATATCCGTGGTAGGGGTAATGCAAATGACAATTGCCTTTTTTAAAATTTCGTTTGACCAGAATAATAATAATAATAGTAACGACGTGAATCAACTATTCGCTCCATTCTTTTAAAAAAATTATGGTGGAAACCATTCGTGTGAGTTCCTGAAAGATGGTTGGAATGTTATTACAGCAGGTCTCTTCAATCGGCCCAACTATTCGCTCCATTCTTTTAAAAGTTATTTGTTGGAAATCATTCGTGTGAGTAGGTCAACATTCCTGAAAGATGGTAAGAATTTTTATTATAGACCTTTAACTGAAAATTATGTTAGTCTGCCTTTTACCGGGCGCAATGTATCGAGGCGATACAATTGGGACTTTAATTGATGATGATGATTTATGACGTTGTTTACCCTCGCGCTCGGCAATAATGCCATTTGGCGAGCATGAACTTTAATTGTAACTGATAGGATGTATTTATATTTCTTTACAAATCCCGCATACAATAAATATGCTGCTTAAAACTTTCAAATCATTTCGAAAAAAAATAGAACATTAAAATACTCAAAGAACATAGAATAATTATTTAATATTGCGAAACTATAGTGAGAAATATACAAATTTTTCATAATGAGCTATTTCACCTTTTGCCACGAAATTTACAAAAGTTATCTGCTGTATGTTGGAAATGGTTAACAAACAGGAGAGACAGTCAAGATTAAATTTGAGAGAAGGATGTCCTCCCGTGATATATAATTATTAATTCCCGGGAAAGTGCATGTGCAACGAAAATTATTATTTTTCTCTCATAAAGAGTGTTGTTCTATATGGTTATATCGAGGGCTTGGCGTGAAACGGTTGTAACTAATATTGGTATTTTTTTACCAAGGTTAATCACCTTGCCATAAAGTCTTTTATAAGTGTTAAATCTTTTTTCTTGGTAAACAATGTAAATTTAGGTGCCATTGCTCGTTCTGAGCAATGGCACCTAAATTTGCATTGTTTACAAAGGGGTCAAAATTGCCCCTAAACCAGGGTTTTCAAAATAGGTTTTAAGTTACAACCCTTTCACGCCAAGCCCTCGATATGCACATACATCCTTATTTAAAAATGTATAAAGTAAGATAATAAAAAAAGCTTTACCTTGCTGAAGGTGTGCCTTGATGTTAATTGTAAAGGACCCCTTCCATCGTTTCGATCGGTTTCATGTCTGTATAGCAGACGCAGCGTGGCAATGCCGGCAGCGAAAGTGTAACTTAGTTAAAAAGTCTTAATGTGTTTTCCTTTACAAAATCTACGATATTTAGATAATTTTCACAACTTTGACAGCTTTTGGCAAAATGTTAGACAAAATGCTGTATGTCCACATTACGTTTTCTTGATAACTGATCGAATTCTTTATTTGCTTGATGTTTCTCGGTAACTTTCTTCAAGTTAAGTGAGAGAAGCTTTCGAGGCAAACCTGTCGTTTTAATGCATTTCACGCTCCAGTATGCACTAGAGTAGGGGTTAGATAGATTGATATTGTGAAAAAACGAAGTCAGTAAGGAATACTTTTCCTGAAATTGGTAAACCATCAACACTGTAATTTGACAACGTGCTATATATTGATGGAGAAATTAGCGGTGCTCTACGAAAAGCAACATTAACCCTTTCTCACATACAACACATCTTCAGTAGGCGACTTTGAAAATATCTAGGCAGAGATAGGGCATATCTCTGTAAATGAATGTATAATTATTGAATAAGGTTGAACACATGGTGGTAAAAGGGCAAATTGCTCATTTTGAGCAATTTTTCACTTTGTCACACTGTAATCTTATTACATTATCCCTTTCAAACATACATACACTATATGATGCCTATGCAGCAGGCGACTTTTGAAAACATTGAATCAAGCACAAAATACGTCTGCTGCAGAGGTGTTAGAAAGCGTTATGAGGGAAAGGGTTGACGTAACTATAACACGTGTGGAAATAAACAACGTGCGTGCGCATCTATGGTAAACAATCCAAAATGGATACTGCTTTATAGAAGTGAAGAGTTAGATTAGACTGCGTCGATGAAAAAGCTGACGTGGATCTAAACTGGTCGTCCCAATAATGTATTGGTAATATTAAGTAGACCCAATATTTATGTTATACATGATATATAAATGCATATACATTACTGGGTCTATGGCAAATGTATATATATTATTGGGTCTATGGCAAATGCATATGAATTATTGGGTCTATGGCAATGCATATACATTATTGGGTCTACGACAATATATATAAAGTATTGGGTCTATGACCCAACTATATGTTGGGTCCGACCAATATGTCGGTCTGAGAACAGTCTCTAGTTACTAACAACTGTCTGTGAATTGACGATATATATAGGTATACAAAGTATACTAAAGCCAAACAGCTTCTGTTTCAATGACTCGCGTGATCGTATCACCATTATTTCGGGTAGGTCCCAATAATATGGTATGAGATGTCAGACCCAATAACTGGTCAAGTTTAAGTATATATATATATATATATATATATATATAACATTGAGGACTAGCCATATGTGCCACTAAATAAACTTTGAGTTATCTCTGTCGATGGTTGTCCACTCGTGACCAGGTCTGTTTCAACAAACAATGATAACACGATAAAAGCAGTTGCTTCAAGGAAACGTGTATACTATATGATTTTACCGCGGAGAACGTATTAAATTAAACCTGGAGTAGACATTGAAAGCGATTTAGCATATTTGAAATTAAATATTATCTAACGGTTCTGTCTAACGTCGTATTCGTGTAAGTCGCATATCGAATTATAAAAATACAACACAGTCACACTGTTTGTTCAGCCACAAACATATGTTTCATTTCCAACCAATGATATAGTAACAATAATATATATTACAATCAATAAGTGACAACCACAATGTTAACTGTATGCACGTTTTAAAGATTGATTTTATAAACTAAAAATATATCTTTATTACCTGAAGATATAGCCACAATTATTCTTAATCGTGTTTTTCTGATGACAAGTCAAAATAAACGAATGGTTATGACCGGTACAGTTAAATGTTCAAACATTCCAGATAGACGTAACAGCATCATCTTAGGATATGCTGTTGACTCTTTATAGAGTTGAACTATCGACATCTGTCACGTTATCATCGTCCTATTTTATAACATTATATCCTATCTAATTGATATACAGACATGTACGAATTCACCTAGTTTGCTACCTTTCCATATATGTCCTTATTGTTCGTTGTTATATATTAACAAGCGTAAATATTGAAGACAGCCGAAACCATTCATTCTAATGACATTTAATTATATCTAAATAAAGTTAAAGTATCGAAATGTGTTTCATATATCACCGCTCTAGTTTAGAACATTAAAGCACCTAATTCTGTTTTTCTTCAGTTAACGTTTTAATAGAAAATAACAGAGTTCCGATTGCATTGACAAATGAATTGTATACGAACCGAGCTACAGTCAATATGTAAACTGAGCATACACTTCTTACTAAAACATATATAAATAAGATATCTAGTGCCAGTATGTTCTATAATGTTGTCTTTGAATTAATGGACGTAGTACGGTAGGGTCCATACTATGAGATTCTCTCGTATACCCGACCCAAAGTGTCCTAGCAGGCTGAGAATACTCACACCTTATATAATAATATATTGATTGATTGAGGTTTAACGCCGTTTTCAACAATGATTCTGTCAAATAACGGTTTATGTAATAATATGCCGATTGATCGGCGTTTAACGCCGTTTTCAACAATGATTCTGTCAAATAACTGTATATATAATAATATATTGATTGATTATAGTTTAACCCCGTTTTCAACAGAGATTCTGTCAAATAACGGTATATGTAATCAATGTGTTGATTGATTGTGGTTTAAGGCCGTTTCCAACAATGATTCAGTCAAATAACGTATATGTATATATATAATAAAATGTTAGTTGATTGGGGTTTAACGCCGTTTTCAACAATGATTCGGTCAAATAACGGTATATGTTATGATATATTGATTGATTGGTGTTAACACCGTTTTCAACAATGATTCAGTCTAATAACGGTACATGTATATATAATAAAATGTTAGTTGATTCGGGTTTAACGCCGTTTTCAACAATTATTCTGTCAAATAACGGTATATGTTATGATATATTGATTGATTGGTGTTAACACCGTTTTCAACAATGATTCAGTCTAATAACGGAACATGTATATACAATAAAATGTTAGTTGATTGGGGTCTAACGCCGTTTTCAACAATGATTCAGTCAAATAACGGTATATGTAATAATATTATGATTGATTGGGGTTTAACACCGTTTTCAACAATAATTCAGTCAAATAACGGTATATATAACAATATATTGATTGGTTGGGGTTTAACACCGTTTTCAACAATAATTCAGTCAAATAACGGTATATGTAACAATATATTGATTGATTGGATTTAACGCCGTTTTCAACAATGATTCAGTCAAATAACGGTATATATATATAATATATTGATTGGTTGGGGTTTAACACCGTTTTCAACAATAATTCAGTCAAATAACGGTATATATAACAATATATTGATTGGATGGGGTTTAACACCGTTTTCAACAATAATTCAGTCAAATAACGGTATATGTAACAATATATTGATTGATTGGATTTAAAGCCGTTTTCAACAATGATTCTGTCAAATAACGGTAAATGTAATAACATATTGATTGATTGGGGTTTAACGCCGTGTTCAACAATGATTCAGTCAAATAACGGTATATGTAATAATATATTGATTGATTGGGGTTAACGCCGTTTTCAACAATGATTCTGTCAAATAACGGTATATGTAATAATATATTGATTGATTGGGGTTAACACCGTTTTCAACAATGATTCTGTCAAATAACTGTATATGTATATATAATAAAATGTTAGTTGATTGGGTTTAACGCCGTTTTCAACAATGGTTCTGTCAAATAACGGTATATGTTATGAGTATATTGATTGATTGGTGTTGACACCGTTTTTCAACAATGATTCAGTCTAATAACGGTACATGTATATATAATAAAAATGTTAGTTGATTGGGGTTTAACGCCGTTTTCAACAATGATTCAGTCAAATAACGGAATATGTAACAATATATTGATTGATTGGATTTAAAGCCGTTTTCAACAATGATTCTGTCAAATAAAGGTATATGTAATAATATATTAATTGATTGGGGTTTAACGACGTTTTCAACAATGATTCAGTCAAATAACGGTATATGTAATAATATATTGATTGATTGAAGTTTAACGTCGTTTTCAACAATGATTCAGTCAAAAAACGGTATATGTAATAATATATTGATTGATTGGATTTAAAGCCGTTTTCAACAATGATTCAGTCAAATAACGGTAAATGTAATAACATATTGATTGATTGGGGTTAACGCCGTGTTCAACAATGATTCAGTCAAATAACGGTATATGTAATAATATATTGATTGATTGGGGTTAACGCCGTTTTCAACAATGATTCTGTCAAATAACGGTATATGTAATAATATATTGATTGATTGGGGTTAACACCGTTTTCAACAATGATTCTGTCAAATAACGGTATATGTATATATAATAAAATGTTAGTTGATTGGGGTTTAACGCCGTTTTCAACAATGGTTCTGTCAAATAACGGTATATGTTATGATATATTGATTGATTGGTGTTGACACCGTTTTCAACAATGATTCAGTCTAATAACGGTACATGTATATATAATAAAATGTTAGTTGATTGGGGTTTAACGCCGTTTTCAACAATGATTCAGCCAAATAACGGAATATGTTATAACATATTGATTGATTGGGATTCAACGCCGTTTTTAACAATGATTCAGTCAAATAACGGAATATGTTATAATATATTGATTGATTGGGGTTTAACGCCGTTTTCAACAATGATTCAGTTAAATAACGGTATATGTAATAATAAATTGATAGATTGGGGTTTAACGCCGTTTTCAACAATGATTCAGTCTAATAACGGAATATGTTATAATATATTGATTGATTGGGGTTTAACGCCGTTTTCAACAATGATTCAGTCAAATAACGGTATATGTAATAAAATATTGATTGATTGGGGTTTAACGCCGTTTTCAACAATGATTGTGTCAAATAACGGTATATGTAATAATATATTGATTGATTAGGGTTTAACGCCGTTTTCAACAATGTTTCAGTCAAATAACGGTATATGTAATAACCTGTTGATTGATTGGGTTTAACCCCGTTTTCAACAATGATTCTGTCAAATAACGGCATATATAATAACATGTTGATTGATTGGAGTTTTACGCCGTTTTCAACAATAATTCAGCCAAATAACGGTATATGTAATAACATATTGCTTGATTGGGGTTTATCGCCGTTTTCAACAATGATTATGTCAAATAACGGTATAACTAATAACATATTGATTGATACGGGTTTAACGCCGTTTTCAACAATGATTCAGTCAAATAACGGTATATGTAATAATATGTTGATTGATTGTGGTTTAACGCCGTTTTCTAACGATGATTCAGTCAAATAACGGTATATGTAATAAAATATTGATTGATTGGGGTTTAACGCCGTTTTCAACAATGATTCAGTCAAATAACGGTATATGTAATAACATGTTGTTTTATTGGAGTTTAACGCATTTTCATCTATGATTCACTGAAATAACGGTATATGTTATAATATATTGATTAATTGGGGGTTAACACCGTTTTCAACAATGATTCAGTTAAATAACGGTATATGTTATAATATATTGATTAATTGGGGGTTAACACCGTTTTCGACAATGATTCAGTTAAATAACGGTATATGTTATAATATATTGATTAATTGGGGGTTAACACCGTTTTCGACAATGATTCAGTTAAATAACGGTATAGGTAACAATATCTTGATAAATTGGTGTTTAACACGGTTTTCAACAATGATTCAGTCAAATAACGGTATATATAATGATAGATTGATTGTTTGGGTTTAACGCTGTTTTCAACAATGATTCTGTTAAATAACGGTATATGTTATAATATATTGATTGATTGGTGTTAACACCGTTTCCAACAATGATTCAGTCTAATAACGGTACATGTATATACAATAAAATGTTAGTTGATTGGGGTTTAACGCCGTTTTCAACAATGATTCTGTCAAATAACGGAATATGTTATAATATATTGATTGATTGGGTTTTAACCCCATTTTCAACAATGATTCAGTCTAATAACGGTACATGTATATATAATAAAATGTGATTTGATTGGGGTTTAACGCCGTTTTCCAGAATGATTCTGTCAAATAACGGAATATGTTATAATATATTGATTGATTGGGGTTTAACGCGGTTTTCAACAATGATTCAGTCAAATAAAGGTATATATGATAATATATTGATTGATTTGGGTTTAACGACGTTTTCAACAATGATTCAGTCAGATAACGGTATATGTAATAACATGTTGATTGATTGGGGTTTAACGCCGTTTTCAACAATGATTCAGTCAAATAACGGTATATATTATAATATGTTGATTGATTGGGGTTTTACGCCGTTTTCAACAATAATTCAGCCAAATAACGGTATATGTCATAACATATTGATTGATTGGGGTATATCGCCGTTTTCAACAATGATTATGTCAAATAACGGTATATGTAATAATATGTTGATTGATTTGGGTTTAACGCCGTTTTCAACAATGATTCAGGTAAATAACGGTATATGTAATAACATGTTGATTGATTGATTGGGGTTTAACGCCGTTTTCAACAATGATTCAGTCAAATAACGGTATATATAATAATATGTTGATTGATTGGGGTTTAACGCCATTTTCTACAATAATTCAGCCAAATAACGGTATATGTAATAATATGTTGATTGATTGGGGTTTTACGCCATTTTCTAACAATAATTCAGTCAAATAACGGTATATGTAATAATATGTTGATTAATTGGGGCTTGACGCCGTTTTCTAACAATGATTCAGTCAAATACCGGTATATATAATAATATATTGATTGATTGGAGTTTAACGCCGTTTTCATCAATGATTCTGTCAAATAACGGCATATGTTATACAATATTTAACGCCGTTTTCAACAATGTTTAACGCCGTTTTCAACAATGTTTCACGCCGTTTATAATAATGTTTAACGCCATTTTCAACAATGTTTAACGCCATTTTCAACAATGTTTCACGCAGTTTTCAACAATGGTTAACGCCGTTTTCAACAATGTTTAACGCTGTTTAAAACAATGTTTTATTCAAATAACGGCGGTTAGTTCACCTGCTCGTGTTTCTCGTGGCTTTCTGTCATAAGTATTCAACACAACATACTTTCCGAGCATCTGGCTGCTTTTCCGCATAGACTGTTTACCCGTTGGTGAAAGACGAATACCGCTTATCACAGTGACTCTTGCCAGACGACGGAAAGAGTGTTGGTGGAGCCTGCGTTCAAACTCACAACCCCTGGATAATATCATATTTTATCCCACAAGTCCGGAGATCTGAAGATGGAGAAAGCTCTACAGACCATTGACTATTTGGATAAAGAAAGAGAATACGTTCCTTGGGTAGCGGCCATGGTAGAGCTGGGTTATGTCGGTCGATGCTGGAACGTCATCCCTTATATGGATCTAACAACGTACGGTATTAATGTTGAAACGAGGCTACTGTGTCTCATGTAATCCTTTCCCACTTATTCTCGCATGTTGACGCCTCTGCAGCAGACGACTTTTGAAAACAATGTGGCAAAATGAGAAATTGCTCATGATAAGCAATTTCCCAATTTTTCAAATTGTTTTCAACTTTATTAAATAATTAAAGTTTATTTTAAGAGAAAGTTAATAGTTTTATCGGAATGTTTTCAACGTCGTCTATTGCATTTTTGCAGTATGTAGGAAAGGGTGAAAGGGTGTGTGGGAAAGGGTGAACGAACGCAATACTTATACATGCGCTCATTGACCACCAACCGTCAGTATTTGTTGTTCGTGTAAAGTTTGTAAAGCAGAATAAAACTGCACACAAAACACGTGCAACCAGTGATGACTCGGATCTCTATCTGGATCTGCACTGCTCGATCATAAATCACAGAGAGTTTCAAAAAACTTCGCAACCTTTTCCCCACATGTAAAACTAACTGGCAAAATGAGAAATTGCTCATAATGAGCAAGTATTCGTTCTCCACAATTATTTTAATTCTATTCAATTCTTATATTTCATTTATAGAGAGTTTCCGTCTGTTTGCTGAGATGTTTTCACAGACGTCTGTTGAAGATGTGTTGTATTTGCGAAAGAGCTAATGTGGTTAATTGAGGACCAGCCATATGTTCCATTAAATAAACATTGAGTTATCTCTTTCGATTAGTGTCCACACGTGACCAGGTTTGTTTGATCACACACTGATAACACGATAAAACCAGTTGCGTCAAGGAAACGTGTAGACTATAAAATTTAAACGCGGAGAACGTAATAAATTAAACCGGGAGCAGACAGTGAAGGCGGATAGCATATTGGAATTAAATATCATCCAACGATTTTGTCTAACGTCGTATTCGTGTAAGTGGCATACCGAATCATAAAAAGTCAAACTGTTTGTTCATCTTCAAACGTATGTTTCATTTCAAGCCCATGATACAATACACCATACTATATATTACAATCGATAAATGACAAATACAATGTTAACTTAACGAACGTTTTAAAGTCTTATTTTATAATCTAAATCAATATTTATTACCTGGAGAGCCGAGTCCCGGTAGCTCAGTCGGTAGCGACGAAGGCTGTCAATCCAGGGGTTGTGAGTTCGAATCCCGGCTCAGCCAACTTTCTTTCCGACGTATGACAAAAGTCAATGCGACATGCGTCATTCGTCTTCCACCAATGGGCTAAGTCTATGTGGAAAAGCAGCCAGTTGCTTGGAAAGTATGATGTGTGGAGTACTGGTGTGAGAATGCCAGGAAACACGTGAATAGGTGAACTGGCCGCCGTGATGTGAGAAATTGTTAAAAACGGCGTCAAATCAATCAATTATTACCTGAAGATGTAGCCGAAAATATTCTTAATTATGTTTTCTGATGACAAGTCAAAATAAACGAATGGTTATGACCGGAACAGTTAAATGTTCAAACATTCAAGATAAACGTAACGGCATCATCTTAGGATATGTTGTTGACTCTTTATAGAGTTGAACTATCGTAATCTGTCACATTTATCATCGTCCTATTTTATGACATTATATCATATCTAATTGATATAACAGACATGTACGAGTTCACCCATTTTGCTACCTTTTCACATATGTCCTTATTTTTCGTTGTGATATATTAAAAAAAGTAAATATTGAAGACAGCCGAAACCATTCATTATAATGACATTTAATTATATGTAAATAAAGTTAAAGTATCCTTGTTACCTCTCACCAATCAGTACTTTAACTGTACTTCAGTCTAACACAATGTTTGTTCTTGTACTTGATTGTGAACATTGGTAGCTGAGAGGCGTCAGCCAAAAACGGCGCAGAATTTCAGTATGAGATCAGTGAAGACTCAGACGAGACTGCGCGTACCTCTTTATTGTCCGATTGTCAACTCGCACGTGATATGAATGGTGCTGTAGAATAATAGTTCACGTCGTTTTACGTAACATTCCGTTCATGTGATAACAAAATAAAATCAGATACAATAAGACTCCTTATTGCCTGACGCGCCTCGTTTCTATAGTCAAATATACAATAGATAGAAACAATAGACAATTCAGCGTTTATCCTTCCCCCGTCAAGTTACGTATTTTTACGCGTTTCGAGAAGATGTTTTTTGAAAACATTGTGGTGATAATGGAGATATAATATACTTTTATTAAGACATTTCCCCATTTGACATACTGTTCTTAGCTCTATTCAATGAAAACACTTTAGGTAATTAGGTTTAAGACTACTATATTTTTGCGTAGATGTGTTTAAAGTCGTTTGTTACAGATTTACTTTGTATTGGAAAGGGTGGTTATACGAGCTATAATATAGTTTACCCTTACATAGCCTCCCAAAGCCGATACTGTTTGAAATCATCGTGCAAAAAGAAGGGATTCCTTTTTATATTTAATGTGGTCCTGTTATAGAATCATAAGTCAGCGTCTGCTTTTCATTCAATGACAATATAAATATACCCTAAACGCATCGGTGGTGATGAAGTATAGCGTCCGCGTACGAGGTGTTGAAGTAGTAGAGCGCCCTCCTCAGAAGCGAGAGGTTCCGTGTTCGATCCCCGGTTAGGTCACACAAAGCGCTGAGGAGAATGGGGCTAACACTGACTCGTTTGTGTTCGGCTAACTGAAACAGTAATACTGGTAACTCAGTTAAGAAATGCCGTGATATAACTGGGGAAAAATGTTTAAATTGGTGTTAAACAAGCACACTTTTCCCAAAATGAATTTTAACTTTGTTTTAAAGTTTAAATCTCCAAGACGTTATAACTCTTTTCCACGGATGATTCCAAAAACAGACAACTTTGAAAATTTAAACATTAAGTAAACGTTAAAAGTTATCGAATTGTATTTAACCCTATCCCATATATAAACTAAATGTTTACCTTGGCTTTGAAAACGGATCAGAAATGAATGTATAATTATTGAAAACAAAGTTAAAACTAGCTTCTGCCCGGCGACTAATAACACTGTTAATGGTATATTGGAGAATACACATTTTACCTCATACGACCTGGGTCACATCAAAGACTTAAAACATGGTAGTAAAGGATTTCCCTCCTTGGGGCTCATGGTTGTTGGGTTAGCAGCACGACTGACTCGCTGGTATCAGTTCCCGCTGTGATATAATTGAACAATTGTTGTAAGCGGCGTAAGACGAATCACTCATAAGTCATAATGACGACGAATTTCTTTTCACAGACACATACTTATGACATGGTTTATGATAATTATTACACAAACAAAAAATAATGTGTCGGGAAATCCGAGACCTATCTATTTAGTTTAAAAATATTTATTTTACATTTATGAAGAAACACATTTTCAGCTTTCATTACTTACACTCGATGTCTGCTTCCTCGAGACTTAACCAATACGCGCGCCGTTTTTGTGCAAAATTCTAAAGGCAGACCCCGCTCATCACCTATCTTGTGTAGATTATGATGATACCGATCAGATGTACAAGGTGATCTAAACCTACACTTTACACATATTACTTACACAATTCTGATATAATACTCCGTCGCTTTGTGTAGATTCTGATGAGACCGATCAGATGTACAAGGTGATATAAACCTACACTTTACACATATTACCAACACAATTCTGTTATAATATTTCGTCGCTTTGTGTAGATTCTGATAAGACTGATCAGATGTACAAGGTGATCTGAACCTACACTTTACACATGTTACTAACACAATTCTGATACAATACTCCGTCAACTTGTGTAGATTATGATGAGACCGATCAGATGTACAATGTGATCTATACCTACACTTTACACATATTACTTACACAATTCTGTTATAATACTCCGTCGCTTTGTGTAGATTCTGATGAGACCGATCAGATGTACAAGGTGATCTAAACATACACTTTACATATATTACTTACACAATTCTGTTATAATACTCCGTTTATTTGTGTAGATTCTGATGAGACCGATCTGATGAACAAGGTGATCTGAATCTTCACCTTTTAGAAATGCAAACCTGTACCATTTCAAATACACGGGCTCGTATATCATTTTATCAAGCAACGTTCTGACGAATGTTCAGTCATTGTGACGCGGGTTGTCAACAAACCCAAGGGTTATTAGTTCAGATCCCAGCGCGGCCAATATTATTTCTGACGTTTGACAACAGTCAATGCGATACGCATAATGTGTCATTCTCTAAAATGATATGTGTAAAAGAAGCCAGTTGCTTTGAAAGACTGTTTTGTGGAGAACTGGTGTTAAAAAGCGTAGAAATACACGAGTTGTGACTAGTCTCCGTGGTTTGGTTTAAAATGGTTAAAATGGCGTGAAATCCAAATCAAACAATCATAAATCTAAGTTTCCGCAGCTGTCTTTGAAAACACCGATACAATAGAGGAAATATATAACGAACATGTGGCAACAGAATGGATTGCTCATTATGATAAATGTTTACAATATTGTCAAAATCATTTGTTGCAGATACGTCAAAAGGCTGCTGCATGTTGTTGGACAGGGTACAAATATATTACATTTATTCCAACCTGGCAACAAAGCACTCCTATAATAGAATGATTGTTAAAAAATAACTGGACGTAAACATATCTAAACAGTAACCGATTTTCCAATGGTAGTATTTACCGGTATCTCCATTGCAGCAGGATTTTGGAGGATGTATACATGTACGTATAAACTCTATGAAAACTTCAGAGACCTAAAATGAAACTGTAGAGTGTATTTTATTAATCAGAAAATAATGCAATAAACACTATATACTTTAATGAACAGAAAATAT
The DNA here is from genome assembly GCA_031761405.1 of Serripes groenlandicus. Lineage (NCBI taxonomy): Eukaryota > Metazoa > Mollusca > Bivalvia > Cardiida > Cardiidae > Serripes > Serripes groenlandicus. The sequence continues at coordinate 9,029,878 of JASEVX010000014.1, read as the reverse complement.
TAGTGTTCTCACTGGATACATGTTCGATACATTTTGGAATATCTTATGGGGAATACATATAAACAAAGTCTAAAACTTAAAGCAAGTAATTTGGACATGAATTAAAACAGATTCATGAAATGAGCCGATACGCCTGTTCCATTCTCTGTAGAGTGCATATTATTAAAGATGCAGAGAACTCTCTTTACTTGATTGATTAGAAAATAATATGAATTAAGGCAAAGCCTCTGAAAGTTTCGGGAAGTGCATTCAGTCCCAAGATATTTAATCCCCTACTCAAAAGTAGATAATGGATAGAGATGTCAATCCAGGGGTTGAGAGTTCAAGTTCAAACTGAGTCAACTTACTACCCGAATGTCAAATACTACTTGTACCAGTGAATTTGTAATTTTCCTAGTATGACCATGAAGATTGAGGGACTATCCCCAAAGCCATGCATTAACATATACAATATGTTTATGTCTCTGGATTAATGCATCAACACTTTGAGGAAAAAATAATTCTGCCAACTGATCTTGAAATAAGAGAAGAAGTTAAAGAGGAAAAATGTTTAGTTTGTCATTTTACCATTTTTCTGATGCTACATTTCAGCATTGTTTTGAACTAATCAATATCCCTTGAACAATTTATGTAGAGAAGAAAGTTTTTGCCAAATTATCTTGACATAATGCATTTTAAGGGTGACTTAATGAATTTTGCAGCCAAATTATCTTGAAACAATTAATTAATACATATCATGACTTGAATCATTGTATGGATGGTCACATAATAAAGGAAGATTAATGCAACGTTGTTGGTGTTATAACTTTGAAATTGAAATTATACGAGCAACTTCTTCCTTTTCTCATGCCACCTGAGGATAATATTGTTCAACCAATCAATATGATTTGAATATTTTTGATAGAGAGTTACATAAGGAACTTTCCTGCCAAATTATACAGAAATAAGAGAATGCCTTAACATTGTGTCATTTTACTTCTTTTTTGATGCAGCAGTTCCCAGATTATAACACAGAATTTATTCCTTTGAACATTTTGAAAGAGGACACCAAACAAGTAGTTCTGTGCAGTTCAGTTAAAATTTGTCAAGTAGTTTTAAAACAGCTGTTGTTTAAATGAATGGTTGCATGATGGATATATAGGATTATCACAAAAGCTCACAATGAGGATGTTGTGCTTAGATTTGCTAAAACCAAATATGAATGTCAGTTAATTGATTAAATTGTATGTATTTAGCTACAGTGTCATTTTGTCCCCACTGAGATTTGAACTCAGAACTCCTGGCTAGACCAGGTGTTTTACCAGTTAAAACTATAAGGTCTCAAAATGTAGCTAAACAGATATAATTTACACTCAAGATTTTCACCAGAGAAAGTCACAAATGGTTAATGCTTCATTTTCTTTACCAAAAACATTGAATTGCTATCTTACGACACTAGTTTATTCTAATTACTGTTCATGCTTATGCAACCATGTCCTTTATACCAACGCACTGCGGTGGGTTATTATTTATTGATGAGAGTATGAGAGAAACATCCTTTAATAATCTGAATGCATCTTATCGAAATATTGAAATAAAAAGACAAGGCTAAAGGGCACATTTCCTGGTGCATTCCATTTTTTTTTTGTGAGAATCACTATTGATGTTGCCCTAACAAATGTATAATAAGCAAACAAAAACATAAATTGTTTGTTTTTTCGTTCATTGGTAACACAGGGGATATTATTGTTTTCAATAACCTGTGAAACTTTCTGCAATGAAACATGCTAAAATCATGCAAGTCCCCATTTATGATATGTATAACAAGATGGCCATGATGGCCCTGGATCGCTCACCTGATTTTATTATTGTTCTATTTAGCCATATAAGCCCCGCCACCTGGCGGCCATAGTTTTCAACCAATCAACATGGCTTGAAAGCTTCTGAAAGAGGGTCACCCTAGGAACATTTCTACAAAAAAAAATGAAAATCAGCCGCACAGTTTCAGGAGAAGATTTTTTTAGTTTTTACTATAGCCATATAAGGCAAAATTGCCCTGCCCTGTGGCAGCCATGTTGTTGGACCAATCAACATGGCTTGAAGGAATCTGATAGTGGGTCACTTAAGGAACAAAATTATTTGAAAATCAACTTGACACTTTCGGAGGAGAAGACTTTTTAATTTTCCACTATAGCTGTATAAGGCACGTTTTTTGACCAATCAACATGGCTTGAAGGAATCTGATACAGGGTCATCCAAGGAACATTTCTACAAAATTATTTTAAAATTGGCAAGAAGAATTTTAAAATTTGTTTTCGTTTTGTTGCCATGGAAACAATAATTATGCATGGATCCCAAAAAATTGAGGGAATACTGGTGAGGTCATTGAGAGGATGATTTCTGTGAGGTTTCATCCCAACTGACCCACTGCTTACTGAGGACAAGATGTCGATGGATGACGCATGACGCATGATGGACGACGGACAAAAGGCGATCCCAATAACTAAAAAAGTGAGCTAAAAAGTAAAAAAGATAGTAAATTGAGGCTCTTTGTGTTCACAACCTCTTTTATAGCAACTTTGACAATTTTGATGGAAAGGCCATCACAATAACTCACCTTGAGCACTTTGTGAGCCAAAAATGAAAATGAAAATGGCTACTTGCCCTTAAACTTTAACCACCCTAAACCATGTTTTATATCCCAAAGCGAAGGTCACACTCAGCATCTTCAGCATTCAATGTGAAGAAAGGTATACTGTGTATTTATATTCCAAATATGACAGCCCTAGCAGAAGCATGGTACTTATGAATGAAAATGACAACTTGGTATTTACAATTTCAATAAACTCACAAAATGTTTATTTGTCAACCAGTTATCAAAATATGTGACATGCAATAACGTAACGTACAACATGGTGTCAAATTAAAAACTATGCAGTCAAGCAGTCACTAGCGACGTATACATGTATACACTTGTTTCATGGTTGGAGGAGTAGTGACGTATACATGTATACACTTGTTTCATGGTTGGAGGAGTAGTGACGTATACATGTATACACTTGTTTCATGGTTGGAGGAGTAGCGACGTAAATATGTATACACTTGTTTCATGGTTGGAGGAGTAGCGACGTATACATGTATACACTTGTTTCATGGTTGGAGGAGTAGCGACGTATACATGTATACACTTGTTTCATGGTTGGAGGAGTAGCGACGTATACATGTATACACTTGTTTCATGGTTGGAGGAGTAGCGACGTATACATGTATACACTTGTTTCATGGTTGGAGGAGTAGCGACGTATACATGTATACACTTGTTTCATGGTTGGAGGAGTAGCGACGTATACATGTATACACTTGTTTCATAGTTGGAGGAGTAGCGACGTATACCTGTATACACTTGTTTCATGGTTGGAGGAGTAGCGACGTATACATGTAAACACTTGTTTCATGGTTGGAGGAGTAGCGATGTATACATGTATACACTTGTTTCATGGTTGGAGGAATAGCGACGTATACATGTATACACTTGTTTCATGGTTGGAGGAGTAGCGACGTATACACTTGTTTCATGGTTGGAGGAGTAGAGACGTTTGATGTATACACTTGTTTCATGGTTGGAGGAGTAGTGACGTTTACATGTATACACTTGTTTCATGGTTGCAGGAGTAGCGACGTATACATGTATACACTTGTTTCATGGTTGGAGGAGTAGCGACGTATACATGTATACACTTGTTTCATGGTTGGAGGAGAGAAATCAGTGGAATGCTAATGCCACTTACAAGCGAGCCTGTTCTGTTTTTTAGCCAATTTGTTACGCTTCAAACGGCGACAGTCAGAATGAGGTTACTACCATGGCCCTACCCCATGGTACTTATCATTTTCATAATCTCACAAAACGTTTATTTTTCAACCAATTATTAAAATATGTGTCATGTATGTTAGGGAAATGCAAACTTTTGATTAAAGCAGGTTTATTTGTTTACAATTTTGATTTGTGTCGAATTGATAACAAAAGTCCTATTACTTTTTGACAAAGAATAATCAGATTTTTGTCAGAAGCTACGTTAGGGTTTATACAACATACATAATATTTAATCCGTAAATTTTAGCCGATGTATTTATACCTGTACTTACTAGACACTTTTCTATTCGCTAGACGCATTTCATATATTGATATGCATTTGTATAGCTGAATGTGAAAATGTATTGACCGAAGACATGTACATACACCATTCGGCCCGCAGCACTCGAAAATAGTCCAAGGTAAATCAATTTCGAAGATATCTATTTAAAATGATTAGTACACAAGTCGCTATGACATAATGTAATTCCTTCTTTACATGTGTAAAGCTTTTCTATTAGATTAATGTTATATATACCTGTATACGTTCAGTAAAATATATTAGAACAAATTTCGATTCTTCGATGGTCACAAACCACGTGGTCACAACTCCACTCCGGTAAGCTAGTGGGTAGTTAAGAGACGTCAATATACTCGCACCATGTATGTGTTTATATTATCTTTGGCCATCGTCTATTGTCATATTTAAAGACTCTGTGTGAGAAACAAAAACGTTGTTAAGTCTAAGTCAAGCATCAAGAATTTTACAGAAACAACTTAAAATTGCCATTTGAAGCCTACACTTTCACTGTATTCCAAATAATGACGACTAGAGACGTATCTGGGTGAAATATTTAAATAGAAACAAGTCCAATCTATCTTCTAAAGTGTTGGTAAGTAGGCCTAACATACTTTTGTAGGTATGTCGGCAGTCATCGCGAACATCTTCAGTCCTAACAAACAACAGTTCTTCGAACAGACAAATATTCATTCAAATTCTCATTTTCATCTATGGCCTTCTTTGTTCAACCAACCTGGTGTCAGGATACATGGACCAGCAGTACTGGTACATTACCCAGAAAATTGCGTAATATAACTGAACACGATTGAAAGCGGCATTAACACCATTCAAACAAAGCGTGCTATCGCTCTGATATCTATAAACTACTGTTTTAACAAGAAGGTAACAACAAATAAAACAAACAAAGCATACTATCGCTCTAATATCAATAAACTACTGTTTTGACAAGGAGGTAACAACACATACAACAAACAAAGCGAGCTACCGCTCTGCTATCAATAAACTACTGTTTTATCAAGGAGGTAACAACAAATAAAACAAAGAAAGCGTGCTATCGCTCTGATATCAATTAACTACTGTTTTAACAAGGAGGTAACAACAAATAAAACAAACAAAGCGTGCTATGGCTCTGATATCAATTAAATATTGTTTTAACAAGGAGTTAACAACACATAAAACAAACAAAGCGTGCTATCGCTCTGATATCAATACACTACTGTTTTAACAAGGAGGCAACAACAAATAAAACAAACAAAGCGTGCTATCGCTCTGATATCAATAAACTACTGTTTTAACAAGGAGGTAACAACAAATAAAACAAACAAAGCGTGCTATCACTCTGATATCAATAAACTACTGTTTTAACAAGGAGGTAACAACACATACAACAAACAAAGCGTGCTATCGCTCTGATATCAATAAACTACTGTTTTAACAAGGAGGTAACAACACATACAACAAACAAAGCGTGCTATCGCTCTGATATCAATAAACTACTGTTTTAACAAGGAGGTAACAACAAATAAAACAAACAAAGCGTGCTATCACTCTGATATCAATAAACTACTGCTTTAACAAGGAGGTAACAACAAATAAAACAAACAAAGCGTGCTATCGCTCTGATATTAATATACTACTGTTTTAACAAGGATGTATCAACAAATAAAACAAACAAAGCGTGCTATCACTCTGATATCAATAAACTACTGTTTTAACAAGGAGGTAACAACACATACAACAAACAAAGCGTACTATCACTCTGATATAAATAAACTACTGTTTTAACAAGGAGGTAACAAAAAATAAAACAAACAAAGCGTGCTATCGCTCTGATATCAATTATGTACTGTTGTAACAAGGAGGTAACAACAAATAAAACAAACAAAGCGTGCAATCGCTCTGATATGACTAAACTACTGTTTTAACAAGGAGGTAACAACAGATAAAACTAGAAATTCTGTGAGCAAAGCTCACTGAAGAATACCCCCCGCTCCCCTCCCAAAGCATCGGATACAATGGTAAAGTTTCTACTTTGCTGTTGAAATTCCAAATGTCTTTCTGATCAAATAAATATCGAATGTTACATAATATTGATTAAATTTTTAATTGTGTTCTTGGTTTGACATGTTTGTTTACCATGATCTTCCTTCATGCATATCTACATATAATGTGTAATCTTCATGTAAAGTTTGAACCAAATCCATTGAGCTGTTTAGGAGGAGTAGTGCTTACAAGATATGTGGAGGTATGTGCACAGGAGTCCCTCGCAGGTAACCTCTAAGTTGAATTATCTCCCCTTGGAAGAATCCGAGGCGTATGATCTTCTTTCATGCATATCTACATATGATGTGTAACCTTCATGTAAAGTTTGAACCAAATCCATTAAGCCGTTTAGGAGGAGTAGTGCTTACAATAAATGTGGAGGTATGTGCACAGGAGTCCCTCACAGGTAACCTCTAAGTTAAATTATCTCCCCTTAGAAGAATTTGAGGCGTATAATCTTCCTTCATGCATATCTACATATGATGTGTAACCTTCATGTAAAGTTTGAACCAAATCCACTGAGGCGTTTAGGAGAAGTAGTACTTACAAGATATGTGGAGGTATGTGCACAGGAGTCCCTCGCAGGTAATTCCTAAGTTGAATTAGCTCCCTTTGGAAGATTCCGAGGCGTATGATCTTCTTTCATGCATATCTACATATAATGTGTAACCTTCCTGTAAAGTTTGAACCAAATCCATTGAGCCGTTTAGGAGGAGTAGTGCTTACAAGATATGTGGAGGTATGTGCACAGGAGTCCCTCGCAGGTAACCTCTAAGTTGAATTATCTCTCCTTGGAAGAATCTGAGGTGTATGATCTTCCTTCATGCATATTTACATATGATGTGTAACCTTCATGTAAAGTCTTAACCAAATCCATTGAGCCGTTTAGGAGGAGTAGTGCTTAGGGCTATTCCAGTAAAACATATGTCCCACCCCAGGAAGGCACTTTCAAAATTGACCAACCCCCTTCAGAAGTTTATTTGACTAGAAAAGAACCCCCTTTAGAATATTTTCTGAGCAAATTCGGACCCCCTTCAGAAGTTTATATTTTTTGTTGCAAATTTCAACCCTCAATAGCAGTTTTGTCGGACTTCTGATTAGGACTTACTATAAGTGTATTCATGGTCCAACAGTAAGTTTCTGCTCTTGCATCGTAAGTAAAGATGTTGATTCTGACAGGAATTAAAATACACATTAATTTGTATTGAGGTTTAAGACTGATTTTCAACATCTTCGGTCATTTAAAGGCGGTCAGTTATCCATACCCTCTGTTCCTGGAAGACCCAGTACTAAGCCAAACCCAAACAACTGACAGTTTCCTCATATAAATCGGAGGCGGAGGCCTCGAACTCGGAACCTTCAGGTTACTAACCTAGCATATTACCAACCACGCCACAAAGGCCTTCATTAAGATATTTCAAATTAAATTTGAACAAGAAAATGTGTCCATGGAACACAGATGCCCCAGTCGACAGTCAGATGAACAAATGTATGGTCACAAATAGCTTTATTCAACAATTAAACAAAATAACTTTTTTCCGATTTTCAGTACCATACCGTTTTGATCGTATCTCGAAAATTTGTCTTCAAACGAATTCTGTACACTACGTTTGAGAAATATATTATGTGGTTAAAACAAAGCGTTTTTTCTTCATCGGGCAGTCTGTCTGTCACAGTGATTCAGATTGCAACTCGGTCTTTTTAGACAGCTGTCCTAAATGTAATAAAAAAACCAGGCCATTTTGTCCTTAACTTAAACAAGAGGGCCATGATGGCCCTGGATCGCTCACCAGATTTTTCTTTTCACTATAGCAATATAAGCCCTGCCCCCTGGTAGTTTCCTACCTTGGCTTGGCTTGAAAAAATCTAAGAGGGTCACCCTAGGAACATTTCTAGTAAATCTTTTGAAAATAGATCAGACACTTTCGGAGGAGAAGATTTTTTAAGGTCCACTATATCCATATAAGGCAAAATAGCTCCGCTCCCTGGAGGCCATTTTTTTATGACCAATCAAAATGGCTTCAAGATATCTGATGGAGGGTCACCCAAGGAACATTTCTACAAAATTATTAAACAAGATTACCGCGGTACAAAATACGCCCGTCAGGAACTTCTTTACAAATATTCTAAGTCCAAAAAGGGCATAACTCATTCAAAAATTGACGAAATCCCAGGAAATATGAACTTGATCTGTGACACATCACTACAAAGCCTTATACAACATTTCAGCTCAATAGCTCAAAGTATGTAGGAAAAAAGTGTGGTAAACCCGAACGGACGGAGGGACGGACATGTATTACCATACCATAATACGTACCGTTTTTAAGAAACGGTCGTATAAAAATCGGCCTGACACCTTTGGAGGAGAAGATTTTTAAAGTTTTCACTAGCCATATAAGTCAAATTAGAGTTAAATGATAGAGGGTCACCCAAGGAACATTTCTACAAAATTATTTGAATATCGGCCAGACATTTTTGGAGAAGAAGATTTTTTAAGTTTTCACCTTAGTCATATAAGTCAAAATAGCCCCGCCCCCCTGGCGGCTATGTTTTTTGACCAATCAACACAGCTTCAAGGAATCTGATAGAGGGTCACCCAAGGAACATTTCTAAAAAATGATTTGAAAATCTGTCAACCAGTTTGGCAGAAGAAGAATTTTGAAGTTCTTTTCATTTCGTTGCCATGGAAACCAGAATTCTGCATGGATCCCAAAAATTTGAAGGAATTCTGGTGAGGCCATTGGGAGGATGCTTTCTGTGAAGTTTCAGCCCAATTGACCCACTGGTTACTGAGGAGAAAAAGTTGCCGGACAAAAGGCGATCACAATAACTTGCCTTGAGCAAAGCTCAGGTGAGCTAAAAATTCAAACCCAGAAAGGCCACTTTAAGATGCGCTTTCCAAACTTACACTTACTGATGAACACCTATTAAAAATCTGCAGCAATATTGAAAACCTTTTAGAATTACAGTTAATATACTAACAGGTTAAGAAAACATTGTGGCAAAAGGAGAAATGAGCAATTTATTCTTTTCCACAATGTTTTCAAAAGTCTTCTTCAGGTGACTGTCTAGCTTGTATTTTAAACTTATTTAGTGTTAAGCTGGAGTGAATTATTGTAATTTTCTCTTTAAACTAAATTTAAACATAAGTAAAGAGGGAAGAGAAAAAGTCATCTAATTGACTGTGGTTTCAGAGGAAAATGAAGCATTTCCACTATGTGACAGGTGATATACCTGGACAGTATAAAATGTTTAAAAATTCAAGTAGGCTTGTATATTTATGATGTGGGGGATTCTCTTCTTTTTTTAAGACCAAAAAACCTTTTGAGTGTCTTGTAAATTATGGCCTTTTCATTTTCGCTGCTGGCCTTTATCACAACTTGTTCAAAGTTTGGCAGCAGATTTGCACAAATCACAGAGGCCTTATGGTTTTTGCTGTCTGCGTGCCTCTTTAATGTACTGGTCCGAAAATAGGAAGTCCCGTCTGTCAATGCATTTTTTATATGTTGTGTGCACAAATTGTAGCCGTTTTTCTGCATTGAAATATGCTCAGCCAGAAATTTTGAAACGCTCTAGACGATTTGACAGGCAAATCAGGTACAGTACTTATTGAGGAGTTGGGCATTTGTTCTTAATCGGCTGAATTTTGATTATTTTTTCCGTTTTAATGCTTGTCGACGCGTTATCTTTCCGGAAAAAAAAGCGATTGTCGAAAATGTTTTCGTTCCGACATTTTGAAAGGGTTTAATCCGGGTTCTTAAAAGAGGCCCTACGATTGGCTGATATTTAATGAGCCAGCCAATGAAATCAAGTTTTACATCAATGATCATTAGACGCTTTACATGTAGTATACTTTAATGCATTGTAACTGCTATGAAGCGCGTACGTAACTCGACAAAACGCTTTTTGTTTATTATGAATCAAAATGCGTCTACTGCACATGATATTTTTCAGTTGGCTTCGCGGAGATTAACTCTAGCGATGTTATATTTCCGATGCCCGACGCCAATCTGATTCTGAATCTCTGCAGTCAATATAAATGAGCAGATACGGACAGAGGCAAAAAAGAAAATGCTGCCCCCCTTTAGAAGCGAAATTGGACTTTTCACCACCCCCTACAGTAGCAAATTAAGAAAAAGACCTTCCCCCTACAGAATTTTTTTATTTTGCCGTCCTGGGGTGGGACATATGTTCAACTGGAATAGCCCTTACAATAAATGTGGAGGTATGTGTACAGGAGTCCCTCGCAGGTAACCTCTAAGTTGAATTATGTCCCCTTGGAAGAATCCGAGGTGTATGATCTTCCTTCATGCATATCTACATATGATGTGTAACCTTCATGTAAAGTTTGAACCAAATCCATAGAGCCGTTTAGGAGGAGTAGTGCTTACAATAAATGTGGACAGACAGACAGACAGACAGACAGACAGACAGGGTGATTCCTATATACCCCCCAAACTTTGTTTGTGGGGTGTATAACAAACAAAGCGTGCTATCGCTCTGATATCTATAAAGTAACGTTTTAACAAGGAGGTAATAACAAATAAAACAAACAAAACATACCATTATATTTGTGGTCACAAGTAATCAATTCAAATTTGATGCACAGCCTTTTCACAGGTGGAACAGGAACCAATCAAACATACCTAGTGTAGAACGATCTGTGAAACATCAACGTGGGGATAGTGGCGTAGGGCTGTGAAATATCTACTTTGAATAGTTGAAAATTACAATTTTTCATAAGTATAAGAGTGTGTGTTCTTTGTATTGGCTAACTGATTCAATATAGTGTACACTACCAAATGGGCCTATATAACCTAAAAACGCTTATGCTCAATCAGAACAGTAACTGTTGGTCTCTATAATAACATTACATAATTTGAACTTATCAATGAATTATAGCATACATTATGTTTTATAATATACTCGTTGTTTATCAGATTTACGATTTCTGCTAATTTTCTCCAAAGCCAACAACTATATAAGTTAAAAATAGCCAATATTCGGTTTCTCAAAATTGAAAATGTCATGCAGTAAGAGAAACCTTGCATATGTTAATTAATTTTAGAGTTATCTGCTGTTAATTTCATAAATAGCTTAATTCTTTTATAACTGGAATAGACATCCAACTAAAATAGTGTATTATTTACTAAGGCGAATGACAAAACGTAATAAGAACTTGTAGATTATTGTTTGATGACGTCACGCTTGAGCATCGTCGAAGAGGCTGACAACTGATGATATTTCAGAGCAGTCATTTCTCGTCACTCTGGCATAAACCCTAGACTAATCAAAGATATTTCAGCGCAGTCATTTCTCTACACTCTGGCATAAATGCTAGAATAATCAATGATGTTTCAGCGCAGTCATTTCTCTACACTCTGGCATAAATGCTAGAATAATCAAAGATATTTCAGCGCAGTCATTTCTCTACACACTGGCATAAATGCTAGAATAATCAAAGATATTTCAGCGCAGTCATTTCTCTACACACTGGCATAAACCCTAGAATAATCAATGATATTTCAGCGCATTCATTTCTTTACCTTCTGGCATAAAGTTTAAACGCTAGAATAATCAATGATAGTTCAGCGCAGTCATTTCTCTACACTCTGGCATAAACCCTAGAATAATCAAAGATATTTCAGCGCAGTCATTTCTCTACACACTGGCATAAACCCTAGAATAGTCAATGATATTTCAGCGCAGTCATTTCTCTACACTCTGGCATAAACCCTTGAATAATCAAAGATATTTCAGCGCAGTCATTTCTCTACACACTGGCATAAATGCTAGAATAATCAATGATATTTCAGTGCAGTCATTTCTCTACAATCTGGCATAAATGCTAGAATAATCAATGATATTTCAGTGCAGTCATTTCTCTACAATCTGGCATAAACCCTAGAATAATCAAAAATATTTCAGCGCAGTCATTTCTCTACACACTGGCATAAATGCTAGAATAATCAATGATATTTCAGCGCAGTCATTTCTCCACACTCTGGCATAAATGCTAGAATAATCAATGATATTTTAGCGCAGTCATTTCTCTACACTCTTGCATAAACGCTAGAATAATCAGTGATATTTCAGTGCAGTCATTTCTCTACACTCTTGCATAAACACTAGAATAATCGATGATATTTAAAATCCTGTAATAACTCATTTAAAATCATCCTTACTTATCATCCACAGCAAACCCAATTAAAACGACTATCAACAAGTCATTGCTCACTATGATGCAATAGGCCCTACAGTCAAATTCAGTAAATATAAATTGAGTTTCACTTTGAAAAATACAAAGTCATCCAGTAAATATATATTCCTCCAAATTGCATTTTTAAGAGAAAATCAACGAAAGGTAAACGTTGCTAGGCGTTTTTTTTTGCTTAGTAGTTTACAGCGACAATCGTCATAACAACTCCTAATCCTTCATCAATTTCCGCTTTTCCATCAACATGCATACCTTTCCACTAGCGATTACCAACTGTATACACTAAAACATGTCTTTCACGATGACTATAACAAAGAGAATTGTACAATCCCTGCTTTGACATGTTAGATAGTCTGAACATAAGATAAAAGAAAATAATAACGAAGAATATACCTTTGTTTGCAGATAAAACATGCACGCTAACTATTCTGTTAAAATAGTTTGATACGAATTTTAGCTGTGCCTCCACAGGAATGTGGATCATCATGTATTGCCCCATGGCTGGACTGTGAACATAAACAAAATCAGTTGACAAATTGAAATTTTAAAGCAGTTCTCAACAGCGTTTTCAATTAAAGCATTGTCAAATGGCTGGAAATTGAAAATAAACCAAATAAGCTGAATGATTGGAATTTATTTCCCGTGTTCAACCATTTTTAAACTGTATTTTGGATAACCAAGTATTACTCCATGACTGAATGTCATTGAATTTAAATAAATAAGCTATTTAATTGTAATTGTAATGTCGTTTTCAACAGTTTTTAAATTGTATCATGGATCATCACGCAATGCTCCTTGGCCGGACTGTTGAATTAAGCGATTGTTGTAATTTGAACAAAGAAGTTTAACGCCAATTCAACCCAATTTATTTTATATCGGTCTACTAACTAAGAAAACGATATATGTTTCCTGGATTCATCACTTATTACTAATAATATTCAACGAATGTAATTGATTGACTTGCGCAATATTTGGTATGATGTTTTAAGCAGATTTCAACATGTTTTCTGTAGTATCACAGAGTTTACTGTGTAAGTAACATATGGCCCATTGATCCTGATACCAGCCAGTCAGTCGTAATACTAACCACATTATCTTGAGCGCCACGGAGGGAAGAAATTACTAACATTTTAAAGGCGTCGTTATAACTCTGCCGGGGACGAAGGTACATTATCATATCTGCATAGTTTCAAATTCAGCGGTCCTAATGACATATTCAGGCGTCCGTGGTCAATAAATAATATAATGTTTCTTTGAAGAACGTCAATGACTCATAATGAACCAGGGCTTTCATGTAATAATCACCATATTAAGCAAGCAAACTGTAGATTAACAATAAGGAAACGAGATAAGCGAGCGTATTCAAATTTATCAAACAAGAAAAAATCAAAAGAAATGAAGAGGCTCTATCAAACGATTTTTTAAAAATATTTCAAACAAGCAAAAGTTTTTTTTATCATGCGCGTTCAAATGTACAAAGCCAGCGAGCAAATGCGGAAAAGATGCGAAACGATACATTATCTGGTCAAATTATGCTGATCTACACCCAAATAGTCCCTAAAGAAACCTTTGTTTGCGTAGAAATGAGTGTATTCCATCAGCGGCAGAATGTATTGAATGTATGACATTGAGTTTAAATTCATTGTACAAGAGGACCATGATGGTCCTATATCGCTCACCTGATTTAATCAAACTTAAACAGTTTTCATTGTTCTTTGTCTATACATATATACGGAAAACAAGCAACACCCCCTGGTGGCCATGTTTATCATCCTATCAAAATAATTGGAAGTCTTAGTAGAGGGGCACCCAAAGAACATTCGATCATGGCAAATGGACAAGAATATTTTAAAATTGTTTACCTTAACAAGTCTATGTAAAACAAGTGATCCCCAGGGTGGAGCCATGTTTGACACCAGGGCTATAATAATTTGACCAATCTTGGTAGAAGTCCACTAGATGAAGTTAGATTTCAAATATTAAACTTTTAGACAAGAAGATTTTTATAGTTTTTCCCCTCTATGAGTATACATATGTAAAACAAGTGACCCCCGGGATGGGGTCATTTTTTACCCCAGGGTTATAATTTGAATAATCTTGGTAGAGGTCCAATAGACGAAGCTACATATCAAAGGCCGGGGCCCTCTACTTTCAGAAAATATTTTTTTTTTAAATTTCTCTATATGAGTCTATGTAAAAAAATAGACCCCAGGGCTATAATTTGAACAATCTTGGTAGAAGTCCACTAGATGATGCTACATACCAAATATTAAAGGCCTCTACTTTTAGACAAGAAAATTCTTAGACAAGAAATTTTTTAAAGGTTTTTCCCAATATGAGTCTATGAACAAGCTCCGCCCCCCTGGCGGCCATGTTTTTCAACGGATCGGAAATATTTGAACAATTTTGTCAAAGGGTGCCCCAAGGAACATTTGTGCAAAATAATTTTCAAATCGGGCCAGTACTTTTGGACAAGAAGATTTTTTAAAGTTTTAACAATGCACATATAAGGAAAACAAGCTCCGCCCCCTGGCGGCCATGTTTTTCAACGGATCGGAAATATTTAAACAATTTTGGTAAAAGGTGCCCCAAGGAACATTTGTGCAAAATAATTTTCAAATCGGGTCAGTACTTTTGGACAAGAAGATTTTTAAAGTTTAACAATGCACATATAAGGAAAACAAGGTCCGTCCCCTGGCGGCCATGTTTTTCAACGGATCGGAAATATTTGAACAATCTTGTCAAAGGGTGCCACAAGGAACTTTTGTGCAAAATAATTTTCAAATCGGGCCAGTACTTTTGGACAAGAAGATTTTTAAAGTTTTAACAATGCACATATAAGGAAAATAAGCTCCGCCCCCTGGCAGCCATGTTTTTCAACGGATCGGAAATATTTGAACACTCTTGGTAGAAGGTATCCCAAGGAACATTTGTGCAAAATAATATTCAAATCGGGCCAGTACTTTTGGACAAGAAGATTTTTAAAGTTTTAACAATGCACATATAAGGAAAACAAGCTCCGCCCCCTGGCAGCCATGTTTTTCAACGGATCGGAAATATTTGAACACTCTTGGTAGAAGGTACCCCAAGGAACATTTGTGCAAAATAATATTCAAATCGGGCCAGTACTTTTGGACAAGAAGATTTTTAAAGTTTAACAATGCACATATAAGGAAAACAAGGTCCGTCCCCTGGCGGCCATGTTTTTCAACGGATCGGAAATATTTGAACAATCTTGTCAAAGGGTGCCACAAGGAACTTTTGTGCAAAATAATTTTCAAATCGGGCCAGTACTTTTGGACAAGAAGATTTTTAAAGTTTTAACAATGCACATATAAGGAAAACAAGCTCCGCCCCCTGGCAGCCATGTTTTTCAACGGATCGGAAATATTTGAACACTCTTGGTAGAAGGTATCCCAAGGAACATTTGTGCAAAATAATATTCAAATCGGGCCAGTACTTTTGGACAAGAAGATTTTTAAAGTTTTAACAATGCACATATAATGAAAATAGGCTCCGCCCCCTGGCGGCCATGTTTTTCAACGGATCGGAAATATTTGAACAATCTTGGAAGAAGGTACCCCAAGGAACATTTGTGCAAAATAATTTTCAAATCAGGCCAGTACTTTTGGACAAGAAGATTTTTAAAGTTTTAACAATGCACATATAATGAAAATAGGCTCCGCCCCCTGGCGGCCATGTTTTTCAACGGATCGGAAATATTTGAACAATCTTGGAAGAAGGTACCCCAAGGAACATTTGTGCAAAATAATTTTCAAATCGAGCCAGAACTTTGGGACAAGAAGATTTTTAAAGTTTTAACAATGCACATATAAGGAAAACAAGATAAGCCCCCTGGCGGCCATGTTTTTCAACGGATCTGAAATATTTGAACAATCTTGGTAGAAGGTACCCCAAGGAACATTTGTGCAAAATAATTTTCAAATCGGGCCAGTACTTTTGGACAAGAAGATTTTTAAAGTTTTAACAATGCACATATAATGAAAATAGGCTCCGCCCCCTGGCGGCCATGTTTTTCAACAGATCTGAAATATTTGAACAATCTTGGTAGAAGGTACCCCAAAGAATATTTGTGCAAAATAATTTTTAAATCGGGCCAGTACTTTTGGACAAGAAGATTTTTTAAAGTTTTAACAATGCACATATAAGGAAAACAAGCTCCGCCCCCTGGCGGCCATGTTTTTCGACGGATCGGAAATATTTAAACAATCTTGGTAAAAGGTGCCCCAAGGAACATTTGTGCAAAATAATTTTCAAATCGGGCCAGTACTTTTGGACAAGAAGATTTTTAAAGTTTAACAATGCACATATAAGGAAAACAAGGTCCGCCCCCTGGCGGCCATGTTTTTCAACGGATCGGAAATATTTGAACAATCTTGTCAAAGGGTGCTACAAGGAACTTTTGTGCAAAATAATTTTCAAATCGGGCCAGTACTTTTGGACAAGAAGATTTTTTAAGTTTTGGTTAATTTTCCCTTTTTTATTGCCGTGGCAACCAAAGTTCTGCATGGAATAGAATTCTTTGAACAAGTTTGAAAGAGATCCACCCAAGGAACATTCCTGTAAAATTATTTTGAATTTGGTTAATTGGTTTAGGAGAAGTCGTTTGTAGGAAAATGTGAACGGACGGACGACGACGGACGGTGAGCGATCACAAAAGCTCACCTTGCACAGGTGAGCTAAAAAGTGTATAGGATGCACTGGAAATGTTTGATTTTGATCACTTTTAGTTTTTTTAAATTGTTTGAAAGTGAAAGTAGATAATGCTAAACACCGGTTTTGTCCGGGCCCGGTTTAGTCCAAATGACGGTAACTTTTTTAACCTGGTGAGTTCCCTCTTGCATAATGGATGACCCCCCCATTTTCTTTGCATTGTTTTAAAGCTTAGAGGTAATTATTTTCAATGATATTGGTGTTGAACGAGTTTCAGTCCTTAATTGTCACATTTTCTAAGCGTTTCTCATGTAGAAGAACAGTTCTTCTACATGAGAAACGCTTAGAAAATGTGACAATTAAGGACTGAAACTCGTTGATTTACATGGAAACAAAGAAGGAGTTTATTTGGTGTTTTTTAGGCGGACTAAAATGTATCAAGCTTGAACAACCGCGAAATATAATCAATCGTATTCAACTGAATCAGGAAACCAAAATGCGGAATACATGTATATATGCGACACACATATCTCCGGTTACAGTAATCCGAGTGATGTATTCATGTACCAGTGGTCTAGCTATTAAGTTTACTTTCACAATAAAATATATGTTGATAGCTTTATTCCAGTTAAAGCCAGTTACAAGTTAATGAAGGCAATGCATGTATTTAAATCCCCATACATGGATTCTAAAACAGGCGAATTATGATTTATATAATAATTGTCCTTGATGCATGCATTTACATATAATGATTTGCTAAATGTAGCTAGTGTATGGTAAAAAGTGTCATACAAATTATGATACCCCTGCAGGAGACGAATACTAAAACCTTTGTGCCAAATAGGAGCAATTCTTCATGTTGTCAAAATATTTCAAACTCTTTTAAATAAGTATACGTTTCGAGACAATTGTCATATTTTTACAAGATGTTTTCATAGTCACCTACCTGCTGCAGATTTGTGATGCCAATGATAATTACAGGCTTTTGCAAACAATGCACATTGAGGTGGAACAGCTCAGAACAAGCTGTCTCTCCTGAAATCTGTATTGTTTGCCACTTAGACATTTAATTTTACCAAATTGCCTTTTCGGCGAAAAATGGTGTGGTCCAATTCAAACATGTATCGAAAAGTAGACGTTGCGCTAGTCGACAGGGAAAGGGTTAACGTGGCTAAAATGTGTACTTACATCTTAAATCAAAGTGCGGAGTCATATACTGGGTGTCATTCACGCCTTGAAAGTAATCTGTGTAACTCGATCATTGTAAAAGGTGAAGGACACAAAGTTAACCAGCTGGGCTACATGGGTCCAGAACCCGGTTACCACGTCACTGATGGATACTCCAGGGTTTATTAGGTCTGGGCGCGAGACCATGATATCTGAAATAGGTCAATTATATGTTTATCTATAAAAAGGACAGGACAATATCAATAGCGACCAGTTTAGGTCCAGATGAGCAATCTACACAGTATGATCTGATACTGAACTATTATTGACCAGTTTAAGTCCAGATTAACAATCTGCACAGTATGATCTGATACTGAACTATTCGCGACCAGTTTAAGTCCAGATGAGCAATCTACACAGTATGATCTGATACTGAACTATTATTGACCAGTTTAAGTCCAGATTAACAATCTACACAGTATGATCTGATACTGAACTGTTAGCGACCAGTTTAGGTCCAGATTAACAATCATTGGTTTACTTTCCAAATCTGTAAAATAACACAGACATTCAAGTTACGGTTTCATCTAATTGAAACCAGACCTAAAGTTCGCTGCAGTACTTGGATTTATCTAATCGGACAATCTTTCACACATTACACTGTTATTCTAGTTCGAACTGTGACCAATTAGACCAAAATACTTCGCTATACGTATATTTTATCGGACTACAACGAATCAAGTGTTCTATCGAATTCACCTAGGTATACATTTAAAACTGAACTATTCAAAACAAAAAAAACAAAAAAAATGAGAAAGCACGTAGAAAATTATGAATAGATTTTAAAGTGTAATATTCAATGTAAAACATTCTACATATTATAATTACTGATTTTAAGTCTTTCACAGCTGAATGTCACAAAATCGACTCTTTCATGTGGAAAATGGGCCACTCCATTTTTTGTCCAACGGGAAATTTGATTTATTGTAATGTCTAAGTGTCAAATAATGCAGATATCAGTTGAGACAGCTCGTTTCGATGTGTCTCACCTGAATATTCACTGCAAAAGGCTTTAATTGCCTTAGGCAGCAGAAGAGTTAAGGTGTAACAATCTATTATATAACTCACAGCAGTCGATTTCATCTTCCCCATCGTAACAGTCGAATACTTCATCACACTGTCCACCTATGTAAATCCTGATTTCGTCATTACACACAAAATATTCCGACGCATGGACTAAAAATAGCACACACGGACGTATACACAGTCAGTTTGGTTGCCGGCGTACTTTAGTAAATTAATACGTCTGGCGTGAACCAACAATGTAGTCTGGTACCCGGCATACTTTAGTAAATTATTACGTCTGGCATGAACCAACAATGTAGTCTGGTACCCGGCGTACTATAGTAAATTAGTACATCTGGCATGAAGTGACAATGTAGTCTGGTACCCGTCGTATTATAGTAAATTAGTATGTCAGGAATGAACCAATAATGTGGTCTGATTCCTGGCGTACTTTATTAAATGAGTAAGTCACCATGAAGTTTGGTACACAGCTAACTATAATAAATGAGTACGTCTGGCATGAACCAATAATGAAGTCTGGTACCCTGCCTACTTCAGTACATTAGTACAGATCTGACATGAACCAACAATGAAGTCTGGTACCTGGCGTTCTATAGTAATTTAGTACATCTGGCATGAACCTACAATGAAGTCTGGTACCCTGCGTACTTCAGTACATTAGTACAGATCTGACATGAACCAACAATGAAGTCTTGTACCCTGCGTACTTCAGTACATAAGTACAGATCTGACATGAACCGACAATGAAGTCTTGTACCCTGCCTACTTCAGTACATTAGTACATCTGGCATGAACCGACAATGAAGTCTTGTACCCTGCAATGGTGACTAGATTAGTCAACTTCCCTAATATATCGCTTTCACATAAGTGGTAAATACGTAAAAATGAAACTGATTTACGTAAACTCATATAATAGACTGTTACGACTTGGTGTCTGAAAGCAAACTTTATTCAGGTTAATCAACAAAAAAGATTTTCTCTATAGCCTGTTTATTATTACACCATTTCCAAAGAGCTCCGCCATAATTAGTGTGTGTCTGTCCCTATACTGTATAGTGTTACCTGCCCCTACCATAACGTTATCCGATCAGGTGTACACTAATGATGTTGGTGGCGCCCTTTGGACACAGTGCAGCAAACAAAATGTTAACGAGACAGCCAGTTATTATGAACCAAATCTTTAAGTAATCACCTTGGTTATGTAGTGGAAGAGCATCTGCGAGAGGTCTTGGGTTCGATCCCCGGTTGAGTCATACCAAAGACTTTAAAAATGGTAGAAATAACTGCCCTCCTTGGCGTTAAGGGTGGCGGTGCTAGCATTATGACTAAATCAAACATGTGACCTCCCGCACCGAAGGCGGACGCTCTACTACTACAACATCGAGGCGGTAACATGATATGGAACGTAAAATGTACTTTGAAGTAAACATAAATGACCGTTGTGATATAGTTAAACAAATGCTGAAAACAGCCTTAACCCTTTCCCTCAAAACGACTTCTTCTTTTGCCACAATGTTTTCCACTTTTAGGATAAATCCATTCAATTATAGAGATTTTCTATTTTTTTACAAAATATGTTTAAAGTCGTCTGCTGCAGAAACGTTGTATGAGTGAAAGGGTTAAGCTCAAATCGATTGATCATGATCACACATAAAAGAAATAGTTATTCCTTGTATTTGGAGTTAAGAAGACGCAATCCTTTTTCAACACCATTTCAGTTATATCACGGCAACAGAAAATCAAATCTGATCCCTTGGTTAAACAAAAAAATTGTAGGCGGGGAACTACACGTACATAAAGCGACCGCCTCAGTGGTTTAGTGGCATGCAGTCTGCCTCCGGTGCAGGAGGTCGCGGGTTCGATATCCGACCTGGTCATACTATATACTTTAAGCATGGTAAAAAGGACTTTACTTCCTATGCGCTCAGGAGTGTGAGTTTAGCTTTATTACTGATACAATAGTGTCAGAATAAATAGATCAGAAGTATTGGTAGCTTACGAAGGGTGATTCAAAAAGTAAAAGGACTTTTATAGTAACTGTTGTATTAAAGTGTTTTGGTGAACTTCATACCATAAGTACATTTTGTTTTGCATTACAATAGTGTCAGAATAAATAGATCAAACGTACAGCTTACGAAGGGTGATCAAAAAGTAATAGGACTTTCTTAATAACTTTTGTATTAAGTGTATGGGTGAACTTCATACCATATATATGTATATTTTCATTGCATTACTTCGGCGACTTATTATTTTGAATAATGTCATTTGTAGATTAGTTATAAATCGTTGTCATAGAAAAAGGGTTGAGGCACATTACACGTCATGATATAACTATAAAAAATGTTCAAAGCTTCGAGAGAAACAACATATACAAAACAAGAGGCCCATGAGGGCCTATGCTCTACTGGTATGGTTCTTTGCTCATTTTCAATCCAGAGCATGTATGTATGGTGAAGATCGGATAGTAAATGGAGGCTCTTTTGTGTTCAAAAGATGTATTATAGCAATTTTTACAATTTCATGGGCCATAATCCAGTCTTGCCGGATCTGGCTGGTTTTCAAAAGGAACCAAGCTCTCATCAATATTTAACTACTATCTAAGTTTGGTGAAGATCAGATAGTAAATAGAGCCTCTATTGTGTTCACATGCTCAATTATAGCAATTTGAACAATTTCAAGGGCCATAATCCAGTCTTGCATGGGCGGATCTGGCTGGTTTACGAAAGGAACTGAGCTCTTATGGATATCTAACTAATGTATAAGTTTAGTTGAGATACAATCAAAAGTGAAGACTGTATCGTGTTAACAAGCTCTTTTATAGCAATTTTGACCATTTCAAGGGCCATAATCCAGTCATGCATGCGCGGATCTGGCTGGTTTTCAAAAGGAACCGAGCTCTCATAGATATCTAACTACTGTATAAGTTTAGTTGAGATACAATCAAAAGTGAAGACTGTATCGTGTTAACAAGCTCTTTTATAGCAATTTTGACCATTTCAAGGGCCATAATCCAGTCATGCATGGGCGGATCTGGCTGATTTTCTAAAGAAACCGAGCTCTCATGGATATCTAACTACTGTATAAGAAGACTGTATCGTGTTAACAAGAAATTGTTTACGGACGGACGGACGACGGACAAATCGCCATGACATAAGCCCTTCTGGCCTTTGGCCAGTAGAGCTAAAAAACGAGTATACTTACTGATATAGTTCTGTAATCAGCAGAAGAATATATACCATACAATTCAGTAACAATGTGGTTATCCGAGGGTTCAACTGAGAATTTCGTAAATATTCAAACACCATATACGAGGTTGGACCGGACAAATATCTTTCCTGCAACAAAAATAAAGAACAATGGACTTGCGATAACTTGAATGTGTTAATTCGACTAAATCGCTTGAACTCAAACCAGTTCCTGGAACTGATCTGTCATTTGAAATCAGTGTAACAGCTGTTCTGATTGCTGTTGTGCGCTTTTCTTGATATGGTCGTATAACAGACATGCTTTTCATACTAAACATCTAATCATAATACTAATACAATTTCTCTTCTATACACAAAGAAGGATGTGAGCGTGATCTAAATGCAGTATATCACTCTAAATATCCGGAAATATTTTTGGCTGTTCAAATTCCCTCCCGCGAATTTTTCATACAACGTTTCTTAGTGCGCATGCATTACTATGTTGGGCTTGACATTTTATGAATGAAGTTACGAGCTTTTGTGGTAAATGCCGTTTGGAAATTTGAATTGTAATGATCAGTGAAGTAATTGTTTTAAATGATGACATTCACATGTTTACCAACACAGTCAAAAACGTTGTGTTAGAATGTAACAAATTGCCCATGATGAGTTTAAGAACAATTGAAAAAGGTGTAATAACAAAAAAATGTTCATAGACTGTTAATATAACTGATTTCAAAATCTTTCGTTAGTTGAAAAAATCGATTATTTCCAAAAACAAATACAATGGGGAGTAAAGATCAAATAGCCTACACATGATTTTATCAAGGAAAACAACGTAATGTCAAAACATATTTCACCCTTAATTTGTATCCCTTTAAGTTATAAACAAGTGCTAGAATTGAAATAGATCTTATTTTGAGTGATATATCAGCTCCAATATCACAGATGTGTCGTTCAGGTGTGTATAAATTAATCACTCAGGCCATTCGGCCTTCGTGATTAATTACTACACACCTGAACTCCAAATCGTGATATACTGATACGTCTCGCCTGTGCAGGGTGCTAGCCTGCACCAAGTCAAATCATTATTATCAGCATGGTAAAACATTGCGGAAACAGTTGTATCACTCAATGCGAGGGATAAGAACTGTCACCCCATTGATTTACAGCGATCATCTTAAGTCGTGAATCTTAAAGGGTACAATACAATAAGTGTATCAGCGATAAGTACCATACCGAACAGTGTGGGAAAAGTAGGTGATATCTGTTTGAGAGCTAGTGCTTTTTCCACTCTGTTTACAGTTTGCCAGTCATCGATATGCTATTGTGTGAGTTGTTTTATTTGTGTAATCGTATTTATTAATCATGTTATTGTTAAGGGTACTCACCCGTTGTTGCGACAGGCCGTGGAATACCCCATCTGTGCATCCTTTAGTCGTTGTTGTATTTGACAGACACCACATTTCTAATGTGCAGATGACCCAGTTTGAAACTTTGAGTCACGGGCCATCTGACATATACAGTTACATCATGTCTGTCGATATATGTCTTCAATGTAAGCAGCTTACCATTGATCGTTGACTGTATCCAGTTCCAACGTTGTTTACTTGGATATTGGCGAAATGAGGTCGAGTCACATGCATCCGCGAATTCCCATTACTTTCATGTTAATTCTAGTCGCGTTCTTGGGAAAACTTACTAATATAAGCTAACGGTTAAATTCATTCTAAACAATACCTTTTACAAGTCAGTGAAGTCTGATTTTGTTCTTCCTTAGCGCTGGAACTACGAAAACGTCCTCCACGCTTTATTGTTTACACTGCAGGAAGTTGCCATTGTTACGGTGCATTGTGGGAACTAAAAAGGCCAATTAACAAAAAGGACAAAAACTAAAAAGGAACAAGTCAAAAAGGCCAATATTTTAAACCAGAATTCATTTCAAAATGTAAGGTAGTCTTTTAACTTTTATACTATATTATGAAAGAATTGACTTTAAATGGTAGTAAATAATAATTGCGTGTATTGTACAAAAAAACTCATGGATAATAAATATGAAAAATCTCATTTCAAAACTTGGATTCCATTTTATTAGTCTAAATCCTTTTGATATTAAGATCTATCTAAAACGCATTCAAGAGAGAATTAAAGATACAGCCTTTCAAAGGCAAGAGACTGACATCAGTCAAAATAAAAAATTAAACTTCTTTAACATACTATATAAACCAAATAAAAGACCCTCATATGTTGATCATTGCAAATCCAAGTGTGATAGATCAACATTATGTAAGTTGAGGATAAGTGCTCATACTCTGTCAGTTGAAAGAGGACGATATTTAAATATACCAAAACAGAGTAGAATATGTCTTTGCTGCAACAACGGAGACGTTGAAGATGAACTTCATTTTCTTTTAAAATGTTCTACGTACAAATACTTGAGAGATAACCTCATTAAAAAAATAAATAATGTTCTAATGAACAACAAATTTATTTTTTTATCATACAACTTGCTTATCTCAATTCTCAATAGTAATTCTCCAACTGTATTAAAAATTGTAGTGAATTACTTGAATGAATGCTTGTTGGTTAGAAATTCATTGTCAAATGATACTTGAGTTATCTCATACTTATCCACTGTCACTCCTACATTGTACATATTTAATTGTAATTTGTCTGTATTTTGTTGCCATAACCATTTATTGTTAATGTGTTAGTGCTAATAAAGTTATTATTATTATTATTATTATTATTATTATTATTATTATTATTATTTGATTATAATCGTTATCGATTTTCGAGAGATTTTGTCCGTTCTCTTCAATATTTCGCATGTAAAGGATGGATTATAAAGAACAAGGAATATCCGAATTTCGCATGTAAAGATAATGTTAAAGGACTATATAAAGGAATAAGATAGGTTTTCAGGCATTATTTAAAGTTTATTATTTTAAAATATCAATATAGAAATGAAATTTTCTTTTTAATTCAACAAATAACAGTAACAAATAAATGAGACATCTAGTAAAAAGGTAAAATTGCTTAGGCCTATCATGATAAATACAAATAACACATTCAGCAGATGACATTGATAACATCTAGGTAAAATAATGGAAAATCTTTCTGTAAAAGAGGAAATTTGAAAAATAATCTGGAAAAAGGTGAAATTGCTTATTGCGAACTATTTCTCCTTGTTCCACATTATTTTTAAGTATCTAAATTGAAAACATCTATGTTCGAACTGCGTAGATCTCACCTACAGCCTGCAGGAATCGAGACGTCTTCCATTCACCGGAAGAGTATCGATCCCAGCAGGTTGTAATGGAAACGTCCATCCTCCTCGATAGAGTGCTGGTTGCTCTTTCTAAGTCACCTGTGGCAACCGCCAACTTCACGAGATCTGCTTCGCGTCTCAGTAGAGGTACCAGTCTGTAGAATGCGAGAGAGGATCCACCAGCTTTACAGTTGATCCTGTGATGCCATCCTGCAAATTAATAAATCAATAGATATTATAACAAAAATCTTATAACTGAAACCTTGAGATATTTATATTCCACAATAGTAGACTCTGGTTTGACGAGCTTTTATTTTGAGGAAATCCGTCCATCAAACATAACGTGTCTTTGCAATATCAGTGTTAACAATCATTCTTAGTTCATATTACTAACAATAATTTACCTTCTACGTCGTTGTTTGTCCGTATATTCTGTCTGTAGACGGACCAGTCCTCCACCTTGAACACTGGGTGGTTCAACCATTGACGCCGCATATATTCTAATAAAACTCTTGTCTCTGGCGTGACGGCTCTTGTCGAAATTCCTTCAACCGCTCTTTCTATGTGAGATGCAGGCAGGAACTGGACGGCCAACAGCATCCTTATGAACGAATGGACGCCTAAACGTCTACGGTACGTTTCCGCTAACCCCACCTAAAAATGATAAAAAATTAATTAAATAAAGGTAACAGGATGCAATCTCATTAAAATCCGACCAAAACTGCTATGTGGCATTCTCACTAGGCCTATATACGAGTTTGCGGTATTATAATGTAAGGTTGTTTTTATCTTATCTAGCATATGACCTTTATACATGTATGGTTGAGAAAATTAATATATATATTACCTTCTGAACATGGCGCCATACGGCTTGCGACCAGTGGAATGCGCAGCCCTTCACCTCCTTCCCAGGGAAGACTTCTCTGATCGCCAACCACGTAGCTAGAATAATAAACGGAAAGTTACACAACTGATCATTTTATTTCTCCGAAAATATTTTTCATTTATGTCTGGTACATGATATCAAACGAATATGTTTTGCTTGTATAGGGGGATTCAGTGTTAACATGTGACAAACATATATGTTTTTGTAGTTTTTGTAGCAAGTTCTTATCATGTAATAGTGCTTAAATACAATTGATTTACACAAACCTTGTTCAAAGTCAACAACAAATCCCTCCACACTGATATCTACAAGGCGCTGTTTAATGTGTTGTAGAACCTGAAAGGGAGAACATATTTAATTATTAAGAACATATTTTGTCTTTTTTTACTATACAATGCAATACAATTTATACACACAATGAATATCATGTATAGTAATATATTTTAATACCAGCTGTATCCTTTTTGTTGCTATCTTTTTTTTTTGATTATCATCAATTATCAATTAAAAGCTCCTTTTTTATATTTATACATGATTGATAAATTTTAAGTTAGCATTACCTTTTTGTTGTTATTTGTTTGTTTTATTATTAACAATTATCAACAATCCGCTCCTTTATTTATATATTTCTTAAGAACATGATTGACAAATTTTAAGTTATCATTACCATTATATAATCATCTTTCGTCCGTCTACTCATCAAACAAAAGACAAGGGGAAACTGCTTGGTCTGTCCGCCTTTCTCTACAAATGCGTGGATGGACATAAGTTGTCCATTTCTTTTAAAGGGATCGCCAACTAACTGTAAATAAAGTTTAATTGAAATATGTGACTTTAATGATACATCTAATTATGTTCCGATCAACATTTATTTAACCATTTCGCTTTCATCAATTAGCAATTAGCAATTATTTTCCCGATACATTCATAAATAACAACCATGAAAACCATTTTAATTCGGTGCACAATACAGCCTGACAAAAGGAGAAATTACCAATTTAAAGTTACCTTGAAGGTTCCATCCATGTACCATCTCTTAGCATGTTTGAGGAGTTGCAACTGCTCATCTGTAGCAAATACGAAATGGCGCTGATTTTCAAAACGTACATCGGCCACCATAAACTCGTCTGTGTTGAGGAAACTAGAATCAACCTGTCGAATTTCAAAATTATTGTTAAAGTGATTGGAATATTGTGCGCGATTATACAGCATTAATGTGATTATTTGTAATGACGCTGCAGAGATTGACGATTTGAGCACAAACATACAGTCTGATCCATACATACACTGTTCACATAGAACGATTATACGGCATTGATGTGATTATTTGTAAGAGATTGACGATTTGAGCACAAACATACAGTCTGATCCATACATACACTGTTCACATAGAACGATTATACGGCATTGATGTGATTATTTGTAAGAGATTGACGATTTGAGAACAAACATACAGTCTGATCCATACATACACTGTTCACATAGAACGATTATACAGCATTAATGTGATTATTTGTAAGAGATTGACGATAACAATTACCTCAAAATCCAGTGACTTTGGCTCTTCAGGTCGTAGAGCAGCCCGTGCTCGGTTTGCGATTCTCTTAAGAAGGGATTTCTTCAGACCGGCAGTGTTGAAGGGTCTATTGTTGTCAAGGAGTATTTCTTCCACGATGTCCATGGCCGGACGATAAACCTGTTCACAAGCCTTCGTACGTGTCTATAAATACAAAATCAAATACAGTGATTCGCGATCGATTGAATGTATTACAATCCACATCATGTTTCCTATTTATATGTCCTTGTATGTTTTCAATTTATATATATTCTTTGTATACGTCTGAATGAACGCTTTGTTTTTCTTTTTCGTTTCAGCATTGAACTCCGATATCATTGAAATTGCGCTATACATCCAAATATAAAACCTATATACCTTCATATAAACGTCCATCTTCAAGTCGTTGTCAGTACTAGAAGGATGTAGATGTTCATGCTTCTGCGTGAAGTGTAGGCCTTCCTGTTTTACAATAACTGGACAATTGATACTTTTGCTCCTAGACATACAGCGCCATACCACAGACGACTTGTTCCTTCTCTGTAAAGTAATAACATGAATAAAGTGTGATGAGTAATGGATACAAAATATGTTTTATATATTCAATACCAAACTCCGATATGCCGTACTTTGATTCCTTTTCATATTTTGTAAACTCCGATATGCCGTTATTTGTTTCCGTTTCATGTTTTGTAAACTCTGATATGCCGTACTTTGATTCCTTTTCATATTTTGTAAACTCCGATATGCCGTTCTTTGTTTTCGTTTCATTTTTTGTAAACTCTGATATGATGTACTTTGTTTTCTTTTCATGTTTTGTAACGGATGTAAAGTTAATGAATCGAAACAAATAACTACCTTTATGCCGTATGCGTATCCAAGGCTAGAGATGAGGACTCCTGTTTTCTTCTGGGACCCTCCGTCAATTATGGTGTACGTGATTGGTCCGTCCTCTATCACGGTCTCCGTTAGCATGTCATGCATAGAGCTATTCAAATGAAAATCAGAGAATGGTATGATTATTTGACCCTTATCAGATCCTGACACCTCGCTGTAGCATACGTCTTTTACATACAACGTGACCATTCAATATTTATTTTCTTTATTTACATCTTAATCCTCTATTTCTGTCTGGCTATATTGCTTAGTGTGTAAAACAGCAATTTAACGTAATATAATGGAATAACATAAATAATATAACCTGTAATTTAACGTAATATAATACCTTTCTGCGATTGGAATAACAGGCTCCACATCTCTATCGGTTATGTCAAAGGAGATTTCATCATCAAACGCAGGCCCTGATACGTCGAAGTCGTCAAACTCGTCAAACTGGCTTATCGATGTAGAATCCGCTAATGGATGGATTAAGTTTCCAGTAATGTCAGGTATCTGAAAAATGACAACATTTTTAATACATAAAAATTACCGGTGGTTATGGTTATTATATGTGACAATTCGCAGGCCCTCATATGTCAATGTGACATAGAAAAAAAGGTTTGAATAACGATGTGGAATCCGCTTATGTCGTTTGAAACTGTAGACGACTTATTTAGATTCTAGGATCGTATAACTAACTCCATTCTCGGCAAAAGGCAAATCCAGAAGAAAATTGAAAAATAAACATAAAATTCATGTTTACCTCATCCCGTGCTTCTGGCATGTACATGTCTTCTATTATACTAGTATCCTGGAAAT
This sequence comes from Serripes groenlandicus, assembly GCA_031761405.1. Lineage (NCBI taxonomy): Eukaryota > Metazoa > Mollusca > Bivalvia > Cardiida > Cardiidae > Serripes > Serripes groenlandicus. The sequence continues at coordinate 8,999,966 of JASEVX010000014.1, read as the reverse complement.
GTGAGTCATCTAGGATAGTTTCTATCATATACATGTCAGCCTACAAATAAATTTCGGTTTATCAAAATTAAATAAATACACTGATACATATCATACAGCAATACCACATTCGTGTGAAGACATTGTCTTTTAGTTTTTTCCCATATCGAGTGTTGTTAAAATATATATATTTATATATACAATATGAAATTTGGCAATGGTTATATTTACATTGTTTTACAAATTTGTTTTATTATACATGTATAATTGTGAACATGTATATTCGAACATATGCTATATATTTCACTTACGCCCGTATCAAGTGTTGGAGGTTCGTCCAGATTTGTTTCTTCAAAAATCACAGTAACATCAGTCATTGGTAACATCACCTAGAAACATAAAATAGGTTATTTAATCATATTTAAATATTATACAACGCAACCATGAGCCATCAAGACTCAACACGTCAGATATAGCGTTTTTCCCCTTTTACAAATGTAGATAGATCTTCTATGGGTTATTTATCGTTTTCAATATCTAGCATCAAACCATGTGCCACCAAGACTCAACACGTCAGATATAGCGTTTTTCCCCTTTTTTAAATATGTTTACAAATGTAGATATCTTCTATAGGTTATTTATCGTTTTCAATATCTAGCATCAAACCATGTGCCACCAAGACTCTACACGTCAGATATAGCGCTTTTCCCCTTTTTCAAAAATGTTTACAAATGTAGATTTATCTTCTATAATTGAAAGGTGTTTTAAAATACTTACACTTAGCTCCAGCAACGGAGGTTGTTCATATATCATGGTTTCATCTTGACTTTCGTTATGTACAGGAATCTGTAATAGTATTCATTTAAATTTCCAACTAATAGTGACCGTGTGTATGATACTGTATATGAATTATCATTATTATATGTATTTCTATGTGTATAGATCAATTATAATATTATTAATTTATAATTGATATTGGCGTGTGATCGTGTTAATAACTCATGTTTACTGGATTACATTGTCTCCTTTCATCACTATGTTTTAAACAATCGTCAGCTGCATCTTATAACAAATTCCAAATAATATTTATACATGAAATTATTCTAAACTGAGATTCGTAATTGCAACTAAAAACGTAAGAATCGAAGGTGTGAAACAATTTAGTTTGTTACTTACGCTAAGTTCGAGAACGGGTGGTCCGTCATCATCTTCTGAGATATTCTCTTTGACGAGACAAGGTCTACATACAAATGTCAATGACCCACCGTTCTTGACAGCCTCTCTATATGTTTTCAGCGAAATGCCTATGGAAATTATTATAGAATCAAAATATTGGGCTTTTGGAATCAGAAATCAGGATGTTGATTGGGTTATAATATATTTTATATTGCATTCATTTGGGATGACGAACAGAAATAGAATAGAGAGAGTACACATGCCAATTAACGTGTTATACACAGCATGTCATTTCGTTGTAAGATATGCAAATGCGAAATATATTTTCCACAATGTTAATGTTTAATCATATTCAGCATTCTCGATTTTTAGTTCTGGATGAATTTTATGTATATAATATATACTGAGAAACATTAAGCGTGTTATATCAATCAAACATATTCAAAACATATTAATTTTTCATATATTATTTTAGATGCGATGCTGCCTTTTTCCATAAGGTTTTCAATGTCAATGTTTAACCCTTCCGGAATACTTCAGTTTCACCATTTGATGAGCTTTTTAATACATATGTACTAAGAAAGATTAAGCTTGTTATAATATATTTTATATTGCATTCATTTGGGATGACGAACAGAAATAGAATAGAGAGAGTACACATGCCAATTAACGTGTTATACACAGCATGTCATTTCGTTGTAAGATATGCAAATGCGAAATATATTTTCCACAATGTTAATGTTTAATCATATTCAGCATTCTCGATTTTTAGTTCTGGATGAATTTTATGTATATAATATATACTGAGAAACATTAAGCGTGTTATATCAATCAAACATATTCAAAACATATTAATTTTTCATATATTATTTTAGATGCGATGCTGCCTTTTTCCATAAGGTTTTCAATGTCAATGTTTAACCCTTCCGGAATACTTCAGTTTCACCATTTGATGAGCTTTTTAATACATATGTACTAAGAAAGATTAAGCTTGTTATACACAGCATGACATTTCAATCAAACATATGTAAAACGATAAATTTGTCCACGGTGTTTTCATGTTTAACTATAAAACATTAAACGTGTCATACACAGCATGTAATTTCGATCAAACATATAACTTTGTCAACTTACAAATATAGTATTTAGTTTGTATATCATATTTATCATATTAAAGATGCCTACCTGTGTCGCACGTGCGATGCTGCCATTTTCCACATACGTCACACTCAACAGCTTGCTGCCTCCCACTAACTACACGCGAACATGAAATACACGATTCCATCACAAAACAATTACGCACAATCCAATATAAACAAAAATCTAATAGTATGAAATATTGATATTCAATTATGTATAAATTTCTACAGCACAATCCGATTTGTGAAATGAGCATTTTTCGGTTTTCTTTGCGTTTATATACTTGCTCAAATATAACTCAAAGACAAACTCGTAATAAACAATTAATTTATAAAGAAATTACGCTACTTTAAACTTATTCAAACTTCAATGATTAAAGAAGTTTGGAGTAGAAAGATTACGTAACAGATGTAACAACTATTTTAATTATAGGATAATTATATAATTAGGAGTAGTAAATTATTACTAATTGATCATTATAGGATAATCCTTATAGGATAATCTTGACACCTTTTCTTTCTACGACATACCATAATCTCGTATTGGCCTTTCTGACCTGGCCTTTTTGACTCGTTCCTTTTTAGTTTTTGTCCTTTTTGACCCGATACCACCCAGAACGCTACCTCGCAATATCATCGAAAAACTGCACTATCTTAGCTTAAATTGGTACATAGTTAATTTGTTTATGCTTGAGTTTTGTAAAGTAGGAGAAACCCTTTTCATTTAGAATGGACACCTTTCCGGGACCGTTGTTGCTCTGTGGACAGAATATTGCTCACTTGTGTCCGATTGGGTCACAATAGACACTTTCTGGTCACAGATGTGACCGATGCGCCGTTGTGACCAGGCTCGCGACCTTTGTGACCCGTTGACGGTCACAATCGCTGTGCGGCTATAAAAGGACTGAAAATTTGGTCACGACTGAAGTGATCCTGTACGGTCTTACGTGAATTGGTGGACCTCGACAGGGTGCTATACCTGTATAATCCTGTGGTTGTTACTTTTACTTCTTCGCTTCTTAGTGAGTTTCGGTTTAACGTCTATTCGCTAGGACAGCTGGAAGTGAGAGTGATTCCCCAGATCGACTGGTTCCCCATATCAACTATTCGCGCCACTATGGGTTCGAGGTTTGTGTAGACGTCACAACGCGTTGACCACAACATTCCCCCCGACTTTATCTGAAAGGCCTTGAATCTGTCCATAGTGGTGTTCTTATGTCCAGTCACATCTGAATTCATTCTCATGAAGGCTAAAAGCCATCCGGTGAGCTGATTCCTGTAAACAGTTGGCTAAAAGCCATTTGGTTAGCTGATTTGTATTGTAAAGAGCTAAAAGCTCACGTTGTCCAAAACAGTAGGCTAAAAGCCCTTCTGTTTGCTTCATCTACATAGAGCTAAAAGCTCACTTTAAGTCAGTTCCAATGTAGTGTTCATAGACATCTAAAAGATCGTCCACACATCAACTCCTTTATGGCAGAGAATCTAAAAGATCTCTCTGTACTGATTTATTGTTACTAAAGTAACTTGCGGCATTCTCTATTATGCTTCCCGCGATTTATTTCCACTGAACCTGGTTTACTGTCCCCTGCATCTGCTCCGTTTTTGTACCCCTTAGGCAGATCCGCAGGTTGAATACCAGCTATGTAATCTGAACACGGACTTAAAGGATCTTGAATCCTTGACAGTGCCTCCGCATTACCGTGTTTAGCACCTGCTCGATGCGTTGCCTCCACCAATCGAGCGAGCTGGTCCTAGGATTCTTTAAACCCCAACAACCAGGTGAAACTGGATGGTCTGTCCTTACCATATGATTTTACACAACATAAATTGTTGAATAAAGGTAACGATGGCAAGTAGCTTTTTGCGGGTGGTGCAGAAATTCTTCTGCTCTGGAATTAAGGAGAAACTACTAAAAGCAATAACCCTTTCTTACCCATCCTGCACTTGAATAACTTCTGCACCTACATCTACTTGTGAAGTGTCTTAAACCGAAATAATGAAGCTTTTGCTGCTTCAGAATCTTACTTTTCACTTTTCCCCATTTGAAGGGATTATTCTCGGTCATTTTGAACAGCCGCTGTACCATGCCTTCCTGCTCTGGCTGACTAAAAGCCTAGCCAAAGGCCAGATCTTAATCTTCTGTTGGCCTAAAAGCCATCTCATATCTTGGATCCTCGGATAGAATTGCTACTTCTTCATGTGCACTGACAACGTACGACTGAGTTAGCGAAACTCTAGCAATTACAGGTTTTCTATAACCATTTTCCCCGACCTTCAAATTGATGAAAGAAGATCCCGCACATACAAAATGAACCTGAATTGTTTCTAAGTTTTCAGATTCCTAAAAGGACTGTTCCTGTAAGCAAATGTGTGCTGTTCGAAGACTAAAAGCCTGTACAACAGAGTCATGCTTTTCTCCAGTATAAACACTAAAAGTGTTCCAACTTATTTTGTGATGCCGAAAGACTAAAAGCCTTTTGGGCAGGGTTATGACTTTCTACAGCACTGACACTAAAAGTGTTCAGCTGCATTTGAACACTACTGCTTGTTGTTTCCTAACTACGTGACTTCTAATCTAAGTCTTTAACTGCTGCCCCCTGGTTTTCTTTCTTTCTCAACCAATCAGCATATTTTCTGCAATCCTGTTTAAAATGTCCTTTGCTCTTGCAAAAGAAGCATTCCACTCCGTATCTAGCTTTTACCGGACTCTTTTCACCATCAAAGCACTTGGAATTCATGACATCTTCAACCATCTTCTTGACATCTTCAAGTGTAATTTGGTTGACAGATATGTCATTACTGGTGCGGCGACCAGAAGTTGTTTGACCATCCACAGCCTGTGATATGTATTGATGGTGTTTCACTGCATTCAGGGCTTCTTGGATATTGCGGGGATGCTCAAAACAAGCATGCTTTGCCGCATTTTTATCCACACAGCCCTGACAAAATTTAGAAACAGCCTCTTGCACTCTATGACTTTCCGGGAGATCTCTATAGGCTGATGTAGCCAATGTCATAACCCGGTCCGCCCAGTCTTCCAGAGACTCTTCCGCTTTTTGCATTGCCTGCTGAAAGTTGACCCTAGCCATTTCTGTCAACTCACTGGAGCCGTATCTCATTTCAAGTTTCCGCATTATATTTTTGAAGGAACAACGCTCACACATTTTAGTTGAAATCATGAAAAAATCAAGAGCTTTTCCTTCAAGGCTCCATGTCAGATAGTGGAACTGTGTCAACAGAACATGCAATGCAAAAATGAACAATAAGAATGATCTTCCTACCAACATATTTTGTGCTATGCAAGTTCATCAATTATACCCATTTATTATTGTCTTATATTTATTAACAACTTTCCCAACTTTTCTGTACAGTATAGAAATTTTCGCCAATTATCCCCTATCAATTATATTGTTATACCAAACAATACATCCCCCCAACACCTACTTCAAATTCTATAGGTATAATTAAAGGTTGGGAAAGTGGGAACACACCCTTCAAATATTAACAGTCAATAAAAAAGAGGTGTTAAAAATTTGACTCTACATTATTGGTCATTCCTTATTTTTGAAAACGTTATGACATATGGACAAATAAATGTTCCGTATATGACTAAACATATATTATTAAATTGTATTATTATCTAATTACATTGTGCGTTAAAACTTGATAAAACAGCATAATACCTTTTCTATACATTTTCCTATATTTTTTTCTTTTCGACGTTTTGACTCCCATTTTGTTCTTGTTTATCAATTCGACGTTTTGGTCATTCGACGTTTTGACTGTAATTCCGCTAGGACAGCTGGAAGTCAGAATGATTCCCCAGATCGACTGGTTCCCCATATCAACTATTCGCGCCACTATGGGTTCGAGGTTTGTGTAGACGTCACAACGCGTCACAACACGACTCACTCTCATTCGAACACGAGTCCAGTGGTTAGATAGATCCACGACCACTGCATTACAATTTCAATTATAATAGCATAGAGTCCAGTTTTATTCTCTCTAAGTTTAGGGATTCATTATCAATTAAGTAGTCTACACATGCCGTATATTTCATACGTCTGAGCTGATTGTTAGAGGTACTAAGCATCATTGACATTCGTATTATAAATGGTATTCCACGGTCACACAGTTGTTATTATCGACTTTATGATTTAGGTCAAAGGGAAGCAATTCATTTTACATAGGCGACCATTGTAGCGTTATGGGTTATGGTTCTTTCCCAACATCTCAAGGAAGCCACAAACCTGTATTAAATCAAAGTCCATTCTTATATCTACCATTACAGCACCATAAACTCAGGGCTCATCCTACCATTTTTTTTAGCTATGACGTCAAATGATAAGTCACCTTTATCCCGCACTGAATTTCACTTTAAATTTCAGGAAATACAGGATGTTCTAAAAAATACTCTGAAGGTGTCAATACAGTCAAAAGCAAACCAGGGTTTGGTTACAAATCACTCACAAGATAATATAGTTTTCAAAAAAATCATTCAACTTTCAGCAAAATCATTATTGTCCAATGGGTGACAATTTCAGTCTTACATATTCATCTGAAATCCCCTGGACAAAATTGTCTTCCCGGCAAGCCGATCCGATTTACTTCCATTTTTCGCTTGAAAAAAACAACAATATTTAGATGATATTTCTCACTTAAAATGTGGTTTCGGAATTATTTTGATTCACAAAGAAGTTGAACTGTTTCATGGTACTAAATAACACTGTAATAGCCCAGATATACAGTACTCAACACCTTTATGTTGTCTATTCTATGACTGTAAAATATGACAAATAAATTAAAGGGTGCAGAGTCAAAATTACATAGATGTGACAATATAAGAGTGCTTTGCTGTAATAACTATGAAAGCAGAGGTGGCCTCTTTTACATTAATGACTCCGTAAATAGTTAAGAAGCCTCTAGGATTAATTAAATCCTTTGAAACACAGAAATGTGGGTACAAAACCCTTTTTTCTTAGCAAAATTAGGGCTAAAACACTTAATTCTGGTTGTTTTTTCTGCAGCAACACAAGAAAAGGGGTCTTTGGATAGGTGCAAATTGTGTGGAACTAGTGCATTTCTATTGCCTGACAGGGCACCCAATAATTTGCAGTCATTGAAATGGTACAGAGGATTTGAAGGGTACAGATTTCGATCGAAAAAACAACCCATCTGTGGATCCAGATTTGTCGCGGATGTCCGAAAGCCCCCTTTTTCTGCCACAGAAGTTCGAAAACAATGATCGTTATGCTCCAAGAAAAAAATGTGAGGCATTTCCACTTGAAAAGAGTTCAATGTGACATCATAATGCTACAATTAGATGAAAAACATGCCATTATATCGGTTTCAATACAAATGAAAGGGAGGTAACTCTAAAAGTATTTGTGTCTACATACAAATCTGAACCTTTGGGGGATTTACAGCACTCTATATGGTAGACTGAAGTTGCTTTTAAAAAGCTTCATTTGCATCTGTTTCCATCACGTCTGATCAAGGCGATGTTCAAAATAGACGAAAACCCGGGTTTTAGTAAAAAATAAAACAATGCGAACAAGAAAATATTGCTCATTAAAAGGAATTTAGCCCCTTTTCCCAAAATGTTCTGACAGGTGATCTGCTCGAGGTGCAAGAAATTCAAGGTTTGTGAGAGAAAGGATATGTACCTGGCAAAAAAGTTGCTGAATATGTGGCTGGGTTGACATCCCAAGAGTCCCAGGTAATCATTATAGCATTCTACCCCAAGCCTGACAGAGAACAACAAAAACAATAACTTTGATCTAACCCCTACTTACTTAATCTGAGCCTCTGGGAACTTTCTGGGGGTTGGTTTCTGTCATTTTCCCCAGCATTTTATTGCTGACAGGTTAAATGAGCTTGTCTGGAAATTTCGTCTGTTTAGTATGAGTAAAACGGACTAAAATGAGCAAAAAGGGGTGAAAACCTACTAAAAACTAGAAATATCACTGAAGATGATAAATACCCCCAAAACAGCACCTTGACTCAAAAATGGCTTACGACAGACCAACAAAAGGGCCATAACTCTGTAAACAAGAAAAAGTAACAAAGGTCAATAACTCTGTATTTAGATTAAATAGAGTTATGGTTTCTGTACACTGCACTTCCTCTCAATGTGTTGTATCATCCTATGAAGTTTAATTAAATTCCAACAATTTGTTTTAAAGTTATGCTCTGGACAAGACTCTACGAATAAGAAAAAGTAACAAAGGGCAATAACTCTGTTTTTAGATAAAATAGAGTTATGGTTCCTGTACACCGCACTTCCTCTTAATGTGTTGTATCATCCTATGAAGTTTAATTAAATTCCAACAATTTGTTTTAAAGTTATGCTCTGGACAAGACTCTACGAATAAGAAAAAGTAACAAAGAGCAATAACTCTGTAATTATGTAAATTAGAGTTATGGATCTTGTACACTGCACTTTCTCTGATTATGCTCTACCATTGTATGCAGTTTTATTAGATTCCATCTGTTAGTTATTAAGTAATTCTCCGGACAAGAAAAAGTAACAAAGGGCAATAACTCGGTATTTAGATTAAATAAAGTTATGGTTCCTGTACACTGCACTTCCTCTCAATGTGTTGTATCATCCTATGAAGTTTTAATAAATTCCAAGAATCAGTTTTAAAGTTATGCTCTGGACAAGACTCTACGAATAAGAAAAAGTAACAAAGGGCAATAACTCTGTAATTATGTAAATTAGAGTTATGGTTCTTGTACACTGCACTTTCTCTGATTATGCTCTACCATTGTATGCAGTTTTATTAGATTCCATCAGTTAGTTATTAAGTAATTCTCCGGACAAGAAAAAGTAACAAAGGGCAATAACTCTTTATTTAGATTAAATAGAGTTATGGTTCTTATACACTGCACTTTCTCTCAATGTGTTGTATCATCCTATGAAGTTTTATTAAATTCCAACAATTAGTTTTGAAGTTATGCTCCGGACAAGACTCTACGAATAAGAAAAAGTAACAAAGGGCAATAACTCTGTATTTAGATAAAATAGAGTTATGGTTCCTGTACACCGCACTTCCTCTCAATGTGTTGTATCATCCTATGAAGTTTCGTTCAAATCCTATGTTGCATTGTTAAGATATGGTCCGGACAAAATATGGCTTCCCACCGACCGACCGACCGACCGACCGACCGACCGACCGACCGACACAGTGACTCCTATATACCCCCCAAAACTTTGTTTTTTGGGGGTATAATGAAGGCCTGTTTAGGTCAAAGGGAAGCAATTCATTTTACATAGGCGACCAATGTAGCGTTATGGGTTATGGTTCTTTCCCAACATCTCAAGAAAGCCACAAACCTGTATTAAATCAAAGTCCATTCTTATATCTACCATTACAGCACCAGAAACTCAGGGCTCATCCTACCATTTTTTTAGCTATGACGTCAAATGATAGGTCACCCTTATCCCGCACTGAATTTCACTTTAAATTTCAGGAAATACAGGATGACATGTTCTAAAAAATACTCTGAAGGTGTCAATACAGTCAAAAGCAAACCAGGGTTTGGTTACAAATCACTCACAGGATACTATAGTTTTCAAAAAAATCATTCAACTTTCAGCAAAATCATTATTGTCCAATGGGTGACAAATTCAGTCTTACATATATATATATATTCATCTGAAATCCCCTGGACAAAATTGTCTTCCCGGTGTATCATGAATTTGTTAAGACGGTGAAAAGATTCAGACTTACCGTACTGCGCATGCGCAGAAACATTGAATAATAAGGAATTCATGGCTGTGAAATAAATAAGACTTGTTTACATTCCGGACAATATATGCGTTGGTACCAAGTCGATCATCTAAAGCAGAATTAAAGGAAACTGAAATGTCTATCTTTGCCTCTCGTTTTATTTCTTTCTGCCAAGTGGCTTAAACCTATCAACCCTACCAGCAGACAGGCCAGACGGGTGGCACGTAACAATACGAGCCGATATATAACTCAAATTGAGATATATTTCCTAAATGAATTATGAATCTGAAAAACATGAATCTTTCCAGCATAAATCGAGGGTTCACTCGAACATATCGGTAAGTCGAAGTAGTATAAAGGTTCCTTTCTACTACAAGTCATTGTACGTCCACTGTAATTAAATTGTATATATATACCATGTTTCAGCCCAGAATTTTGCCTTAATAAACTTTGAAAAATTCATTAATTTCTGCACAAATTTCTTAATTTTAACCCTTTCCCTCATACGACATTTCTGCAGCAGACAACTTTGAACTTATTTTGTCAAAAAGTGGAAAATCTCTTTAATTGAATGGATAACCTTTGACAAAAAGTGGAAAACATTTTGGCAAAAGGAGAAATTGCATGTTTTGTCCAATTTCTTCTTTTGTCACTATGTTTTCAAAAAGCTGTCTGCTGCAGAAGCATCAGAAAGCGTCTATATGAGGGAAAGGGTTAAAGATAAAGTATACATTAGTAAAACAACGTTTTATGTGTAAAATTTCAATAAATCCAAATATCAAGTCGTTTTAACTGTATTGTAAATACTTGAAATGTTATTGCATGGTAACTTAACAAAAATATCCCCACTTTTCGAGGCAAGACGGCGCAGTCGGTGATGAATCAACCAGTTCGAACCCTGGTTCAGTCATTAATTTTTTCCAATGCTTGACAAAAGTCATTCACGTATTGGATGTAAATCCTCTATACTTGCGGGAAGGAAGCCAGTTGCTTGTTAAGAATGTGTGGAGTACTGATGGGAGAAAGTCATGGTAAGGTGAACTGGCCATCATGATATAACTAAAATACTGTTAAATGGCTTAAAACTTCAACTAATCAATTAATCAAAACAATTTTTCAAACAAGATTTAATTTTGTTTGCAATTGCTTTTGCTCAGGAAAACTAACTTCAGCATATATATATACATCATTACATTTAAATAAAAATCTGTCTGTGTATCCATAAAATGTTATCCTAATGTACATTGTTTGTAATTAGAAGTTTCTTGAAACCTTCTTTGACTCATTGGCTAGTCCAGGTTTCTGTACAAGGAATGCAATTTTTTATTTTGACTGTTCGCACTGCAATATGTAACGGCGATATATTGAGACTAACTTGGCATACAATGAGTGTTTAGGACGGGTGCAGGAGAACTCGTCGAACTGCAAACTCGTCGTACTAGTAATATAGAGTAACCATTAGGAGAACTCGTCGACCTAATGAATATATAGTACTATATAATACTTAGTAAGGATAATTATCGATTATAGTAACTTTGAAGTTAAATATATGTTAAAAACTTTAATTTAACAATAAGATGTTTGTTTATAATAACTACTTATAATCATATTGAAATTGATTCGTCATTTAATTATGTGATTGTCGGCATACTTCTTAGTGTGTAGTCTGGTGTAAATTATTAAAGAAATATTTAATGGACAGTCGGCTTTAATCATACATCATGTTAATTGCTCATTAAAAATACATGTGAAAATAAAAATTGATGTTTGTCTTTTGTTATACCCTCTGTTAAACAAATATAATTTCAGTTTTATAAATATATAAAGGACAACTGGAGTTATATTACATGAAAACAAATGTAATATCAACAGGAGATACTACCAGAGTGACGTCCGAACAGTATAAAGCAATGGTTCTGGGAACCTTACAGTTAGACTGGGTATGTGAACGGTGTAGAGCGTTCGACATGGCGCTTGCTGATATATATCAGATGTTGAAGATGGAATGTTAAACATGGATGATCCAAACATGGCGCTTGCTGTTATATCAGATGTTGAAGATAGAATGTTAAACATGGATGATCCAAACGTCGCTCTGCCAGACAATACACTTCCCATTAATTATTTACTATTTGTTTAGATACGAAGATGAGGAGCTGACTACGAGCCAGTTGTTGAGGATGTGTAGCAGGATATCAGGACTTGCAACCATTGGCAGTAACGACCGAATACACAACGAAGATGTGTGATTAATTAGACTAAAGTGTTTATACTGTAAATAATGTAAATAATGTTGACAAACAAGTGATAATACTAAATATATATTTAGGAAACATATCTTTAAACATTTCATATTCTAATTTTATTCTGTTAATGAAAAATGAAAAATAAATGATTTAAATGGTTAATTTACAAACACGTTAAATATATGAATAAAAACCATAATATTTTAAAACTAATTGAATTTGTTGTTATTTTTTAAATCCAATATTGGTCAATTAACACCTTAATTTAACACTAACACCGTCATATCGATATAGATTGTAAAGTACTATATAATCCTTTATAGGTCGACGAGTTCTCCTAATGGTTACTCTATATTACTAGTACGACGAGTTTGCAGTTCGACGAGTTCTCGGACTTCTCCCGAACTCTTTAGGACTGAAATGGAAATTGGTGAAACAACTATTAAGAAACAAAATCAACACAACAGCAGCCACAAAATATACTTTTGAATTGATTTGTATAGTTATAAACAATAAATATATGGGTATAGATAATACAATAAATCACTTATCTGATATTTCTAAAAGGTTCAGTGTCCAAAGGTCTTGGTGTCCGAAATGCAATATATCCGAATTATCTTACACTTGTGTAACTTGTGAAATTACCGTTTAAAAAACCAAAACTATAAGAAACTAAACAAGCACGATGTAACCGGTCATTATAACAGTCTTTCCACGTAGCTTATATCCACTCGCATAAAGAATATAGAATAGTAACGTAACAAGTCCGTTAAAGCACGCTTTTCAATATCATTCTGCACAATCCCGTTAAAGAGCTAAGAAGGGAGGTAAGCCTTACCGAAACTACGTATTTGCCCACTTTTCTGTCATTCCATGAACGATATATGTTTTGTTTGGTTGTTTTGTTGTGTATGTTAAATTGTATGTTGTTTTTTTTACATCTTTGCCATGTGTAGTATATGTAAAGTGTAAGTGTAATGTTCTAGACTTATGAAAATGTATGCGTTTTTCTCGTCAATGTATATGCCTGTATACTAGTTCAGCTCCAAAGAGGCCGAAATCCTAAAAGGCCGATTACCAGAAAGGCCGAATCATTACAAAGTGAATTAAGAGTTAACAAAGATAATTAATTGATTGTTTGTGAACAATTTATTATAATGGAGAATCTACATATTAATTTTTGGATTGGCGTGTAATTGGATCTCAGCGTGCTTTACCACAATGTTTCGATTTGACCCATACGACGTTCCCACAATGTTTTCAAAACTTCGAGCTGTTATGTTTAGCCAGGGACACTATGTTAATATAGTGTCCCTGGTTTAGCATATCATTAAGAGTGATAATAAACCTGTGTTGTTTAACATCTCCACTTTTTACAATAGTTTAAAGTGAATGTTCATGTCTTCTCCCTTTTACCACAATGTTTCGATTTGACCCATACGACGTTCCAATAATGTTTTAAAATATTTTAGCTGAGAATATAAGCATAATCGGCCTTTTTGGACCATACATTTTTGAAAATTAGCCTTTCTTGACCGATAATCGGCCTGTTTGGACTTGCCTTTTAGGCATTCGGCCTTGTTGGACCTAAACCATATAGCATAAATGATAATCATAAGTGTCTTCTTCAAAATTCTTTTAAACTCTCTAAAATCTAAAAACTGTTCAATTTCACTAAAGTATTTTACATTAAAGCGAAATATGACACCAGCCCCGATAAAAGGACAATGGATTGCCTTAGTAACGAATAGAAATACCATACCGTTATTTTCAAATATGGTTTGTTTCGACTTTAGATTAAGTATAAGTAGCCTAGAGGTGTATTTGTTGAACATTTTATTACATAATTATAGAAAACAAATAGATAGATACGGCTACAATCCGGTTATCACCATTGTACTTACTTACCATTAGGACATTGATCCCCAGTGCGGTACAAAACGTTCAAGCCCAACGGCCATTATTGTGCGTTCAATGGATGTTGTAAAGACTTGGTGCAAAATTACGAAAACAAACCCATTCCCCCAAAACGGTCCTTGCAGATAGGTACCTCTTGTTTCTTCGACGCTTCTTGGCTTCCCCTTCTCTCCGTCGATGTTCAAATGGAGCGTCATATTTGCGTATTTATTGATGTTGAAGATATCAATCTCGTTCTTCGTTGCAATACTGAGGTTCCCGGATTGCCATCCATTGGCGATTGTTTCCGGACAGCCGACTTTGGACATTAAAATGAAATATGGTCCGCGTGGCCACTGACATGCTTCTAATTCTGTGAGCAAACAAAGAAAGAACAATAATTAAGTCGCTTCCGGATTAAAGGGCCTAGTTTCACGACTTCGCTGTCTCAATTATCAAAAGCGAAAACTGTTTTAATATTGTTTTCGTTTGATGATGTTTCAAGCCTATTTAATTGTATTTCAGTCAAAATACGTATCTGTATTTAATATCTGTAGGTGGGTATAGAGTCCGTTCATTCAACTAAGATGACACATTAGGTCGTTCTTACTGCTTTGCTTAAGGACAACGGGTATCTGTAGGTCGGCATATATTCCGTTCAGTCAATGAAGATGACCACTTCGATCGATATTAATGTTTTGCTTAAGGACAACGGGTATATGTAGGTGGGTATACAGTCCGTTCATTCAACTAAGATGACACATAAGGTCGTTATTACTGCGTTGCTTAAGGACAACGGGTATCTGTAGGTCGGAATATATTCCTTTCATTCAACTAAGATGACAAATAGGTCGTTCTTACTGTTTTACTTAAGGACAACGGGCATCTGTAGGTGGGTAAACAGTCCGTTTATTTAAATATGATGACAAATAAGGTCGTTCTTACTGCCTTGATTAAGGACAACGGGTATGTGTAGGTGGGTATACAGTCTGTTTATTCAACTATGATGACAAATCATGTCGTTTGTACTGCCTTGCTTAAGGACAACGGCTATCTGTAGGTGGGTATACAGTCCGTTTAATCAACTATGATGACACATAAGGTCGTTTGTACTGCCTTGCTTAAGGACAAGGGCTATCTGTAGGTGGGTATACAGTCCGTTTATTTAACTAAGATGACAAGTAAGGTCGTTTGTACTCCCTTGCTTAAGGACAACGGGTATTTGTAGGTGGGTATGCAGTCCGTTTATTCAACTATGATGACACATAAGGTCGTTTGTACTGCCTTGCTTAAGGATATTAATATTACCAATTAAGCCTTTTTAGCGAGTTACTTAAGGACAAAGGGTATCTGTAGGAGGGTAGATATTCATTTATTTCAACTAAGATGATCACTTAAGTCGTTATTAATGTTTAACTAGAGGACAACGGGTTAATGGAGGTGCGTATTTATTCAGTTCATTAAACTACAATTACAAATTCGTTAGTTGTTACTTTCTTTGCTTAAGGACAACGGGTATCTGTAGGTCGGCATATATTCCGTTCAGTCAATGAAGATGACCAATTCGAACGAGATTAATGTTTTGCTTAAGGACAACGGGTATGTGTAGGTGGGTATACAGTCCGTTCATTCAACTAAGATGACAAATAAGGTCGTTCTTACTGCCTTGATTAAGGACAACGGGTATCTGTAGGTGGGTATACAGATCAATATTAATGTTTACTAAAGAACAACGGGTAACCCGCAGTAACGCGTTGTCCTTTAGCTTCAATCTATTAATATTTTGCTTAAGGACAACGGGTTAATGTAGGTGGGTAAATATGCATTTCATTCAACTAATATAACCAATTAAGTCGTTTTTAGCGAGTTACTTAAGGACAACGGATATCTGTTGGTGGGTAGATATTCAGCTATTTCAACTAAGATGATCACTTAGATCAATATTAATGTTTACTAAAGAACAACGGGTAACCTACAGTAACGCGTTGTCCTTCAGCCTCAATCTTTTAATGTTTTGCTTAAGGACAACGGGTTAATGTAGGTGGGTAAATATGCAGTTCTTCAAATAATATAACCAATTAAGTCGTTGTTAGCGAGATGCTTAAGGACAACGGGAATCTGTTTCTGGGTAAATATCCAGTTATTTCAACTAAGATGATATTAATGTTTTATTAAAGGACAACGGGTAACCTACAGTAACGCGTTGTCCTTCAGCCTCAATCTTTTAATGTTTTGCTTAAGGACAACGGCTTAGTGTAGGTGGGTCAATATGCAGTTCATTCAATTAATATGACCACTAAAGTCGTTGTTAACGAGTCTTTAAGAACAACGGGTATCTATTGGTGGGTAGATATTCAGTTAGTTCAACTAAGATGATTATAAATGTATTACTAAACGCGTTGTCCTTCAGCCTCAATCTATTACTGTTTTAATTAAGAATCACGGGTTAATATAGGAGGGTATATATTCAGTTCTTTCAATTAAGAAGACCAATTAGTCCGTTCTTAATGCTTTACTTTAGGACAACGGGTATCTCTAGGTCGGTATATATTCAGGTTTTTCAACTAAGATGATCACTTAGATCAATATTATTGTTTTATTAAAGGACAACGGGTAACCTACAGTAACGCGTTGTCCTTCAGCTTCAATCTTTTAATGTTTTGCTTAAGGACAACCGGTTAATGTAGGTTGGTAAATATGCAGTTCATTCAACTAATACGTCGTTTTTAGCGAATTATCTTCTAAGGTAGGTTCATCTCTAATCTGTAAGGGAAAGTTTAATTATTGAAAAGAGGTTAAAGCATTTTGGCAAAAGGAGATATCATAATAAACAATTTCTCAATTTTGCTTCAATAATATACAAAGTTGTCTTCTGCAAATGCGTCACAATGCGTCCGTATTTTAGGAATGGGTTAAATGTTGTCTGCTTTGAAAACAATTGAAATAAACATTATGACATATGGATAATTGGAAGTTGAATTTAAGTACAAAAGTGAATACATTTGCTTAGCAATTTTTCCTTTTCATGCCTCAATATTCATCTAGCAGAGGGTGGCGACCACAAACACTTTCTGCTCTTTAACTTGACCACATTCTGTTCAATCTTTAACAAAGTTGATCCCAATGTATATGTTGCTTTAAACAATAGTTAATTTCCCTTTTGTGGGGCATATTGTGACAGTGTAGAACTCTTGTTCCACAATGTTATCATATGAAACCTTTGCTGCAAAAGCATCAAATGTCATATATATACCACATAAAGGTTTAAAATACAAAAGAGAGGTCTTCAAAAAGGATACGCTGTCAAACTATGAATAATGTATCATTACTTGCATTTTTTTTCCAGTGAAGGCAATGTCATTCATTGAAATCTAATTGAAGCATTTCATTGTTTATGACCAATCTATCTGTTGAATGTGGGAAAGGGTTAAGCAAAAATCGGTGCCCATGCCCCATATAAAAAAAGAAAAAAAAATGTCTAGATGCTAATTCAGTGAAAACAGGGTTGATAACAGCGAAACAGACCAGAACACAGTATCAGATATCCTAGCTATAACAGATCACCTATGGTCTACCTGCATCTCATATTTATTCCATTGGTTTAACCCTTTTCCCACATACAACAAACCTACAGCAGACGAATTTAAAAAACGTACCCAATATTGTTTCTGAAAATTCCCTTTAAGTAAAAGTACAATCATTGAATAGAGTTGAAGACATGGTGACAAAAGGAGATATTGCTTCTTTTTTTTCCATGTTTTCAAAAAGCCGTCTACTGCAGAGGCGTCAGAAACTGTCTATATGAGGTAAAGGTAAAACTATGTTAAACTCCCAATTAATCACATCAAATAGTCTCATGGCGTTAGAGGCATAAACAGACACTTATTTGAGTCAAAAATGTTAAACGCTTCCCACTTGCAGACACATTTTGACGCATCTGCAACAGACAAACTTTGAAATCATTGTGTCAAAGGGAAAAATTGCTTATAACCAATCTGAGCCATACTACATTGAGAGCATCTAAGCAAAAATATGGAACATCTTAAGTGAAATTTAAATTATTGAATACAGTTGAAAACATTGTGAAAAAAATAGGAGGAATTACTTAGAATGTTTTTTTCATTAAGATCAATTTCTCCTTTTGTTACAATTTTTTCAAAAGTCGTCTTCTGTAAAGGCAGCAATTGTTGTCTGTATTAGAGAAAGGATATAAATGTAAAGTATGATTTTAACAGAACCAGATAATGGGTAATTAATAATCAAACATGTCAGTGACGTGTCAATAGTTTCTTTGACACTGATGATTTTGTTTTGTTTGTACGGTGTTATAAACAGTGGAAAACAGTGTGCCATTCTGGGCAATTTATCCTTTTGCCACAACTTTGTCAAAAGATACATCAAAATGTATCTGGAGGTGAGAAAGGGTTTATATCTATTGACTATGTGATGATGAATGTTTATTGATTGTAAAATGTAACATTTTATTGATTTTAGATGAATTTTTGTTCATTATGTTGACAGAGTCACTGGCCAGAAGAATCTAAGGAATGTACTTATTTGCTTTGGCTTGTTCATTTGTAACCCAATTAGTCCATCATTAACCCTTTCCCACATACAACAAATCTGCAGCAGACAACTTTCAAAATATCTAAGCAAAAACCTGGAATATCTCTTTTAATGATCGAAAGTATAATTAATGAAAACAGTTGAAAACATTGTGGGAAAAGCAGAAATTGCTCGCTTTGAGCGAAACATGTGGGAAAATATTAATAAAACTGTGGATATTAGCAATATAATATAATTTCTTAATACAAACAATATTTTCCACATGAGTCTTAATTATTGCTTTCTTTGAAATGTTTTCAAAGATAAAAAGGTTGTAACAAATACCATATCAGTCAAAGGGATACAGGCTGTCTCTTTTCATAGTGTCTCTAAACAGGAATTGGTCTGTAATGTTAATCCTTTCCCACATATAACATATCTGTGAAAATATCTAGAAATTAATTTTCTTTAATACAATTGAAAACATTGTGACAAAAAGGGACAATTGCTCAATATGAGCAATTTCTCCTTTGGCAAAATGTTTTCTACAGTCGTCTGCTGCATAAGCGTCTGTGATAAAGTCACAAGTACATGTATTAGAATATAAGCAATGAATAACTTTAATATCTCTGTCTTTTCTAGCTACCCATTACTGAACCTATTGTCAGAAAGGAGAAGCATATACATTTTGGGCCTGAAGTGCTCACCTGAGTATTGACCTAGTTCTTGGCAAACAAGGGTTTTAAAGAATTTGACCTAATGACCTTGTCAACGGCTTAGTGTAGGTGGGTCAATATGCAGTTCATTCAACTAATATGATCACTTAAGTCGTGTTTAGCGAGTCTTTAAGGACAACGGATATCTGTTGGTTGGTAGATATTCAGTTATTTCAACTAAGATGCTTATGAATGTTTTACTAAAGGACAACGAGTAACCTACAGTAACGCGTTGTCCTTTAGCCTAAATATATTACTGTTTTAATTAAGAATCACGGGATAATATAGGAGGGTATCTATTCAGTTATTTCAATTAAGATGACCAATTAGTCCGTTCTTAATGCTTTACTTTAGGACAACGGGTATCTCTAGGTCGGTATATATTCAGGTTTTTCAACTGAGTTGACCACTTACATCGTTAATAATGTTTTACTTAAGGACAACGGGTTACTGTAGGTGGGTATATATTCAGTTATTTCAACTAAGATGACCAAATATGTCGTGCTTAGTGCTTTAATTAAGGACTATAGGTATCTTTAGTTGGGCATATATTCAGTTTCTTTAAAATAAGATGACAAATTTGATTGTTTTTAATGTTTCGCTTAAGGACAACGGGTAAATGTAGGTGGGAATATATTCCGTCCATTTGTTAAAGATGACGACTTAGGTCGTTGTAAGTGCTTTTCTTAAGGAGAAATGGGACCTATTAGGACGTTAATAATGTCTTACATCAACTGGTAACATTATATATTGCCCTTCACAGCAATTCCTTCTTTTGACACCATGTTTTCACAAATCATTTGTTGCAGCTGCCTCTAAATGTCTTTGCTGGTTGGGAATGGTTTATTCTAGATTATTTACAAAGCTAACAACGCGTAAATGAATTAAGAACTTTAATGACAGCTGGAAAATGTAAATAACTTGATAACAGTTCAATGCAACGTACGACACGGAACAGCATATATTGTTTGCTTAAAGACAACGGATTAATGTAGGCGCGTACTTTCATTACTTTGAAATATATCAGGGGAAATAACCGGTAATCAATGTGTGTAGGAAATGACTAAAGCGCATACAGTACAAAACATTGAATATTCATAACCTACAGTAACGCGTTGTCCTTCAGCCCCAACCAAAATCATTGTGCACAATCCCGTTTAAGAGCTAAGAAGGGAGGTAATCCTTACCGAAACAACATATTTGTCCTCTTTTCTGTCATTCCATGCACGATATATGTTTTGTTTGGATGTTTTGTTGTGTATGTTAAATTGATGGTTTTGACATCTTTGCCATGTGTAGTATATGTAAAGTGTAAGTGTAATGTTCTAGACTTATGAAAATGTATGTGTTTTTCTCGTCAATGTATAGTATATGATAATCATACGTGTCTTCGTCAAAATTCTCTTATCTAAAAACTGTTCAATTTCACTAAAGTCATTTACTTTAAAGCGTAATATGACACCTGCCCCGCTAAAAGGACAATGGGTTGCCTTAGTAACGAATATAATCAAAGGTCCCTGGTTCGAGTCCCGTGATGAGCGGGTCCTGACTTGGGGATTTTTCCACACAAACGGCGCGAGTACTGGTTAAGTCTCCAGGAAGCAGACATCGAGCGTGATTAATATAAGCTGAAAGCTTGCTTCACAATCGATGTAAAATAAATAATGTTTAAATTAAATTAATAGAAATACCATAACGTTATTTTCAAATATGGTTTGTTTCGACTTTAGATTAAGTATAAGTAGCCTAGAAGTGTATTTGTTGACAATTGTATTACATAATCATAAACAAAAAATAATATAGATACGGCTACAATCCGGTTATCACCCTTGTACTTACTAACCATTTGGACATTGATCCCCAGTGCGGTACAAAACGTTCAAGCCCAACGGCCATTCTTGTGCGTTCAATGGATGTTGTGAAGACTTGGAGCAAATTGACGAAACAAACCCATTCCTACAAAACGGTCCTTGCAGATAGGTACCTCTTGTTACTTCGACGCTTCTTGGCTTCCCCTTATCTCCGTCGATGTTCAAATGGAGAGTCATATTCGCGTATTTATTGATGTTGAAGATATCAATCTCGTTCTAGTAGATAAAGATTTGTTGCAATACTGAGGCTCCTGGATTGCCGTCCATTGGCGATCGTTTCCGGACAGCCGTATTTGGACATTGAAATGAAATATGGTCCGTGTGGCCACTGACTGAAAAATGAAAGAACAATAATTAAGTCGCTTCCGGATAAAAGGCTAAGTTTCCTGACTTCGGTGTCTCAATTATCAACAGCAAAAACTGTTTTAATATTGTTTTCGTTTGATGATGTTTCATGCCTATTTAATTGTATTTCAGTCAAAATACGGTGTTTCCAGGGTAAATTATTAGAACTACAGTTCATGAGTATATAATCTCTCTGATATAAATGAAATACTGTCGAAAACTGTGCAAAACCCTAACAAAACTTGAGTGAAATTTTCAATAGTTTTTCATCCAAGACATGTATACGTACCTTTCTCAACAGCTATCTTAACGCTGCCCGTAATCGTTCATTAGTTCAGAATCGCTCTGATGTATAACTTGAATACCATTAAACGTCATACAAACATTAAACAATTATTGTATATAACATCTAACGTCCTCGTACGTACGTCCGCACGCACACCAAACACAGACTCATACATTATCAATATTTAAAGAAGTTTCAGCTGTGCTCTATGTCAATCAACTACAGTGCATTTGCGAACAGCGTAGATCCGGATATATCTGTTCCTTGTTTGGTGTTTGATCTTGATCTGCCAGAAGAAAATTTACAAACAGTATGCATTCCAATCCGATGGCATTGGTTCCGAAGACATGTATGTATCTACACTTGTCAAACGTTCATATAGTTTCATACGTATAAAGAGCCGAGCCCCGGTAGTTTAGTATGTAAAAACGCGGGCTGTCAATCTATGGGTTGTGAGTTCAAACCTCAGTTCGGCAAACATTATTTCCGACGTTTGACAATTTCGCTGCAACAACAGTTATTCGACTTCCACCAATTGGCTAACAGTGTATGTGGAAAAGCAGTCAGTTGTTTACACAGACTGTTGTAAGGAGAATTGGTGTGAGAAAGCATGGATACACATTGACAGGGGAACTGGCCGCCGGGATATGACTGCACAACTGTTGAACACGTCGTTAGACCCGAATCAACCATTTATATAATGAATTAGGCACTGACTGTGACATAACCTACTACGGTTATAATGGTATATAATGAAATAGGCACTGACCTTTGACATAACCGACTACGGGTATAATGGTATATAATGAATTAGGCACTGACCTTTGACATAACCGACTACGGGTATAATGGTATATACTGAATTAGGCACTGACATAACAGACTACGGTTATAATGGTATATAATGAAATAGGCACTGACCTTTGACATAACCGACTACGGTTATAATGGTATATAATGAAATAGGCACTGACTTTGACATAACCGACTATAGTCGGTATATAATGAAATAGGCACTGACCATTGACATAACCGACTACGGTTATAATGGTATATGATGAAATAGGCACTGACCTTTGACATAACCGACTACGGGTATAATGGTATATCATTAATTAGACACTTAGCTTTGACATAACCGACTACGGGTATAATGGTATATACTGAATTAGGCACTTACCTTTGACATAACCGACTACGGGTATAATGGTGTATAATGAAATAGGCACTTACCTTTGACATAACCGACTACATATATAATGGTATATAATGAATTAGGCACTTACCTTTGACATAACCGACTACGAGTGTAATGGTATATAATGAACTAGGCACTTACCTTTGACATAACCGACTACGGGTATAATGGTATATAATGAATTAGGCACTTACCTTTGACATAACCGACTACGGGTGTAATGGTATATAATGAATTAGGCACTTACCTTTGACATAACCAACTACGGGTATAATGGTATATAATGAATTAGGCACTTACCTTTGACATAACCGACTACGGGTATAATGATACATAATGAAATAGGCACTTACCTTTGACATAACCAACTACAGGTATAATGGTATATACTGAAATAGGCACTTACCTTTGACATAACCAACTACAGGTATAATGGTATATAATGAAATAGGCACTTACCTTTGACATAACCAACTACAGGTATAATAGTATATACTGAAATAGGCACTTACCTATGACATAACCGACTACATGTATAATGGTATATAATGAATTAGGCACTTACCTTTGACATAACCGCCTACAGGTATAATGGTATATAATGAATTAGGCACTTACCTTTGATATAACCAACTACGGGTATAATGGTATATAATGAATTAGGCACTTACCTTTGACATAATCGACTACAAGTATAATGGTATATAATGAAATAGTCACATACCTTTGACATAACCAACTACAGGTATAATGGTATATACTGAAATAGGCACTTACCTTTGACATAACCAATTACAGGTATAATGGTATATACTGAAAAAGGCACTTACCTTTGACATAACCAACTACAGGTATAATGATATATAATGAATTAGGCACTTACCATTGACATAACCGACTACGGATATAATGGTGAATTGTCCAGAACAGTAACGCCTCCATGAATATAAAGCATCAAAAAGACTGTTATTGTCATAGAAGTAAATTCATATGACGCCTTCTCTAGAAAATATATATTGATTTGTAAATTACTGGTTTCTGGGTCGTGTTTGGATAGTCTTACTAACAGAGCACTCGGACTAGTGCTAGCCGAATCATCCAATCAAATTACAGCTTTTGACTAGTGCTCGCCAAGCACGTGGTCAGTAAGAACAATCTGGGTATACACAAGTGATGCCTCTTCACAACGACACATTTATGGAATATTGATGGGAAAGTTTTAGAAACTGCTGAAACTGGGCAGTTTTGCCTTTTTCTCCACAATCGTTTTAATTATCTATCAATATGAGGCCGTTCATGGGAAAAGATACACTTTTGGGTTTTGTGAACATTGTAGATCCGGATCAAACTGTGCATTTAGACACTTTGATAAAGGTATACACTGTTCAAAGCTTCTGTCAACTTGTGAATATTCTGATACGACTTAGAAAAGACAAGTCTGATATGAACTCTGTTCTGAAACGTCAAAGGGAACCTTTTCCCATGGAAAGGCTCAAATTTTATATTAACCATTTTATTCTCAAATATTTTCGAAGTGAAAGACCCTAAAGTATCACACTCGGTTAATGTATTTTTTTTAAGAATTTGAATGTCCGGGTTTATGGCGTTATGGTTAAGGGCGTCCGCCAGAGCGACAATGGTTCGAGCCTCAGCCTGGTCATACCAAATACATTCTGAATCCATTCCTTCCTAAGCTATGACGGTGTTGTGGAAAGCATTGTTACTGAGGCAGCGATGTCAAAATAAATAATACTAAAAATACTAGTACATTGCCAATAAAACGCCTCAAGATCAAACTTAAACATTGTTGAAAACTGCACAAAATATCATTCAAACAAAGAAGATAATCCTCCATTTGCTTTTGCTTGTATGGTATTTTACGCCTCTTTAAAACTGCAGTTAAAAATCGCCGTTTTCTTTGTAGTGTACCATTTGTACTGGTGTCTTTATTCAGAAACCAGCGAGTCAGTCGTTGTGATTCCCAAACAGTCCTTAGCGCCATTGATGCAAAGTCATGACTACCATTTTTAACGTATTTGTATGACCCGTTTGTGGGTCAAACCCTCTACCTCTCGCACATATTGACGTTTTATATATATATCAAAGAGGCTGTTTATTCCCGGATGAATAAACACTTGTATCACAACGTTTAAGTCAGACACAAACCCAATTTTAAAATCAATTATTTCCGTGTCGACTTTAGCAGCAGACACTTTTGAGAATACAAAATGTCTCTCGTATATCCACCTTTTCTCACATATAACAGGTATGCAGCAGACACTTTGGAATACAAAATGTCTCTCCGTATATCCACCTTTTCTCACATATAACAGATATGCAGCAGACACTTTGGAATACAAAATGTCTCTCGTATATCCACCTTTTCTCACATATAACAGATATGCAGCAGACACTTTGGAATATAAAATGTCTCTCCGTATATCCACCTTTTCTCACATATAACAGATATGCAGCAGACACTTTGGAATACAAAATGTCTCTCCGTATATCCACCTTTTCTCACATATAACAGATATGCAGCAGACACTTTGGAATACAAAATGTCTCTCGTATATCCACCTTTTCTCACATATAACAGATATGCAGCAGACACTTTGGAATACAAAATGTCTCTCGTATATCCACCTTTTCTCACATATAACAGGTATGCAGCAGACACTTTGGAATACAAACTGTCTCTCCGTATATCCACCTTTTCTCACACATAACAGGTATGCAGCAGACACTTTGGAATATAAACTGTCTCTCCGTATATTCACATTTTCTCACATATAACAGGTATGCAGCAGACACTTTGGAATACAAACTGTCTCTCCGTATATTCACATTTTCTCACATATAACAGGTATGCAGCATACACTTTGGAATACAAACTGTCTCTCCGTATATCCTCCTTTTCTCACATATAACAGGTATGCAGCATACACTTTGGAATACAAACTGTCTCTCCGTATATCCACCTTTTCTCACATATAACAGGTATGCAGCAGACACTTTGGAATATAAACTGTCTCTCCGTATATTCACATTTTCTCACATATAACAGGTATGCAGCATACACTTTGGAATACAAACTGTCTCTCCGTATATTCACATTTTCCCACATATAACAGGTATGCAGCAGACACTTTGGAATACAAACTGTCTCTCGGTATATTCACATTTTCCCACATATAACAGATGTGCAGCAGACACTTTGGAATACAAACTGTCTCTCCGTATAGTCACCTTTTCCCACATATAACAGATATGCAGCAGACACTTTTAAGAATATAAACTGTATCTCCATATATTCACCATTTACCACATATAACAGATATGCAGCAGATACTTTTGAGAATACAAACTGTCTCTCCGTATATTCACCTTTTACCACATATAACAGATATGCAGCAGACACTTTTGAGAATACAAACTGTCTCTCCGTATATTCACCTTTTACCACATATAACAGATATGCGCCAGACACGTTTGAGAATACAAACTGTCTCTCCGAATATTCACCTTTCCCCACATATAACAGATATTCCGCAGATGCTTTTGAGAATACAAACTGTCTCTCCGTATATTCACATTTTCCCACATATAACAGATATGCAGCAGACACTTTTGAGAATACAAACTGTCTCTCCGTATATTCACCTTTTACCACATATAACAGATATGCGGCAGACACGTTTGAGAATACAAACTGTCTCTCCGTATATTCACCTTTCCCCACATATAACAGATATTCCGCAGATGCTTTTGAGAATACAAACTGTCTCTCCGTATATTCACATTTTCCCACATATAACAGATATGCAGCAGACACTTTTGAGAATACAAACTGTCTCTCCGTATATTCACATTTCCCCACATATAACAGATATTCCGCAGATGCTTTTGAGAATACAAACTGTCTCTCCGTATATTCACCTTTCCCCACATATAACAGATATTCCGCAGATGCTTTTGAGAATACAAACTGTCTCTCCGTATATTCACTTTTTCCCAGATATGTAGCAGACGCCTCTGAAAACAGCATGGTAAAAATGTGAAATGTGGTAAAAGCATGAATTAAGTTGAAAACGTTGTGACAAAAGAAGAAATGGCTCGTTTTCAGCAATTTCTTCTTTTTACGCAATGTTTTATAAAAGTCGTCTGCAGCATATGTGTCAAACTGCGTCTGCAGCATATGTGTCAAACTGCGTCTGCAGCATATGTGTCAAACTGCGTCTGCAGCATATGTGTCAAACTGCGTCTGCAGGTTGGAATACGTTTAATACGCTTTGCGTAATGAATATGTTCCGTATTTAGCAAAATGACATCTAAATGCAACCCTTTACCCGGGAAGTATTTTGAGTGGTGCACTGATGCGGGAATTCCGGGAAAACTTTCTGTTCTGAACTTGCACGCATTGCTATTGCAAAGCGCTCCAATCCAACATATCATGAGTTTAGAGACCAGCTAACAATTCTTGTAAATCCCTTGTACAAGACACGCTATTAAAAATCGCTTCACGTACACAAAACCCGATCCAGTCTATTTATAGCATTATCCACGTGCGAGCTCGGGTAACTTAGCCGAAGAAACTCGTCCAACACAATATTTTCCCATATAGATGCAATAACCTATAATTCTCTTATTAGCATGACTTAAAAGAATATGCAAGGGAAAACAGTGGGGCAACAATTACCCTGTTTACGTTACCAGTGGAGTCGATATTTATTCTTTCCTTCCCAATATGCCTTCATCTGCCACAATCTCTAATATATTCTTTACCTTTTTTTAAACTATTATATTTATCTCTCAATCTAAGTTTACTCTCGTTTGTTCGAAATTAGAAAAGCCTTATCATGTAGAAACATATCAGTTGTAACGCTATCTGTTATTGCTCAATATATAGGCCATTTCATACGTTTACTATGACAACATTTAGAAGTATGCAACTAACGTTTTATACTAATGTATACTTCATTAATTTATTATAGTAATTCATATATTGTAAATATGAGTGTTCCAATAAAGACATGTGAAACAAACATGATCATTTTATTTTATATCATTATATTGTATTTTAGTTTGATGATTTGCAAAAGTACTAAAAGTACAACCCTTATATTAGTTATACATGTTTTAACTAAATGTTGCTCATCACATAGAACATATAATATTATTATCTATATGATGTGGTATGGTACTAACTGTTGGTAACTTTTATTGATTAGTTATTTTGTTTGTAGATGTAGTTTGATTTGTTAAAGTTTATAGCATGGTGAATCCCGACTTGAAACTTTTAGAAAGAGGTATTGTATACACTCATATATGTACTTACATTCACGGAAAAAAATGTGTGTGCTTTGTTTTAGTGAATTTGGTAGCTCAGTCGATAGGGACGCGGGCTGTTAATCTAGGAGTTATGAGTTCGAACTTCAGTTATAGCCATCATTCTTTCCGACGTTTGACAAAATTCAATTCAAAACGCGTTATTAATTTTTCAACAATAGGCTAACAATCCTATAACTGTTGTGTAGAGTAAGATAGTCAGAAAACAATTCATGATTTGTGAACAGATCGACGTGAAATAACTAAAAAGAAATGGTGAAAACGGCTTCAAACCCCAATCAATAAATTGACTGAGTGCAATTGTTCGAAAAATTCTTTCTGTTGTCTGCGGTCAATTTATTTTTAAATTGCTTGAGATGTATATGGTAGGCAGGAAAGAGGTGGCTATTAAACAAAAAGCAGAGCTCTAGATAAGGGACATATTTTATTTTCCTAAAATGCATACGCACCCTATGGTGTGGGTACTCTCAAAAATCGTCTCATTGAGTATCACCATATGAGCCGTCCCGCGAGAAAACCAATAGTATGGCTTCTGCATAATGTATCGACCCAGATCAGCCTGCGCAGTCCGCGCAGATGGATCCGGGCCGTCACATTCCGTCTCATGGGGATAGAGGTATATAGTAATGATTCCTGAAACAGAAAATCGACAGGAGGCGAAAAGTGTCTATCCGGGTAAGACTGCACAGCATTCTTAGGCTGATCCGGGTCGATACTTTACGCAGAGTCCACAATGTTGGTTTTCTCGTGGAACGACTCATATGGTTTGGCTTGGTAAAACGAGAGATAATGAGGGAAAGAGATCAGTTTACTCCTCCTTATCTAGAACTCTACTGTTATAAATGATTTTTTAGGGGGTTTTACGTCATTTTCAACATTGTTTCAGCTATATCACGGCGACAGTTCACTTATTCATGATTGCTGGGTAAACAAACCGTTACCATAGGCTTGTAATTGTGTCTTGTCAAAGGGCAATCCTCCACGACAACAGCGCCGTGATTGGGACGCCCGGTTCAAATCCCCGACGCTAACAACTAGGCCGTGGTGCTGTTTTAAATGACGGAGACACAGTCTTTGCTTTTCGCAGTGTAGCCAAACATGTATTGCATACCAACAAGGCAATAAGACCCAAAATCGGTTGACCCTCCAACATGGTGAAAAGTTGACATGTATGATATTTTTAATATTGAACAGTCTTTATGTTGATTATTCAAAGGTTAAAATGTTTCATACTGAAAGGTTTACATGTTTCATATTAAAGGTTTACATGTTTCATATTGAAAGGTTTACATGTTTCATATTAAAGATTTACATG
Source organism: Serripes groenlandicus (assembly GCA_031761405.1). Lineage (NCBI taxonomy): Eukaryota > Metazoa > Mollusca > Bivalvia > Cardiida > Cardiidae > Serripes > Serripes groenlandicus. Next base: position 8,970,169 of record JASEVX010000014.1, on the reverse strand, counting down.
TTTCATATTAAAAGGTTTACATGCTGCATATCGAAAGGTTTACATGTTTCATATTAAAGGTTTACATGTTTGATATTGAAAGGTTTACTACTGAAAGGTTTACATGTTTCATATTAAAGGTTTACATGTTTAATATTGAAAGGTTTACATGCTGAATATCGAAAGGCTTACATGTGACATATTGAAAGGTATACATGTGTCATATTGAAAGGTTTATATGTTGAAAGAGCGTTCGCTCAAGCGCTTGAGAAGACAACGAGCAACATGAACTGGATGGATACAAACGTTCACATCATCGATAACTGGTTGAAGGAAGCGGGATATTAAAGGTGTGTACATTTACTACCACTCCGATCTCATTACATACTACTCTGTACTTATATTGGATCTGACAATACCGCCTAAAAGGTTGTCCCGAATTGACCCTATATACTTAAATGTTAGTAGAAGAGACCAGGTAGCTCAGTCGGTAGCGACGCGGGCTGTCAATCCAGGGGTTGTGAGTTCGAATCCCGGCTCGGCCAACTTTCTTTCCGATGATTGACAAAAGTCAATGCGACATGCGTCATTCGTCTTCCACCAATGGGCTAAGTTTATGTGGAAAAGCAGCCAGTTGCTTGGGAAGATTGTTGTGTGGAGTACTGGTGTAAGAAAACAAGGAAATGTTTTATAGGAATCTATACATGTTTACAGACGCTTCTGACAGGTTGTTATATGTAAGTCATTTATGCACAATGTAGCTTGAGGTCACCGTGTCTACCTGTCTTATAGGAATCTATACATGTTTACAGACGCTTATGACAGGTTTTTATATATAAGTCATTTATGCACAGTGTGGCTTGAGGTCACCGTGTCTACCTGTCTTATAGGAATCTATACATGTTTACAGACGCTTCTGACAGGTTGTTATATATAAGTCATTTATGCACAATGTAGCTTGAGGTCACCGTGTCTACCTGTTTTATAGGAATCTATACATGTTTACATACGCTTCTGACAGGTTGTTATATATAAGTCATTTATGCACAGTGTAGCTTGAGGTCACCGTGTCTACCTGTCTTATAGGAATCTTTACATGTTTACAGACGCTTCTGACAGGTTGTTATATATAAGTCATTTATGCACAGTGTAGATTGAGGTCACCGTGTCTACCTGTCTTATAGGAATCTATACATGTTTACAGACGCTTCTGACAGGTTGTTATATATAAGTCATTTATGCACAGTGTAGCTTGAGGTCACCGTGTCTACCTGTCTTATAGGAACCTATACATGTTTACAGACGCTTCTGACAGGTTGTTATATATAAGTCATTTATGCACAGTGTAGCTTGAGGTCACCGTGTCTACCTGTCTTATAGGAATCTATACATGTTTACAGACGCTTCTGACAGGTTGTTATATATAAGTCATTTATGCACAGTGTAGCTTGAGGTCACCGTGTCTACCTGTCTTATAGGAATCTATACATGTTTACAGACGCTTCTGACAGGTTATTATATATAAGTCATTTATGCACAGTGTAGCTTGAGGTCACCGTGTCTACCTGTCTTATAGGAATCTATACATGTTTACAGACGCTTCTGACAGGTTGTTATATATAAGTCATTTATGCACAGTGTAGCTTGAGGTCACCGTGTCTACCTGTCTTATAGGAATCTATACATGTTTACAGACGCTTCTGACAGGTTTTTATATATAAGTCATTTATGCACAGTGTAGCTTGAGATCACCGTGTCTACCTGTCTTATAGGAATCTATACACGTTTACATACGCTTCTGACAGGTTTTTATATGTAAGTCATTTATGCACAGTGTAGCTTGAGGTCACCGTGTCTACCTGTCTTATAGGAATAAATACATGTTTACAGACGCTTCTGACAGGTTGTTATATATAAGTTATTTATGCACAGGGTAGCTTGAGGTCACCGTGTCTACCTGTCTTATAGGAATCTATACATGTTTACAGACGCTTCTGACAGGTTTTTATGTAAGTCGTTTATGCACAGTGTAGCTTGAGGTCACCGTGTCTACCTGTCTTATAGGAATCTATACACGTTTACATACGCTTCTGACAGGTTTTTATGTAAGTCATTTATGCACAGTGTAGCTTGAGGTCACCGTGTCTACCTGTCTTATAGGAATCTATACATGTTTACAGACGCTTCTGACAGGTTTTTATGTAAGTCATTTATGCACAGTGTAGCTTGAGGTCACCGTGTCTACCTGTCTTATAGGAATCTATACATGTTTACAGACGCTTCTGACAGGTTGTTATATATAAGTCATTTATGCACAGAGTAGCTTGAGGTCACCGTGTCTACCTGTCTTATAGGAATATATACATGTTTACAGACGCTTCTGACAGGTTTTTATATATAAGTCATTTATGCACAGTGTAGCTTGAGGTCACCGTGTCTACCTGTCTTATAGGAATCTATACATGTTTACAGACGCTTCTGACAGGTTTTTATATATAAGTCATGTATGCACAGTGTAGCTTGAGGTCACCGTGTCTACCTATACAGTTTTACAGACGCTTCTGACAGGTTTTTATATATAAGTCATGTATGCACAGTGTAGCTTGAGGTCACCGTGTCTACCTGTCTTATAGGAATCTATACATGTTTACATACGCTTCTGACAGGTTTTTATATATAAGTCATTTATGCACAGTGTAGCTTGAGGTCACCGTGTCTACCTGTATTATAGGAATCTATACATGTTTACATACGCTTCTGACAGGTTGTTATATATAAGTCATTTATGCACAGTGTAGATTGAGGTCACCGTGTCTACCTGTCTTATAGGAATCTATACATGTTTACAGACGCTTCTGACAGGTTGTTATATATAAGTCATTTATGCACAGTGTAGCTTGAGGTCACCGTGTCTACCTGTCTTATAGGAATCTATACATGTTTACAGACGCTTCTGACAGGTTATTATATATAAGTCATTTATGCACAGTGTAGCTTGAGGTCACCGTGTCTACCTGTCTTATAGGAATCTATACATGTTTACAGACGCTTCTGACAGGTTGTTATATATAAGTCATTTATGCACAGTGTAGCTTGAGGTCACCGTGTCTACCTGTCTTATAGGAATCTATACATGTTTACAGACGCTTCTGACAGGTTGTTATATATAAGTCATTTATGCACAGTGTGGCTTGAGGTCACCGTGTATACCTGTCTTATAGGAATCTATACATGTTTACAGACACTTCTGACAGGTTGTTATATATAAGTCATTTATGCACAGTGTGGCTTGAGGTCACCGTGTCTACCTGTCTTATAGGTATCTATACATGTTTACAGACGCTTCTGACAGGTTTTTATATATAAGTCATGTATGCACAGTGTAGCTTGAGGTCACCGTGTCTACCTGTCTTATAGGACTCTTTACATGTTTACAGACGCTTCTGACAGGTTGTTATATATAAGTCATTTATGCACAGTGTAGCTTGAGATCACCGTGTCTACCTGTCTTATAGGAATCTAGACACGTTTACAGACGCTTCTGACAGGTTTTTATATATAAGTCATTTTAGCACAATGTAGCTTGAGGTCACCGTGTCTACCTGTCTTATAGGACTCTTTACATGTTTACAGACGCTTCTGACAGGTTTTTATATATAAGTCATTTATGCACAGTGTAGCTTGAGATCACCGTGTCTACCTGTCTTATAGGAATCTAGACACGTTTACAGACGCTTCTGACAGGTTTTTATATATAAGTCATTTTAGCACAATGTAGCTTGAGGTCACCGTGTCTACCTGTCTTATAGGAATCTATACATGTTTACAGACGCTTCTGACAGGTTTTTATATATAAGTCATTTATGCACAGTGTAGCTTGAGATCACCGTGTCTACCTGTCTTATAGGAATCTAGACACGTTTACAGACGCTTCTGACAGGTTGTTATATATAAGTCATTTATGCACAGTGTAGCTTGAGGTCACCGTGTCTACCTGTCTTATAGGAATCTATACATGTTTACAGACGCTTCTGACAGGTTGTTATATATAAGTCATTTATGCACAGTGTAGCTTGAGGTCACCGTGTCTACCTGTCTTATAGGAATCTATACATGTTTACAGACGCTTCTGACAGGTTGTTATATATAAGTCATTTATGCACAATGTAGCTTGAGGTCACCGTGTCTACCTGTCTTATAGGAATCTAGACACGTTTACAGACGCTTCTAACAGGTTGTTATATATAAGTCATTTATGCACAGTGTAGCTTGAGGTCACCGTGTCTACCTGTCTTATAGGAATCTATACACGTTTACAGACGCTCCTGACAGGTTTTTATATAAATCATTTATGCACAGTGTAGCTTGAGGTCACCGTGTCTACCTGTCTTATAGGAATCTATACATGTTTACAGACGCTTCTGACAGGTTGTTATATATAAATCATTTATGCACAGTGTAGCTTGAGGTCACCGTGTCTACCTGTCTTATAGGAATCTATACATGTTTACAGACGCTTCTGACAGGTTGTTATATGTAAGTCATTTATGCACAGTGTAGCTTGAGGTCACCGTGTCTACCTGTCTTATAGGAATCTATACATGTTTACAGACGCTTCTGACAGGTTTTTATGTAAGTCATTTATGCACAGTGTAGCTTGAGATCACTGTGTCTACCTGTCTTATAGGAATCTATACATGTTTACAGACGCTTCTGACAGGTTTTTATATATAAGTCATTTATGCACAGTGTAGCTTGAGATCACCGTGTCTACTTGCCTTATAGGAATTTATACATGTTTACAGACGCTTCTGACAGGTTGTTATATATAAGTCATTTATGCACAGTGTAGCTTGAGGTCACCGTGTCTACCTGTCTTATAGGAATCTATACATGTTTACAGACGCTTCTGACAGGTTGTTATATATAAGTCATTTATGCACAGTGTAGCTTGAGGTCACCGTGTCTACCTGTCTTATAGGAATATATACATGTTTACAGACGCTTCTGACAGGTTATTATATATAAGTCATTTATGCACAGTGTAGCTAAAGGTCACCGTGTCTACCTGTCTTATAGGAATCTATACATGTTTACAGACGCTTCTGACAGGTTGTTATATATAAGTCATTTATGCACAGTGTAGCTTGAGGTCACCGTGTCTACCTGTCTTATAGGAATCTATACATGTTTACAGACGCTTCTGACAGGTTGTTATATACATGTATAAGTCATTTATGCACAGTGTGGCTTGAGGTCACCGTGTCTACCTGTCTTATAGGTATCTATACATGTTTACAGACGCTTCTGACAGGTTTTTATATATAAGTCATTTATGCACAGTGTAGCTTGAGATCACCGTGACTACCTGTCTTATAGGACTCTTTACATGTTTACAGACGCTTCTGACAGGTTTTTATATATAAGTCATTTATGCACAGTGTAGCTTGAGGTCACCGTGTCTACCTGTCTTATAGGACTCTTTACATGTTTACAGACGCTTCTGACAGGTTTTTATATATAAGTCATTTATGCACAGTGTAGCTTGAGATCACCGTGTCTACCTGTCTTATAGGAATCTAGACACGTTTACAGACGCTTCTGACAGGTTTTTATATATAAGTCATTTATGCACAATGTAGCTTGAGGTAACCGTGTCTACCTGTCTTATAGGAATCTATACATGTTTACAGACGCTTCTGACATATTTTATATATAAGTCATTTATGCACAGTGTAGCTTGAGATCACCGTGTCTACCTGTCTTATAGGAATCTAGACACGTATACAGACGCTTCTGACAGGTTGTTATATATAAGTCATTTATGCACAGTGTAGCTTGAGGTCACCGTGTCTACCTGTCTTATAGGAATCTACACATGTTTACAGACGCTTCTGACAGGTTGTTATATATAAGTCATTTATGCACAGTGTAGCTTGAGGTCACCGTGTCTACATGTACCTGTCTTATAGGAATCTATACATGTTTACAGACGCTTCTGACAGGTTGTTATATATAAGTCATTTATGCACAATGTAGCTTGAGGTCACCGTGTCTACCTGTCTTATAGGAATCTAGACACGTTTACAGACGCTTCTAACAGGTTGTTATATATAAGTCATTTATGCACAGTGTAGCTTGAGATCACCGTGTCTACCTGTCTTATAGGAATCTATACACGTTTACAGACGCTTCTGACAGGTTTTTATATAAATCATTTATGCACAGTGTAGCTTGAGGTCACCGTGTCTACCTGTCTTATAGGAATCTATACATGTTTACAGACGCTTCTGACAGGTTGTTATATATAAATCATTTATGCACAGTGTAGCTTGAGGTCACCGTGTCTACCTGTCTTATAGGAATCTATACATGTTTACAGACGCTTCTGACAGGTTGTTATATGTAAGTCATTTATGCACAGTGTAGCTTGAGGTCACCGTGTCTACCTGTCTTATAGGAATCTATACATGTTTACAGACGCTTCTGACAGGTGTTTATGTAAGTCATTTATGCACAGTGTAGCTTGAGATCACCGTGTCTACCTGTCGTATAGGAATCTATACATGTTTACAGACGCTTCTGACAGGTTTTTATATATAAGTCATTTATGCACAGTGTAGCTTGAGATCACCGTGTCTACTTGTCTTATAGGAATCTATACATGTTTACAGACGCTTCTGACAGGTTTTTATATATAAGTCATTTATGCACAGTGTAGCTTGAGGTCACCGTGTCTACCTGTCTTATAGGACTCTTTACATGTTTACAGACGCTTCTGACAGGTTTTTATATATAAGTCATTTATGCACAGTGTAGCTTGAGATCACCGTGTCTACCTGTCTTATAGGAATCTAGACACGTTTACAGACGCTTCTGACAGGTTTTTATATATAAGTCATTTATGCACAATGTAGCTTGAGGTCACCGTGTCTACCTGTCTTATAGGAATCTATACATGTTTACAGACGCTTCTGACAGGTTTTTATATATAAGTCATTTATGCACAGTGTAGCTTGAGATCACCGTGTCTACCTGTCTTATAGGAATCTAGACACGTTTACAGACGCTTCTGACAGGTTGTTATATATAAGTCATTTATGCACAGTGTAGCTTGAGGTCACCGTGTCTACCTGTCTTATAGGAATCTATACATGTTTACAGACGCTTCTGACAGGTTTTTATGTAAGTCATTTATGCACAGTGTAGCTTGAGGTCACCGTGTCTACCTGTCTTATAGGAATCTATACATGTTTACAGACGCTTCTGACAGGTTGTTATATATAAGTCATTTATGCACAGTGTAGCTTGAGGTCACCGTGTCTACCTGTCTTATAGGAATATATACATGTTTACAGACGCTTCTGACAGGTTGTTATGTAAGTCATTTATGCACAGTGTAGCTTGAGGTCACCGTGTCTACCTGTCTTATAGGAATCTATACATGTTTACAGACGCTTCTGACAGGTTTTTATGTAAGTCATTTATGCACAGTGTAGCTTGAGGTCACCGTGTCTACCTGTCTTATAGGAATCTATACATGTTTACAGACGCTTCTGACAGGTTTTTATATATAAGTCATTTATGCACAGTGTAGCTTGAGGTCACCGTGTCTACCTGTCTTATAGGAATCTATACATGTTTACAGACGCTTCTGACAGGTTTTTATGTAAGTCATTTGTGAACAGTGTTGTGAAATTTTACCACAGCAGCATTAAACCGTTACAACCGATTGATGAATTATCCGATATGGATTCTTACCACATACAGGTTCTAATGAGTGGTAATAGTACGTCATTATCAACAGTATTTAAGTTATCCAATGATTTGTTTTGTTTGAATTTTTGGGGTTTTACGCCGCTTTCAACATTATTTCAGTTATATCACGGCGACAGTTCTAATGAATGGTAATAGTACGTAGTTTTCAACAGTATTTAAGTTATCCAATGATTTGTTTTGTTTGAATTATTGGAGTTTTACGCCGCTTTCAACATTATTTCAGTTATATCACGGCAACAGTTCACCTATGCATGATCCCTAGATAAACAAACCAGTACTAGGCTAGAACATTGTGCCTTGCCAAAGGGCATTCTACCATGCGCGTCGTGCCGCGATTGTTCGTCGAACCCCAAATGACCACCACTTTACCTGTCAATGGGGCTTTCTCGCACCAGTACTTCTCAAAACATATTCCCACATAACGCTCCATCGTCCTATATATACGGTTTAGCTCGTAGTTGGAATATATGACCCATTCCAATTACATTTGCATCGTCAAGATCAAATCACCGGGTCAGGGTTTAAATGCACAGGTCTTAAAAGTCGCATTGTGTCAGAGGTGTCCGTATAGTCGACACAAATGAAGTAGTTAATTTATCAAAACAAAGATCACAAACAAAGTGCAACAATGCAATCAGGGCTAAAGTGTAGCGTGATAGTGAAGGTTCAGATTTCACATTTGTGTCTCAACAAAAGCAGCGTTGCTGTGGTAGAGTGTGGACCTCTCTCAACAAAGGCGCCGAGTTCGAATCCGTTGATGGGTGGTATCTGCCACTACGGTCTTTTCACACAAACCAGAGTACTGTTTACATCTTCGAGTGAGATAGATATACTCGTAAGCTGGAAGTTTGTTTAGCAATCGTTGGACAATAACACAGTGTATGCACCGTTTCAATGGTGTCGTGAGCGGAACGTTAGTTGGATGCATAATAAGTTCATATGGGATATGTTATAAAATTCGAAAGTGGTGGAGTGTTATATGTTGTTTGATGAGGGGTGTGCAGATAGGATCATATCAATTAAGTAAGTGTAAACCATCTCGTTGAGTACTGGATTTTAAAATCCAGTATGTAAAGTAGGAGCATTCATGCAAATATTAAACATAAATATTGACCAAGTAGTCCATTACATTTTATTTAAAGTTGATATATCTATATACACGTATATCGCGACTGTACGGCGACCTCACGGCGCTCTAACCACGCTCATGGGGTTCTTACTGCGTGTCTTCTACGTATATCGCGACTGCACGGCGACCTCACGGCGCTCTAACCACGCTCATGTGGTTCTTACTGCGTGTCTTCTACGTATATCGTGAGTGCACGGCGACCTCACGGCGCTCTAACCACGCTCATGGGGTTCTTACTACACCTCTTCTACGTATATCACGATTGTACGGCGACCTCACGGCGCTCTAACCACGCTCATGGGGTTTTTACTGCACCTCTTCTACGTATATCACGACTGTACGGCGACCTCACGGCGCTCTAACCACGCTCATGGGGTTCTTACTGCACCTCTTCTACGTATATCACGACTGTACGGCGACCTCACGGCGCTCTAACCACGCTCATGGGGTTCTTACTGTGCGTCTTCTACGTATATTGCGACTGCACGGCGACCTCACGGCACTCTAACCACACTCATGGGGTTCTTACTGCTTGTCTTCTACGTATATCGTGACTGCACGGCGGCCTCACGGTGGTCTAACCACACTCCTGGGGTTCTTACTGCAAGTCTTCTACGTATATCGCGACTGCACGGCGATCTCACGGCGACCTCACGGCGCTCTAACCACGCTCATGGGGTTCTTACTGTGTGTCTTCTACGTATATCGCGACTGTACGGCGACCTCACGGCGCTCTAACCACGCTCATGGGGTTCTTACTACTCGTCTTCTACGTATATCGTGACTGAACGGCGACCTCACGGCGCTCTAACCAAGCTCATAGGATTATTACTGCTTGTCTTCTACGTATATCGTGACTGCACGGCGACCTCACGGCGCTCTAACCACGCTCATGGGGTACTTACTGCACAACTTCTACGTATATCGCGACTGCACGGCGATCCCGAGGCGCTTTATCAACGCTCATGGGGTTCTTACTGCGCGTCTTCTACGTATATCGTGACTGCACGGCGACCTAACGGCGCATTAACCACACTCATGGGGTTCTTACTGAACAACTTCTACGTATATCGCGACTGTACGGCGATCCCTTAGCGCTCTAACAACGCTCATGGGGTTCTTACGGCGCGTCTTCTACGTATATCTCGACTGCACGGTGACCTCACGGCGCTTTAACCACGCTCATGGGGTTCTTACTGCGCGTCTTCTACGTATATCTCGACTGCACGGCGACCTCATGGCGCTCTAATCACGCTCAGGGGGTTCTTACTACACGTCTTCTACGTATATCGCGACTGCACGGCGACCTCATGGCGCTCTAACCACGCTCAGGGGATTATTACTGCGCGTCTTCTACGTATATCGTGACTGCACGTCGACCTCACCACGCTCTAACCACACTCATGGGGTTCTTACTGTACATATTCTACGTATATTGCGACTGCACGGCGATCCCTAGGTGCTCTAACAACGCTCATGGGGTTCTTACTGCGCGTCTTCTAGGTATATCTCGTTTGCACGGCGACCTCATGGCGCTCTAACCACGCTCAGGGGGTTATTTCTGCGCGACTTCTACGTATATCGCGACCTCACGGCACTCTAACCACGCTAATGGGGTTCTTACTGCACATCTTCTACGTATAACGCGACTGCACGGCGAGATCACGGCGTTCTAACCACGCTAATGGGGTTCTTACTGCGCGTCTTGTCTTCTACGTATATCGCGAATGCACGGCGACCTCACAGTGCTCTAACCACGCTCATGGGGTTCTTACTGCGCGTCTTCTACGTATATCGCGACTGCACGGCGACCTCACCGCGCTCTAACCACGCTCATGGGGTTCTTAAAGCACGTCTTTTACGTATATTGCGACTGTACGGCGACTTCACGGCGCTCTAACCACGCTCATGGGGGGTTCTTACTGCACGTATTTTACGTATATAGCGACCTCACGACGACCTCACGGCGCTCTCACCACGCTCATGGGGTTCTTACTGCCTGTCTTCTACGTATATCGCTACTGCAAGTCGACCTCAAGGCGCTCTAACCATGCTCATAGGGTTCTTACAGCACGTCTTCTACGTATATCGCGACTGTACGGCGACCTCACGGCGCTCTAACCACGCTCATGGGGTTCTTACAGCACGTCTTCTACGTATATCGCGACTGTACGGCGACCTCACGGCGCTCTAACCACGCTCATGGGGTTCTTACTGCACGTCTTCTACGAATATCGCGACTGTACGGCGACCTCACGGCGCACTAACCACGCTCATGGGGTTCTTACTGCACGTCTTCTACGTATATCGCGACTGCACGGCGACCTCACGGCGCTCTAACCACACTCATGGGGTTCTTACTGACCGTCTTCTACGTATATCGCGAATGTATGGCAACCTCACGGCGCTCTAATCACACTCATGGGGTTCTTACTGCACGTCTTCTACGTATATCGCGACTGCACGGCGACCTCACGGCGCTCTAACCACACTCATGGGGTTCTTACTGCGTGTCTTCTACGTATATCGCGACTGCACGGCGACTTCACAGTGCTCTAACCACACTCATGGGATTCTTACTACATGTCTTCTACGTATATCGCGACTGCACGGCGACCTCACGGCGCTCTAACCACACTCATGGGGTTCTTACTGCATGTCTTCTACGTATATCGCGACTGCACGGCGACCTCACGGCGCTCTAACCACACTCATGGGGTTCTTACTACATGTCTTCTACGTATATCGCGACTGCACGGCGACCTCACGGCGCTCTAACCACACTCATGGGGTTCTTACTGCATGTCTTCTACCTATATCGCGACTGCGAAAGTGTTGAAAGTGGTGGTGTGTTAAATGTTATTTACTGAGGGATGCGCGGATAGGATAAGATCAATTAAGTAAGTGTAAACTATCCCGTTGAGTACTTGATGGTAACATACAGTATGTAAAGTAGGAGCATTCATGCAAACAATAAACATAAATATAATCCAAGGTATTACATTTTATTCAAAGTTGATATATATATATATACATGTTTAAGTACGTATAATACACAACAGTTAAAACTGCGTCGTCTGACCAGTCTGTACACTAATGACTGTTTAATTCAACTTTGTTATCCTACCTTTTCCAACAACTTGACAAATCCATAAAAAAAAAAAAATTGTTAAACTAAAACCACACGACAACAGCGGTATTGTTAAAAGAATCATACTTAAAGTATTCTGGCAACAAAAGGTTATTAAACTTTAATCGGGAAAAATAAATTATAATGGTCTAGATATTCGAAAGTGTATGTAAGTATGGTATCTATCATTTTCATGAGTCGTAGTTGTATCATGCACACTTAATGTAACACAATCAAAGTGTTTTGTAGAGTCAAATAGTGAAACGGACAAACGTCTCACTAAATTTGGTCAAGCTTTCACAGGAAACGCAATGATATTACTGCAGAATAATTGAAAGTGAAGTAAAACGACATGCAATCAATCAATCTTTACTTGATGTTTAGCTTTAGACAATTTCGCTTGTTAATATGCAAACACTTTCTGACGCCTCGATCTCTGCACGGACGAATTTTGAAAATATTGCGGAAAAAGAAGACATTGCTCATTCCTCCTCTTGCCATAATGCTTCCAACTCTATTCAATAATTACACTTTCATTTACAAAGGTTTTCCATATTTTTCCAAGATGTTTTCAAAGCCATCTCCTTCAGATTGTATTATGGGGACAGGGTTACACAGAGCTCATCACAATTCCTTATTTAACATATACAATCGGAAAAGTTGATACTAATGTAATCGTCTTACTGATATAAAACTTAGGCAAATCTATGGAAAATCTCTTTAAATGAAACTTTTAAATAAAGTTTAAAATATTGTGGCAGAAGAAGTAAAAGCTCATGATGAACAATTGCTTCTTTTTTCACATTGTTGACTGTCAGTCAATGGGTTTTGAGTTCGAACCCCAGCTCGGCCAACATTATTTCCGTCGTTTGACTAAAGTCGTTGTGACAAGCGTCATTCGTCTTTCAACCAATGGGCAAACAGTCTATGTGGAAAAGCAGCCAGTTGCTTGGAAATATTGTTGTGTGTATTACTGGTGTGTCGAAGCCAGGAAACACATGAATAAGTGAACTTGCCGTCGTGAAATGACAGAAAAATTGTTGAAAACAGCGTTAAACACCAATCAATAAATCTGACTGATATATTGCTCATGAATTAGTTTTACCCTCCCTTTCCCAAATACATGTACAACAACTTTGCAACAAACGAAATTGAAAAAACATAGGCAAATTTATTGAAAATCTCTTTAACTGAAACATTTAAATAAAAATTAAAATATTGTGACAGAAGAAGCTAAATATAATATGATTTAATGAGCAATTGCTTCTTTTGTCACAATGTTTTTAAAATGTGTGTGTTGCAGATGCATCAAAATGCATTTATATCTGAAAAATAAATATGATGATATCTAATTTATTTTTTGATACTTATATCCCGCTTCAAATATATAACATAATGATCAGCCATTATAAGACCTATATTGTATGTTTACTCAAGTTTGTAGACACGCAACAGGTCACCTAATATATATACTGCTGACATAAAGTGTTTTGTCTGTGTTGTTATATAACACAACCCGTGGACCTAGTAACCCATCGTTCTCCTCTAATACGATACGTACGGATGTACACGTCGGTGTTATCTGATGTATGTTTACTCAAGTTTGTAGACTTTCAACAGGTCACATAAATGATTACTGACATACAGTGTTTTGTCTGTGTTGTTATATAACACTGTCCATGGAAGGTTTAACCCATCTTTCCCCTCTACTACAATACGTACGGGTGTACACGTCGGTGTTATCTGATGTATGTTTACTCAAGTTTGTAGACTTTCAACAGGTCACATAAATGATTACTGACATACAGTGTTTTGTCTGTGTTGTTATATAACACTGTCAGTGGAAGGTTTAACCCATCTTTCTCCTCCAATACAATACGTCCGGGTGTACACGTCGGTGTTATCTGATGTATGTTATATGACCCGCACCCCACCACATAAATACTATCACCTTCACCCAGAGTCAGACCGCATGGACGACTCAACTTGTCATGTTTATATATATTACACACTTTACCGTCCATACTCAAACTTGTTACTGTGTGCTGATCCCAGTCTGAAACATACATTGTATCCCCGTCACTATTCACTGTAATGTACCGCGGACTATTAAACAGGTTCTGTCCTTTATCATTGTGTTTGAATATTTGAAGAACTTTTCCCTCATTATTAAGGATTTTCACCGACGGATGTAACACATCAAACGTAACAAATAATTTGCCTTTTCTATATGTAATTCCCTTACAACCTGACTCCATTGGTACCTTTTTTACTACTGACAAGTTTCCATCATAACGTAGACACACTAAGTTTGTGATGCATGTCACCACCAGAGTTCCCGGATCCGTACATGTTATATCCCATGGTGTATCATCAAGTTTGATGTAACATGTAATGGTGTCTGATCGTAAGTCAACGACTTTAATAGAGTTATTCCCACGGTCTGCTACAGCTAAAAGGTCACTGGACATCAACACACTTCCTGTTATCCAGACTCCTGATTTGTCCGTTTTGAGTTTCATCTTAATATCCTTCAATAATTTGACTTTTGTTGGTTTAAAGATGTCTGTCTTCATGTTTTTTTTTTCATTTTGTGTTTGCTGATCTTTTCCTCTTTCCTCTTTTCGTCTTAAACTTGACTTACCAATGGTAGGATTGTCTTCCTTTATTCGTCCTACCTCTGTCTGATCTCGTTTCGTAATTCTTCTCTTTCCATCATTTTTCATTCCCAACGATCCAAATTTCAGCGGCGAATTAAGTGTGTTCATAATGTCTTCATTGCGTGAAAATGCATACCTTCTCACAATGTTTTCTTGTGACGTGCTTTTTGTTTCGTCATTGTAGTCTTTGACGTGAGTTCGAGCTTTCATGGCAGAAATGAATAACTGCTGGTTTTGATTACATTTTTCAAGAAATCCTAGAGCGGATGATATTTCCGACATGTCTACTAGATGCTTGTCGTATAGTGTATCCACGGATTCAATAGCTTTCAAATCTTCATTTTGTATTTGCTCAGCTTGCTGCATTAGTTCATATTCTAATGCATCGATTTTCGAATTTATTTCACTTCTAAATACCTGAATATCGGCTTTTAGTTGTCTAAAACAGTTGGTTACATCAATTGAGTCAGTTTGCTTTTTATTTTTATCTTCTGCAATTTGTTTTTCTATGTCTCTTATCTGCTTTAATAATAATTTATATTCTTGACTGGAGCTGAATCCCTTCGCCAAATCATTGATGTACTTTACACCGCATTGGCCATGATCTAGAGAAACGCATACAGAACAGCAACATGTGTCATGCTTATCACAGAAATACTCTACTAATTTCCCATCATGCTTAGCACAGAACTTGTCCTGAACATTAGATATTTTCTTTCTTGGCATTTCGTCCCTATCAAGAAGTCGATGTTGTCTGGAGGCCTTGTATTTTGTGTGATGTTTTGCACAAGTGTCGCATAGGAATTCGTCACAATTTGTACAATAAAACTGGGCATTTTCATTTACATTACCTGTAAGGCAAGGATCGCAGGGAATACCAGTATCCCAGTCCTCACTATAGACTTGACGTCTCCCAGATACCTCCATTGTTGATGTTCAAACTGAAAGAGAACCAAACGGGTTTGTTTTGTCTCAAAATATACAAGCATTTGGTGACAGTATTTCTTATTTTGTCAGAAAGATTACAAAAGTCGTCTGCTGCATACGGAAACGGTCTCGGGGTTTAGTTTTGTCATAGTATAGATAATCAAACGCTTCATCACAATTATCAGCTCAATATACACGCTATCCTTGATAACGTGTTTCTCAATTAACAAAGGATGTATTTCGTACTGAATTTGTTCATGTATTGATAGCGAATAATTTAGCTTGAGTTTTCGATGTACATTCTCAGTATAAAAAACTAACAGTTTCCCATATGTGGACGCATTATGACGCTTCTATAGCAAACAACCTGTGAATACGTATCTGTCAAATTTCTCCATATGCTATAGTTATGTTCCATATATTTACTTTGATGTTTTCAAAGTCGTTTGAAAATAATAAGGAAATAAATTCAATCTTAGAGTCAAACAATGTTGGTCTCAGATAAGTCAATACATATTGTGGGGCTGAATCTGCATGCAAATACTCGCAATCGTTGACTACATCCATTGGTAGCGAGTTAATTACTACATGTGTAAATTAGGAAATGTTCTTTCATAAGTAAAGCTCAACAATGATTTCGACTGGCTAATCTTAAAGACGTTAAACACAACACAAACAAATCCCTCGGGCGCCATTATGTTGACGAATTTATACGTTCAGACAAACAGTTATTATTTATATAATAAGTATTCCACAAACAAAATGTAATTCGGGCAATATGACACCTTTCTATTTACCCATACAGTGATATGAGTCTGTGCATGAGAAAAGGCACAACATTACATTTTTGAACAGTATAGATCAAGATCAGCATGTGAATCACCACTAACTGATCACCGATATTCAGTGTTCTAACAAAAGTTAAGTATCAGGTGAACATGTAAGTTTTCATTTGCATTATCTCACATATTGTAAAACGGGCATATGGGAAAATAGCTCCACTTCGTTTACGTAATATACGGTTTATGTGATAACAAAAGAAAATCAGATACAATGATACTCCATATTGCATGACGCGCCTCGTTTCTATAGTCAAACATACAATAGATAGAAACAATAGACAATTCAGCGTTTATCCTTCCCCATCAGTATACGTATTTTAACGCATTTGGAGGAGAATTTTTTTATATATTTATTTACCCTTATATATCAGTGATCTTAAGACTGTTTAGTATCAGGTGTATACATTTTTTTCAGTTTACGTTACTTTAGGTAGCTATATGTATTTTTTTTCATTTTTTAGAGTTTGTTCGTAAACTGTTTTACGCCGCATCTAGCATTCTCTTGTACTTGTATTATAACACAGTGATTATTGGTAAAGATACTTGTACTACCGGTCAATGTATCCTGACTCGAGCGAGTCGGTCGTAATCCTAGAGCAACACACCTGTTTGCCAAGGAAGGAAAGCATATACTACTGTTTAAATTATTTTGTTTGACATGGCCGGGGATCAAACTATCGACTCGAAGTGAACACTCTATCAATACACCACTGAGGATGGTCCACAACTTTAGTGAATACGTATCGCAAACAAATGGTAGTCAGGGACCACTATCATTAGTTTATTGGATAATACATTGTTTCCCTCATACTCCAAAATGGTAACGACTTTTTGCACACCAACACATAATTGTGACACTGTTTATAATAAGTATTCCGTAAACAGAATGTAATTCAGAGTCTTTCTCTTTGCACAGACACTGGTCTATTGAAGAAGTTAATATTTTCTCTTTTCGGTGATGTCAGGTGCGGGAGGTCGGGGTTTCGATCTCCAACTGAGTCATACAATTTTTTTAAAAATGTAGATTATGCTTTCCCCCCTTCGCGGCCAGTGTCGTAGGGCTATTTAACTGTTGGTTGGAAACGAAAACATTCTTTCTCATTATGAGCAATTTCACCTTTTGCCACAACACTTTTCAAGAATCGTCTGGTACAGATACGTCAAAAGGCGTCTGCATTTGGGAAGTTGTTAAATATATTACAACTCACTAACCCGCATCTTGCTTTTATTCCTACATAAGGATAGGCGAACAAACAAATTAACATGATCTAGTCACAAAGTCAATGTTCTACTGAGGAAGTTAGCCGTTTGTCTCTAGCAGCAGAATTGTTATGAATGTACACGCACACACATTAAGTTCAATCAAACAGATCAATTTAACACTTTCCCTCAAATAGACGCTTTCTGACACCTCTGCAGCAGAATACTTTTGAAAACATTAAAACATATGCAGAAAATGCTCAAAACAAGCAATTTCCCATTTTGCAACAATGTTTTCAACTCTTTTCAATAATCAACATTCTTATATAGAGATATTTCATATTTGTGTCTATATGTTTTTAAAATTGTCTGCTGCAGGTTTGTTGTATGTGGGAAAGGGTTAATGAGTATATATGTACAGTAGAATGGCATTTTGTACACACATTCATACATGTTTCACATTGCCGGTAAAACATGGGCAATTGAATGTTTTCCTTTATTTCATAGCAACTTGCAAACGTATTTTAGCATATTTGTAGCAGACGCCATTTGTCACAAAGTGTTCAACTGTATTCAGTTGTAATATGTTCATGTATACAGCTGTATGCCTAAATGAGTTGCAGATTTCTTGTATGTGAGAAAGGGTTAACAGTATCTATAATGTTCATGTTTATATAATTTACAGTATTCAACAAAGACTATAAATAGCATATCAAGGACTGGTCAATTATGTTTGAACTGTAGAACCTTATATTTTAACTTTGAGTTAACCCTTTCCTTGATAGAGACGGCTGTTGATGACTATGCAAACGACGACTTTTAGAAACATGACAGTAAATCATGCATTTTTGAAAAGTGCGATTTCTCAGGTTTTTACAAAAAAAAAGTAACTCAAAAGTCGTCTCCTTAAATACATTCGTGTTAAATATGTTCACTTTTTTTGGTTTACTAATGTCGTGATTTCTTTATTCAAATGAGACTTTCCCCCTTTGTTCTGATATTCAAGATATTTGACGCTTCTGAAGCGAACGACTTTTGAAGAAAGAAATAACATGAACACCCGAAAAAACGAGTGATTTCTCTCATATACCCAAACACGCATCGGTGGCAAGTACAGCGTCCACGTCGGTCGTGTAGTAGTAGAACGTCAACGTCGGTCGTGTAGTAGTACAGCATTCACGTCGGTCATGTAGTATTAGAGTATCCACGTCGGTCGTGTAGTAGTACATCATCTACGTCGGTCGTGTAGTAGTAGAGCGTTCTCGTCGGTCATGTAGTAGTACTGCGTCCAGGTCGGTCGTGTAGTAGTAGAGCGTCCACGTCGGTCTTGAAGTAGTACAGCATCCACGTCGGTCATGTAGTATTAGAGCATCCACGTCGGTCATGTAGTATTAGAGCATCCACGTCGGTCGTGTAGTAGTACAGCATCCACGTCGGTCGTGTAGTAGTAGAGCGTTCACGTTTGTCATGTAGTAGTACAGCGTCCACGTCGGTCATGTAGTATTAGAGCGTCCACGTCGGTCGTGTAGTAGTACAGCGTCCACATCGGTCGTGTAGTAGTACTGCGTCCACGTCTGTCGTGTAGTAGTAGAGAGTCCGCTTCGGAAGCGAAAGAGTTCGGGTTCGATCCCCGGATAGGTCAAACAAATGGTAATGGCTTCCTTTTTTTGGCGCTCAGGAGAGTGGGGTTAACATTATGACTGACTCGTTTGTGTTCAGATAACTGAAACAGTAATACTGGTAACTTATTTAAGAAATGCCGTGATGTAACTCGAGAATAACGTTAAAGTGGCGTTAAACAAGCAAATATTTCCTAAAATGTTTTTTAACTTAGTTTTATAATTTAAACATCGACGTTATAACTCTTTTCCACAGATGATTCTAAAAGCAGACGACCTTGACAATTTAAACATTAAGTAAACATTTAAGGTTATCGGATTGTTCTTAACCCTATCCCATATACACTAAATATTCACGTTGACTATGAAACTAGTTAAGAAATGAATGTATGATTATTAGAATAAAGTTAAAACTAGCTCATCATAAGCAATTCCTCCTTTAGCAACTTTTGTTTTCGAAAGTCATCTTCTATAGAAGCTTTATAATGAATGTTTATGTAGGAAAGGGTAAACATACAATGGGTTAAAACTAGTACAATCTTCATAGCGAGTAATGTTATGATTATAGAAATGTATGAATAGCAAAAGGAATCTGAATACATCCTTTCTACTATAACAGAGACGATATTTAATGCTTCTGTAGCAGTGAACATTTGCAAAATATACATAATATGAAAACAGGAAATATCACCAAACCACCTCGATTGTGCAGGGGTAGAACGTAAGCTTCATACTAAATGCATAAGCAAATGGCTTACCTCTTTGGCGCTCAGGAGTATGGGGATAACATTTCGATCAGCTCATTAGTGTTAGGAGAAATGTACCAAAAGTTCTGCTAACTAACCGAAGATGCACAAACTTACGTGCATACATGACATTGTAATCCTTGTCCTGTGTATAAGTGTATTGCACACACTAACGGGCATACACGTAATTTTAATCATCGTTCTGTGTATAAGTGTATTGCACACACATACGTGCATACATGTAATTTTAATCATCGTTCTGTGTATAAGTGTATTGCACACACTAACGGGCATACACGTAATTTTAATCGTCGTTCTGTGTATAAGCGTAGTGCTCACACTTACGTGCATACCGGTCATTTTCATCGTCGTTCTGTGTATAAGTGTATTGCATACACGTACGTGCATACATGTCATTTTAAACGTCGTTCTGTGTATAAGCGTATTGCACACACCTACGGGCATACACGTCATTGTAATTGTCGTTCAGTGTATAAGCGTATTACTCACGCATACGTGCATACATGTCATTGTAATCGTCGTTCTGTTTTATAAGTGTAATGCACACACTTACGTGCACACATGTCATTGGTTGTAATC
The DNA here is from genome assembly GCA_031761405.1 of Serripes groenlandicus. Lineage (NCBI taxonomy): Eukaryota > Metazoa > Mollusca > Bivalvia > Cardiida > Cardiidae > Serripes > Serripes groenlandicus. Next base: position 8,949,558 of record JASEVX010000014.1, on the reverse strand, counting down.
GTCGTTCTGTGTATAAGCGTATTACACAAACGTACGTGCATAAACGTCATTTTAATCGTTGTTATGTGTATAAGCTTATTGCACAAACTAACATGCATAGAGGTCTTTTTAATCGTCGTTCTGTGTATAAGCGTATTGCACACACTTACGTGCATACACGTCTTTTTAATCGTCGTTCTGTGTATAAGCGTATTGCACACACTTACGTGCATACACGCCATTGTAATTGTCGTGTTGTGTATAAGTGTATTGCACACACTTACGAGCATACAGGTCATTTTAATCGTCGTTCTGAGTATAAGTGTATTGCACACACTAACGGGCATACAGGTCATTTTAATCGTCGTTCTGAGTATAAGTGTATTGCATACACTTACGTGCATACATGTCATTTTAATGATCGTTCAGTGTATAAGCGTAGTGCACACACTTACGTGCAAGCAGGACATTTTAATCGTCGTTTCGGTATTAGCGTATTGCACGCTCATCATGCCAAATTATGTCGATAATTTAAGTACAAACAGGTTATTTGAATCGTCGTTCTGTGTATACGAGTATTGTACGCTTATCATGCCAAAGTCAGTCAATATATCACGTTAACTAAAGCTGTCGTTTCACGCGATACAAAGGTCGTTGCATGATGATACAAATTAAGATCGTGTCCTTTTGAAAAGAATAAAAACGATTTGCCATGCATTTTGCCATGTGATTTCCTATATGGGATATACTTCTTTAATTGCTTATTGGTTGGTGACATATAATTGCATCGTTCTTGTGCACTATATACGTCATGTTTGATCGTCATATTGTACGTCACATGTAATGTCACATTTAAAGTGGATGTTAATATGACAGAAGAGGTTTGGTGAACAGTCGTGATTGTAGCTTAATTAAACAACAGTCTGTAACTTATATGTTTTTAATTCATAGAATACAACCTTTTAAACAGTGTGAAGATGCGGTATTGTGACGTCAAACACACTTAATTAAGTCTTATAAAACGTGTAAACTGTGTTATTTCATTATTGAAAACATTCAACATTGTCTAAATCGTCTGTTCTTTATCTTAAAATGTCAAAATAGGAATATTCTAAATTTCCAAAAGATGTTACAGTAGTGTAACGGGCTATGTATTTTGCTACTCGAACTGACATCTCTCTTGACCTTTGGTCTCGCGAAATACTTTTGTTTTTATGCGCCCCGTAGTATCATGCAAAGCGACATATCCTCCTACAACATACTTGTGTCTTTGTCTATATTAAAAAATTCCCATCAAAACATATGGTGATTCGTGTCGAATCCCCCATGGTTCAAATAATCAAAACAATCTGAGTTCAGAGATACCTGTCAAACCATACCCACATACAACACATCTGTGACAGACGCCTTTGTCAGCAAAATGTGTCAAATACTCAGAATAATATGAAGTCAGAGATATCTATTAAATCATTCCTATATTGTTAAAGTTAAATAATAAATAGCTGAAATGATCAGTTTCGTCTGACCACAATATTTCAATTGTCTTTAACCCTTTCCCACATATAGACGAAATATGATGCATCTGCATTCGATGACTTTTGAAAACAATGTGGAAAAAGGGCAAATTGCTTATAATGATCAATACTTCTTGTGTCACTTTGTTTTCAAGGTTTCCGGTACTAATACAGAGAATTCAATAGTTTTACTTTTATTTGTAAAGTTTTCCGATATGTATGTCTAGATGTTTTCAAAGTCCTTTTTTGTAGAATGATTGTATGTTGATAAGGGTTAAAGAATGTTCTTTAATGTTCAAGTTTTCAAAACTGATCATTATTAGCATATCAATGACTGATTTTTACTGTTTTATAATTCAATAACCCTTTCCGTGTAAAAAAAACAAACCTTTTATGAACATTATATTATAATAATTAAATTCACAAACAAGCGATTTCTAAGCAGACGACTTGAAGATCAGGAAAATCTTCTATTGTAGAATAGTCGTCTGCTGAAGATTGAGTGTATGTGGGAAGGATTTGTATTATACACCCTTCAATGGATATCGAATGACACACCTCGATATTGTTCGTCTGCTTTATTGTCGTCTACTTCACTCCTATACACTGGTTTAAAAATAGCTGAAGTAGACGTTAGGGATCATAAGATATATTATGAGTCTGTTTAGATACGTTTTAATTTCAAAAGGATCTATAAGTGAGGTTTAATAATTATATTGACGGGCGAATCATTGTCTGCCTCACGCTACAATAATGTTTTCTGCTTAATTGTCTTCTGCACTCATTTTGCATCATATGGTTTCCTTAAAATGTCTTGGTAAAATGAAGCCAATATGAATTTCAAACAGTTTAGATGCCAGATCAGTCCGAGCATATTGTAGACTTCGATCTGGATGCAAACTCAGCGTTTTGCATAGGTTATTACCTTCTGGCGATATTCATCGCTAGCGAGCAAAGGGTTACACTGCGAGTTTGTTTAGAGACGTTTTAATGTCCTTCATTTGTATACAAGAAAGGTTTAACAATCATATCGACTGACGAATCTTTACTATACTAATTTACTTCTTTACCCTCATACATCAGTATTCTGACGAATGTTTAGTCCCATGTGAACATATTATTGTTTGTTTGCGTTATATCAGATACTTTGTGTACATTGTATTAATCAATTAACTAAATATGTAAACAACAAACAGAATAGTAGTCAGGAACGAAGTCACCATATCTTAAATTATAACACTGTAAATGGTTTATTGGATATTGGATAATATATTATTTCCCTCATATGTCGTACTCTTGAAACGTTTGTACCGATAGACACGAATACCAGTATTTTTTATAAATATAACACATAAATTATGTAAATCCGTTTTTGAGAACGATATTTGCCGAGCCGATGATATTTTGAAGGATATACAATTAGTTCCTCTCACCAATCAGTACTTTAACTTTAGATAATGATTTCAGTTTAACACAAGGGTTGGTATATTAGCCCAGTTTCTATAGTCAAATAAACCTCGTTAACCTTTTCCCACACGCATATGTAGTTGACACATTTTCAGCAGTCGACTTTTGAAGAAAATGTGGATATTGATTATAGAGAAAATATATTCTCACAATCAGCAATGTTGTCAACTCTATTCAATGAAATACTTTAAGTTAAATTGCTTTGTTCTTCCCTCGATGTTTTCAAAGTCGTCTGATGCATAGTTTGTATATTTTGAAAAGGGTTAAGACGACCGAGTTTTAAAACGGTTTACCCTTTCCGCGACATAACCAACTTTCCATGTCTTTGATATCAAGTAATATTTGAAACATTGTGTCAATTGATTGAATGGGGTTTAACGCCGTTTTTAACAATTTCTCAGTCGGAAAGAGAGTTGGCCCAGCCGGGATTCGAACTCACAACCCCTGGATTGACAGCCCGCGTCGTTACCGACTGAGCTACCGGGACTCGATAAAACATTGTGTCAAAAGAAAGATTTATATCACAACCATTTTATACTATTTGCAATTTGCATCCTCTGATTTGTTTAATAAAGCTTTACATATAATATATGTAATATATGTAATATATTCATAAATTACAAAAACATTGTTACACATTGTATTTGAGTTTTATAAAATATATTTAAATATATTTGAATTCGGATTCGACCGCCAGCGGTTACAAGCAGTAAAGGGGCTTTTCGAATGTTTGTGCGTTTATAAACGAATTGCAAATATCCGTATTAGACTGCGCGTGTTAATTCGTAAATTTTCTATTTCCTGTTTTATGCCCTTTCAAATTTAATATTTACGATTTCTAAATGGAACATAAAAAGCCTGATATTGAAAAAAGTGAGAATAGTACTAGATGCGGTAGTATGACATCAACCACAACAGTGTCATTTTATTATTGAAAACATTTAAATTTGTCTTGATCGTCTGTTCCTTATCTTCAATGTTTTAGAAGGTGGACATAAATATGTTACATATGTAGAGGTGTGTATTGAATCCTAAATGTGTCAAAAAATCAGAACAATATGATGTCAGTGAATGTATGTATCGACGGTGGTTTATACACGTATGAAAAGTGGCGGAATGACCATATAAGGATTTTATGTTTAGCCTATTATAGTTTATGCTGGCGGGTAAAATAAGCTTGTGCGAAGCTGATTGTGTGATTACACGCAGTTGATGGTCATTCGATGAGTAAGCAGTAAATGTCCAACTGTATAGACCGTTACCAAATTTCCAAGTTATGATTTCTAAAAGATTTAAATTGAGATTGAGAAATTCCGATTACTGACATATGCGTTTCTTGCAGTTCGCTCAGAAAGCGATGTTAGGGGTCGAGGTTTGATTCATATTCAAAGTTATCCCGTACTCAATAACCATTAACCTATTTAGGGTTAAGGTATATATGCCATTTAAACTTGTTTGGTACATAGCGAATTCAATTATGAACTAAAGCTGTTTATCATTTATTTCTGGAAGTACGATTCGTTTGAATTAAGTTTTAATTAAAACATAACTGTTTTTGAGAGAAACAAATTGAATAATGACGGAGGGCGCAGCAGACGCCTAAACTGGTCAGAGCATGGATCTTTCCCCACCTTCCCCTGTTAAATAATAGTTACAATAGGTTAGGGTTGGGTAGCCAGCTCGCAATGCCCGATTTTACGTTTCGTCATTCAACAATACTTCTATTCATTACTTGGATTTGAAAAGAGTTATGTTTTGTTGTCAATAAACATGCAGAATAGCAAAAACAAACGGCTGCACTAAGTTCCTCTAGCCTAAATTGTGTTTGGTGTTGTTAAATTATTATGCGTGTTTATCCCAAGTATATAAATGATTTATGTTCGTTTGAAAGCATTGACTTAGAACATCATAACTATTAAACCATCCCAACATACACCAACTCTCCAGAAGTCGACTTCATTAACACCTGGGCATATATATGGAAATCTCTAATATAACGAAAACATTTGAATATATTTGACAACTATGTTGCAAAAGAAGAAAGTGTTCATTGTTTTGTGCAATTTTGTTGCCACATTTCTTTCAAATTTCGTCTACTATAGATACGTTAAAAAACGTTTGTGAATTGGAAGTGTTTATAAAAAAAGGAATTGATGCCGATTAATTTACTATGTCCTTCATACAAAATAATGTTGACACATCTGCAAAAGAAGGGTTTCAGTAAAAGAACCAATAAAAGTAATGAATTGCTAAAACGAGCATTTTCCTCTGACTTACAATGTTTTTAAATCTGTTCTCAAATAAATATATGAGTTTTGATGACTATGCATCATATGACTCATAATGAGCAATTTCTACTTTTGCCACAATGCTTTCAAGTGTGTTCATTGATACTAAACAATATTCAATAATTATGATTTGATTTATTAAAGTTGTTTTCATGCCCAGGTTGTTGATTGATTTGGGTTTAAAGCCGTTTTCAAAATGTTTTCAGTCATATCACAGCGATCAGTTCACCTACTCATGCGTTTCCTGGTTTTCCCACACTAGTACACCACACAACATACTTTCCAAGCAACTGGCTGCTTTTCCACATTGACTGTTAAACAGCCCATTGGTGAAAGACGAATGACGCAGGTCTCAATGTCTTTTGTCAAGCATCGGAAAGAATGTTGGCCGAGCTGCGATTCGAACTCACAACCCCTGGATTGACAACTCGCTCGGTATTGACTGAGCTACAGAGGCTCGGCTTCATATCCAGATGTTTTCAATGTGTATGTTTTGTATGTGGTAAAATTGTCCTTAACGTTTATGTTTATATAATAGCTTTTATTTTGTTAAATTGGACTATGGATATCAGACAACATGAAGTGAACTTTAAAGGTGATCGATGGTTGATATTTAAAAGAAAATATGCACGTTGGAAAGGATAAATTTGCTGTTCGATGGTTGTTTGAAAACAATATGACCTTCATATTTATAGTTAACAAATCCCGTTACGGTTTACTCAGATACTTTTTGTAACATTAATGTTATGCTTTCAGGAAAACCATAATGTTTTTTTGAATATTGAAAATAAATCAAGGCAAAAATAAATTTAGTGTTCAATGCATATAGTGTTCGTTAAACCATTATTCAATAGTGTGTAATAAATTAGATTTAGGATCGAAAAGCAAAGACATGTTGAAGATAATGAATGTTTATCAGGTGCTCCAGGAAAACAAACCTTAACGTAATTATTATACATGCGTAACATCGCCTGTCTGCTATGTATCAAAATGGATACTGCTCTATAAACGTTCCTTCTACCATTTATTGACGAACTGTGCATTGCAAGATCAGGTTGCGCAGATACGCGGACTGATCTGAATCTAGACTTTTCGCAAACGAGTCTTCCACAAATTGGATAACAGTCTATGTAGTCTAACACAATGTTTGATATTAGACCTGTACTTGATTGTGAACATTGGTAGCTGAGAGGTGTCAGTCGAAAACTGCGCTGAATTTCAGTATGAGATCAGTGAAGACTCAGACGAGACTTTGCTAACCTCTTTATTGTCGGCTTGTCAACTCGTTCGTGGTATGGAGGATATGCTGTAGAACAGCTCCACGTCGTTTATGTAATATACGGTTTATGTGATAAAACAAGAAAATCAGATACAATATGACTTCTTATTGCCTGACGCTCCTAGTTTCTTTAGTCTACTATACAATATATATAAACAATAGACAATTCAGTGTTTATCCTTCTCTATTAGCATACGTATTTTTGTCAACTTGCATGTTGTATGAATGGTGCTGTATACTAATAGCTCCACGTCGTTTTACGTACAATACGGTTTATGTGATAACAAGATAAAATCAGATACAATAAGTCTCCTAATTGCATGACGCGCCTCGTTTCTATAGGCAAATATACAATAGATAGAAACAATAGACAATTCAGCGTTGATCTTTCCCCATAAAGTAACGTATTTTTACGCGTTTCGAGAAGATATTTTTTTAAAATATTGTGGTGATAATGGAGATATAATATACCTTTATTAAGACATTTCCCCATTTGACATACTGTTCTCAACTATATTCAGATAATAAGTTATCAGGTTTAAGAAAACTATATTTTAGCGTAGATGTGTTTAAATTCGTTTGTTACAGATTTACTTTGTATAGGAAAGGGTGCATAGCCATATCAGGTTGGGGAGATACGCGAACTGATCAGTATCTACACTATTCACAAATGAATCTTCCACAAATGGGATAACTGTCTATGTAAAAAAATAGCTAGTTGTGTGGAGTGCTTGTGTAAGAAAGCCAGAAAAAACATGGGTTAGTGGAATGGTCCCCGTGATATAACTGAAATAGTGTTGGAAAGGACGTTAAACATCAATCGACGCTTTAATTAAAAAGGACTTTAATTCAGTAAGAAATCTATATTGCGTTACATTATGTGTTTACACTGGTTGCTATCTCAACATTGAGGTAAACAAGGGAAACATGAAAAGAATAAAATATTGAAACCTATTGCAAATAAAATTAACAATCCGCCGTAAACGGTGCAGGCTAAATATATTTATGAAATAGAATATGATAATTATAAACACTTACTTCGTTGTTTTCGTTACATGTTGATTCAGTTTTGTAGATACTATACTAAACAGAATTCATAATTATCCAATCTGGTTTGTGAACGATTGTTCCAAATATCTATCGTTTAGAGTACCGTCGGTCATGCGCATGTGCAATGTTCGGTTAACCCTTTCAACATATCCAAACCATGCAGCAGATGACTTTGAACAATAACTATAGAAAATATGGTAAATATGTATAAATCAAAGTATATTTATTGAATAGAGCTTCATACATTTTGGCAAATAAATAATATGCTCATAATGAACAATAACTTATTTTGGCAAATTGTTTTCAAAAGACGTCTGCTGCAGATGGAAAGGGATATATCGCGCTGTTGTCATTGTATGAATTGCTAAACCCTTCGCCACAGTGATACCATCAATATAGGCCTACATTCTTCTGCTGTATTTCGCAGTTTCTGATTTACATTCATTCTTCTTAAATTAAGGCACGCATTGAGCTTCATAAACAGGGAGTATATACCACTCAAAGGTCCATGTACAATTATAACCTAATCATTTAGAGTTATTAATGTCCATTGTACAACAACTAATAGTTAAAAACCGTTGCGAATAATAGACCAGTAAGGTTCAATAATGATATCGATACCTATCTTAAATATATGTATTCATAAACATATTGAATTAGTATATATTTCCCTCATACCTGTGTTTTAACAAATTGTTATTAACATGTGAACGTATTAATTTTTATTTGCTTAATATACTATAACAATGCGGATTTATATACGAATTCAGTGATTCAAATTGAGTGGGACCAAGGTACTATATGTTAACATATTTAACAGTCAATGGTATATTGTAGAATATAGATTTTACCTCATACGACCCGGGTCACATCAAAGACTTTAAACAAGATAGTAAAAGCTTTCCCTTCTGTCGCTCAGTGCTATTGCGTAAGCAGCGCGACTGCCTTTCTGGTATCAGGACACGCTGTGATAGAATTGAACAATTGTTGAAAGCGGTGTAAAACAAATCCCTCATAAGTCAAAATGATGACGAATTTCTTTTCATCGACACATACTTATGACATGTTTTATAATTATTATTCCACACACAAAATGTTTGTCGGGAAATCCGAGACCTATCTATTTAGTTAAGTATATTTTTTGTTACATCTTTTTAGAAACAAGCTTTCAGCTTTCAATATTTTCGCTCGGTGTCTTCTTCCTGGAGACTTAACCAATACTCGCGCACTTTATGTGTAAAATACCTCAAGGCAGACCCCATTCATCACCTATCTATTTACACGGGCAATGGTCTATTGAAGAAGTAATATGAGTTCATCAAAAGGGTACAAATAGTCTTTTGTGAACAGTATAGATCAAAATCAGTCTATGCATCCTCTCATTCTGGTCAAGATCTACACTTTTCATATATTATTTACACAGTTCTGATATAAAACTCCGTCGTATTGTGTAGATTCTGATAAGACCGATCAGGTGGACAATGTGGTCTGATCCTTCACTTTCGAAATGCCAACTTGTATCCTATCTCATACACGGGTTCATATATTCTCTCATTAAGCAGTGTTCTGACGAATGTTCAGTCATATGTTACTATGTCACTTACCATTTCTCATACACGGGTTCATATATCCTCTGATTAAGCAGTGTTCTGACGAATGTTCAGTCATATGTTACAATGTATCTTACCATTTCTCATACAAGGGCTTATATATCCTCTCATTAAGCAGTGTTCTGAGGTATATTCAGTCATATGTGACTTACCATTTCTCATACACCTGCTCATATGTCCTCTCATTAAGCAGTGTTCTGACGAATGTTCAGTCATATGTTACAATGTATCTTACCATTTCTCATACACGGGTTCATATATCCTCTCATTAAGCAGTGTTCTGACGAATGTTCAGTCATATATTACAATGTATCTTACCATTTCTCATACACGGGTTCATATATCCTCTCATTAAGCAGTGTTCTGACGAATGTTCAGTCATATGTTACTATGTATCTTACCATTTCTCATACACGGACTCATATATCCTCTCATTAAGCACTGTTCTGACGAATGTTCAGTCATATGTTACAATGTATCTTACCATTTCTCATACACGGGTCCATATATCCTCTCAATAAGCAGTGTTCTGAGGAATGTACAGTCATATGTGACTTACCATTTCTCATACACGTGCTCATATGTCCTCTCATTAAGCAGTGTTCTGACGAATATTCAGTCATATGTTACTATGTATCTTACCATTTCTCATACACGGGTTCATATATCCTCTCATTAAGCAGTGTTCTGACGAATTTTCAGTCATATGTTACTATGTAACTTACCATTTCTCATACACAGGCTCAAATAACCTCTCATTAAGCAGTGTTCTGACGAATGTTCAGTCATATGTTACTATGTATCTCACCATTTCTCATACACGGGTTCATATATCCTCTCATTAAGCAGTGTTCTGACGAATGTTCAGTCATATGTTACTATGTATCTTACCATTTCTCATACAAGGGCTTACAATTCCTCTCATTAAGCAGTGTTCTGACGAATGTTCAGTCATATGTTACTATGTATCTTACCATTTCTCATACACGGGCTCATATATCCTCTCATTAAGCAGTGTTCTGACGAATGTTCAGTCATATGTTACTATGTATCTTACCATTTCTCATACAAGGGCTTATATATCCTCTCATTAAGCACTATGTATCTTACCATTTCTCATACACGGGCTCATATTTCCTTTCATTAAGCAGTGATCTGACGAATGTGTAGTCATATGTTACTATGTATCTTACCATTTCTCATACACGCGCTCATATTTCCTTTCATTAAGCAGTGATCTGACGAATGTTTAGTTATATGTTACAATGTATCTTACCATTTCTAATACATGGGCTCATATTTCCTCTCATTAAGCAGTGTTCTGACGAATGTTTTGTCATATGTTACTATGTAACTTACCATTCGGCAGCAACGATAGTAACATGTTTAAATACTGCGATAAACCTTTTAACACACATACAACCCCGAGCCCCGGTAGCGACGCGGGTTGTCAACCAACCCAAGGGTTATAAGTTCAGACCCCAGCATTCTTTCTGACACTTGACAACAGTCACTGCGATACACATCATGTGCCATTCTCTAAAATTATATGTGAACAAGATGTGTTTGTGAAACACTGATGCCCCCGAATGGCAACATCTAGGTCAAAGGTCAAGGTCGCCAGGTCAAAAATGTTGGTACTGACAGAAAGGTCATGTCACAAGGAATACACATGTGAAATATGGTAGCCGTACCTGTTATGGTTCAAAAGTAGTGGTCAAAGTTAAAAAAAAATCTAGAATGGCAACATCTAGGTCAAAGGTCAAGGTCGAAAGGTGAAAAATGTTGGTATTGACAGAAAGGTCATGTCACAAGGTATACACATGTGAAAAATGGTAGCCGTACCTGTTATGGTTCAAAAGAAGTGGTCAAGGTTATATTTTTTTTCGAGAATGGCAACATCTAGGTCAAAGGTCAAGGTCGCAAGGTGAAAATTGTTGGTGCTGACAGAAAGGTCATGTCACAAGCTGTTATGGTTCAAAAGTAGTGGTCGAGGTTAAAGTTTTTTTCGAGAATTGCAACATCTAGGTCAAAGGTCAAGGTCGCAATGTTAAACATGTCGGTACTGACAGAAAGGTCATGTCACAAGGAATACACATGTGAAATATGGTAGCCGTACCTGTTATGGTTCAAAAGTAATGGCCAAGGTTAAAGTTTTTGTTCGTGAATGGCAACATCTAGGTCAAAGGTCAAGGTCGCAAGGTCAAAAATGTTGGTACTGACAGAAAGGTCATGTCACAAGGAATACACATGTGAAATATGGTAGCCCTACCTGTTATGGTTCAAAAGAAATGGCCAAGGTTAATTTTTTTTTTCGAGAATGGCAACATCTAGGTCAAAGGTCAAGGTCGGAAGGTCAAAAATGTTGGTACTGACAGAAAGGTCATGTCACAAGAAATACACATGTGAAATATGGTAGCCATACCTGTTATGGTTCAAAAGTAATGGCCAAGGTTAAAGTTGTTTTCGAGAATGGCAACATCTAGGTTTAAGGTCAATGTCGAAAGGTCAAAAATGTTGGTACTGACAGAAAGGTCATGTCACAAGGAATACACATGTGAAATATGGTAGCCGTACCTGTTATGGTTCAAAAGAAATGGCCAAGGTTAAAGTTTTTTTCGAGAATGGCAACATCTAGGTCAAAGGTCAAGGTCGCAAGGTCAAAAATGTTGGTACTGACAGAAAGGAAATGTCACAAGGAATACACATGTGAAATATGGTAGCCGTACCTGTTATGGTTCAAACGTAGTGGTCAAGGTTAAAGTTTTTTTTGTGCAGACAGACAGACGTGCAGAAAGACAGACAGACAGACAGACGTGCAGACAGGCCAAAACCTATATGCCCACCGAATCTATGATTCCGGGGGCATAAAAAGCAGCCAGTTGCTTTGAAAGACTGTTTTGTGGGAAACTGGTGTGAAAACGCGTAGAAATACACGAGTTGTGACTAGTCTCCGTGATTTGGTTGAAAATTGTTAAAATGGCGTTAAATCCAAATAAAACAATCATAAATCTAAGGTTCCCCAGCTGTCTTTGAAAACACCGATGCAATGGAGGAAAAGCTTTATAGTTAATATAATCGTTATAACGAAAATATTGTGGCAACAGAATGGATTGCTCATTATGATAAATCTTTACTTAGGCCACAATATTGTCAAAAATCTTTTGTTGCAGATACGTCGAAAGGCTGCTGCATGTTGTCGGACAGGGTACACATATATTACACTTGTTCCAACCTGGCGACAAAGCACTCCTATAATAGAAGGATTGTTGAAAAATAACTGGACGTAAACATATCTAAACATAAACCGATTTTCCACTGGTGGTATTTACCGGTATCACCATTGCAGCAGGATGTTGGGGAATGTACACGTATAAATAGAGTTCGATGAAAACTTCAGATACCTAAACTAAAACTGTAGAGTGTATTAATCGGAAAATAATGCAATAAATACTCTATACTTTAATGAACAGAAAATATTAGTGTCCTCACTGGATACATGTTCGATACATTTTGGAATATCTAATGGGGAATACATATAAACAAAGTCTAAAACTTAAAGCAAGTAATTTGGACATGAATTAAAAAAGTGTTATGAAAAGAGCCGATACGCCTGTTCCATTCTCTGTAGCGTGAATATTATTAACAAGAGGGCCAAGATGGCCCTAAATCGATCACCTAATTGATAGTAAATTAGTAGCAAATATTTAACTGCAAATATCTGGAAAATTTTATCAGGGAGTGCAAATGAAACTGAAAGGAGTGGACACTTCTCAAGAAACAGCTTATCAGTAAAGGCCATTTATATCTTGAAATTTAACAAGAACTTTAATAAGAATGGAATTATAAAGTTTTTGTCATTTTGCACCTTTCCTGATGCCGCCTTGCTGCCCTGTTTTTCAACGAAATCAATATGGCTTCAACAGTTTATTTAGAGGGTCACTTAAGAAACATTTCTACCAAATTATCTTGCAATCGCACAAGTAGATTATGGAAGAAAAGGATTTTAAAATTTTGGTATTTTTCTCACTTTCTGATGCCGCAGCAACCAAAGTTCTCAATGGAATTTAAATCTTTGAACAATTTTGAAAGAGGATCACCAAAGGAACATTCTTGTGATGTTTTGTGGAAATTGGTCTATTGGAATGGTAGAAGTTGTTTGTCATTTGTAGCTAAAAGTTCAATTTACCCTTTTTGTGATGACGCCTGGTTGATATGATTGTGTAACCAATCAAAACGGCTTAAACAAATTAAATAGAGGATCAATACAGTAAGATCAGTATTATATTTTCTTAAAATCAGACTTTCATAAAAATGGAATTTTCAAATTTTGTAATTTTGCCCCTTTTCTGATGCCGCCTGACTGCCATGTTTTTCGACCAATCAGTATGGCTTGAACAATTGTTATAGAGGGTCATCCAAGGAACATTTCTACCAAGTTATATTTGAATCTGACAGGCAGATTCGGAGGAGAAGGTTTTTAAAGTTTGGACATTTTGTCCCCTTTCTGATGCCGCAGCAACCAAAGTTCTCATTGGAATTTTAATTTTTGAACAATTTTGAAAGAAGACCACAAAGGATCATTCCTGTGATGTTTTGTGGTAATTGGTCTGGTTGCTATGATTGTGTAACCAATCAAAACGGCGTAAACAAATTAAATAGAGGATCATTACAGTAAGATTCGTATTATATTTTTTTTTAAATCAGACAAGCATTTGCATAAAAATTGAATTTTTTAAATTTTGTCATTTTGCCCCTTTTTTTATGCCGCCTGACTGCCATGTTTTTCATGGCTTGAACAATTTTTATAGAGGGTCACCCAATGAACATTTCTACTAAATTATATTTGAATCTGACAGGCAGATTCGGAGGAGAAGATTTTTAAAGTTTGGACCTTTTGCCCCCTTTCTGATGCCACAGCAACCACAGTTTTCAATGGAATTTAAATCTTTGAACAACTTTGAAAGAGGCCAACCAGAGGAACAGTCCTGTGATGTTTCACGGAAATTGTCCTTGGAGTTTGGGAGGAGATGATGTTTAAAGCTAAAAGTTAACGCCGGACGGACGACGGACGACGGACAAAAAGTGATCAGAATAGCTCACCTTGTGCCTTCGGCTCAGGTGATCTAAAAATGCAGGGAACTCTCTTTACTGTATCGATAAGAAAATAATATGAATTAACGTAAAGCCTCTGAAAGTTTCGGGAAGTGCATTCAGTCCCAACAGATTTAATCCGCTACTCAAAAGATTGATAAGCTGTTGTGCAATAACTCATTTACTATTAGATGAATTTATAATGGATAGAGATGTCGATCCAGGGGTTGACAGTTCAAGTTCAAACTGAGTCAACCTACTTCCCGAATGTCATAGACTACTTTTACCAGAGAATTTGTAATTGTCCTAGTAGCTTGAAAACAGTATAGATCAGAGTATGACCATGCAGTTTGAGGGAATATCCCTTAAGCCATGATAAATGCATTAACATATAAAATATGTATATGTTATTGTTTTGAACTAATCAATATCCCTTGACAATTTATGTGAAGGTTTTTGCCAAACTATCCTGACATAATGCATTGATCTTAAACCACTCTGGAAAGAGCGACATAATGAATTATTAAGCCAAATTATCTTGAAACAATTAATTAATACATATCATGACTTGAATCATTGTATGGATTGTCACATAATAAAGGAAGATTAATGCAACGGTGTTGGTGTTATAACTTTGAAATTGAAATTATACGAGCAACTTCTTCTCTTTCTCATGCCACCTGAGGATAATATTTTTCAACCAATCCATATGATTTGAATGTTTTTTTATAGAGGGTTACATAAGGAACTTTCCTGCCAAATTATAAAGAAATAAGAAAATGCCTTAACATTGTGTCACTTTACTTCTTTTCTTATGCAGCAGTTCCCAAAATTTAAAACAGAATTTATTCCTTTAAACATTTTGAAAGAGGACACCAAACAAATATTTCTTTTGCAGTTCAGTTAAAATTGGTCAAGTAGTTTTAAAGCAGCTGTTGTTTAAATAAATGGTTGCTGATGGATATTGCATAATGGATGGAGGATTATCACAAAAGCTCACATTGAGGATGTTGTGCTTGAATTGCTAAAACCAAATATAAATGTCAGTTAATTGATTAAATTGTATGTATTTAGCTACAGTGTCATTTTGTCCCCACTGAGATTTGAACTCAGAACTCCTGGCTAGATCAGGTGTTTTACCAGTTAAAACTATAAGGTCTAAAAATGTAGCTAAACACATTTAAATTACACTCAAGATTGTCCCCAAAGAAAGTCACAAATGGTTAATGCCTCCATTTCTTTACCAAAAAAGGGAATTCCTAAAAGATCAGAGCCTGTGATAGTATAATTGTGGTTTAAAATGTCTAATAAATGATGTTTTTCTTAACATTGAATTGTTATCTTTCAACACTTTTTTATTCTAATTACCATTTAGACTTATTCAACCATGTCCTTTATACCATCTCACCTATTTCCTATGTTAAACATGAGCATAAGAAGTTTTTTCAATGCATTTACAAGGGAAAAAAGGAATGTTTTTTTCAGGATTGAAATAATTTAATCAATATTTGAAGAGACTCACCAAAGGAACAATAGGGCCAATTAATTTTTAAATCAGGCCACTATTTTCATAAATTATGCATTTTCATTGTAAAGAGGACAACCATTAAGGAACATTCTTATGAAGGTTGATTGCAATTGACCAAGTGGATTAGGAGGATACATTGTTTAACCTTTTCCCACTTGTGGATGACATTTGACATGATGAGCATGTTATCCTTTTGCAAATATATTAATATATTGGGAAAACACATACCGGGTATACAAAAAGTAAAACTAAAACAAAGACATTCGGTAGACTGACTCCGAGATTGCATATTGTTATTTTTATGAATTATCTCACATTTTTATCACGAAAACATGGCGTCTCCCTGCGGGTTTCGTTTATAGATATCGTGCACCTGCTGTAATCTTGTTCTCTGGGAGACTTCGCGTGAATTTTATTATTTGGTAAGTAGCAGTATCGCATTTGTGTTATTTTAGGTCTCTGGAATGTATACGTGGAATGGCACTAGCTAAATTGGAAAACATTGTATTTTATAATCACATCATAAATAGTAATGGGCTTTTTGCACTGTTCCTTTATCCCTTTTCCCGCCTGCAGACGCGTTTGAATGCATTTGTAACAGACAATTTAATAAAAAACATTGTGAAAAAACTGTTGTGTAATTTCCGTGTTAACTAACATTTTTACGAAAAGCAAGAGGGCCATGATGACCCTAGTTCACTCACCTGAATTATGCAATTTACTGCAATGCAAAACACATCAAAACAATTATTCTGAATGCAACCTCCACAGTATTAACAAAACTTTCCTTCATTTGACCTAATGATCTATATTTGTTTACCTGATATGACCCATATTCCAACATGGACTAGATATCATCAAGACGACATTCTAACAAAGTTTCATCTTGCTCAAAGTAAAAATGCGGCCTCCAGAGTTTGAACAATATTTTCCTTTATTGACATAGTTTCTGACCCATAATAAACCCATATTTGAACTTGATTTAGATATAATTCAGATAAATAATCTGACAAAATTTCAAGCTGGTGAAGCAAACAATGCGGCATCCAAAGTGTTAACAAGTCTTTCCTTCAATTTGGCCTAGTGACCTAGTTTTTGTCCCTACATGATCCATATTCGAACTAGGCTTAGATATTAGTTAGATAAACATTCTCATCAAATGTCAAGCTAAGGTAGCAAACAAATTTCAACTGCTCAAGCAAAAAATGCGGCCTTTGGACTGTTAACAAGATTTTCCTTCAATTTGACCAAGTGACCTACTTTTTAACCCAACATGACCCATGTTTGATCTTGACTTACTTATCATCAAGATAAACATTCTGATAAAGTTTCAACATGCTCAAGTTGAAAATGTGGCCTCCAGAGTGTTAACAAGAGTTCCCTTCAATTTGACCTAGTGACCTAGTTTTTGACCTCATATAGCCCAGTGTCAAACTTGTCTAAGATTTGATCGAGATAAATGTTCTGATAAACTTTCATGAAGATCGGATGCAAACTGTAACCAGTATAGTGTTTACAAGGGCAACGGTTGACGACGCACGACGGACGGACGCCAGACCAAATTTGATCACAATAGTTCACCTTGCACTTTGGGCACAGGTGAGCCTAAAACAAATGAACAAAATGGAATAGTATGAAATATGTGTTCCTGTTCGCAATAATAGTCGACAGCAATACTACGTCCGAACCAAAAATTTGAATGTACCGTACTTAACTAACAAAGTGATATAGATTCAAGTCATTTTACAGTAAACAACGGGCAATGTCTATGTTTGAAGCCTACATAGATCACAATAAACACACTCTAAAATTCAATACTTCGGCCAAAGGTCTTTTTATATTTAAGATCACACAATATACTGAGTCCATCTTGTAAGTATTGAACATGAAGACTAGCATGTGATTATTGTTGCGGAGGACGACGTCACATCATTTTCGTAACACTTTATCTTGGCGTAACATCAAATGTAGCGACGTCGTTTCCCTTAAAAAAGGTGGATCAACATGAGAGACCCCAAATTTCTATACATGAGCACTAGATTCACTCACATACAATTGTTATAATATGTATACGTTGTGTAGTGTTAGATCAGATCAGAATGTGTATGTACAGGTCAATCTTGATCCCTACCCACACGCGACAAATACATAAAGTCCCACTCATATCCATCCAGGCTTGATAATTCCTATAAGTAAACAAACTAAAACAAATAAACACTAGAGATTGCTTTTTTGAAAAAGCGCTTGTCTCCCCATTTGTGTGGTCGTAGGGCAGGAAAGAAATGATGGAGATGAATTTTTTAGTTTTGGACTGGAGATGAAGCAACAGTGACAATCCTCAGTTATTGAGCGGAAACCATTTTTCAGCTGAGGGTTACCATGGCCTTGGTCTATGACCTAGTGACCGCAAAATCAATAGGGGTCATTTGCTGCTGGTGACCAACCTGCACACCAAATATGAAGTTCCTGGGCCCAAGCAATCTTCAGTTATTGAGCGGAAACCATTTTTCAGCCAAAGGTCATCGTGACCTTGACCTTTGACCTACTGACATCAAAATCGATAGGGGTCATCTACAGGTTAGGACCAAGCTGCATACCAAGTATGAAGTTCCTGGGTATAAGCGTTCTTGAGTTATTGAGTAAAACACATTTTTCAGCTGAAAGTTACCATGACCTTCGACATTTGACCTTGTGACCTCAAAATCAAACAAATTCAACAAAGGTCATTTACCGGTTAGGACCAACCTGCACACCAGGTATGAAGTTCCTCAACATAAGCATTTTTTAGTTATTGAGAGGAAACCATTTTTCAGCTGAAGGTTACCATGACCTTGACCTTTAAGCTAGTGACCTCAAAATCAATAGGGGTCATCTACTGGTGGTGACCAACCTGCAAACCAAGTATTAACTTCCATGGCCAAAGCATTCTACAGTTATTAAGCAAAAACAATGTTTCAGCTCATTGTCACTGTGACCTTGACTTCGACCTCAAAATTAATAGGGTCTTCTACTGAGCATGGCCAACCTGCAGACCAAGTATGGAGTTCCTCGGCCTAAGCGATCTTCAGTTATTGAGCGGAAACCATTGTTTACCTCACAAGGTCACCATGACCTTGACCTTTGACCTTCTGACATCAAAATCAATAGGAGTCATCTACTGGTCATGGCCAACCTGCATACCAAATATGAATATCCTATGCCCGAGCGTTCTTCAGTTATTGAGCGGAAACAAGTGTGACGGATGTGACCTTGACCACTGTGACCTTGACCTTTGACCTAGTGCCCTTAAAATTAATAGGGGTCATTTTATGGTGGTGACCAACCTGCACATCAAGTATGAAGTTCCTGGGCCTAAGCAAAAACTATTTATTAGCTCATTGTCACTGTGACCTTTCAAGCTCATGGTCACTGTGACCTTGACTTTAGACGTACTGACCTCAATTTCAATAGGGGTCTTCTACTAGGCATGGCCAACCTGCATACCAAGTATGGAGTTCCTCAGCCAAAGCGTTCTTCAGTTATTGAGCGGAAACCATTTTTACCTCACAAGGTCACCATGACCTTGACCTTTGACCTTTTGTTATCAAAATCAATAGGGGTCAGCTAATGGTCATGACCAACCTGCATACCAAGTATGAAGTTCCTACGCCCAAGCGTTCTTCAGTTATTGAGCGGAAACAAGTGTGACAGACGGAAGGACGGAAGGACGGAAGGACGGAAGGACGGAAGGACGGACGGAAGGGCAAAAACAATATGTCACCCCCATGTAATGGGGGGAGACATAATAACATTAGAAAACAACTTGGCAAGGAGATAACATATTTATAAATGAATATATAATTATTGATCAGACATCGTGGCAAAAGATTAATTGCTCATAAAGAGCATTTGTTCCTTATGTGACAATCTGTTCATAAGTTGTCTGCTGCAGAGTGTCAAAAATATATCTATAAGGGAAATGGTTAAGCAGTAATGTGACACCCTACATACTTTGTTGCATTTAGACATTTAGGCATTTAGGTAGTCGCCACTTGACACCAGAAAAGGGCTACTGCAGAGGCGTAAAAAGAAAAATCTCTATTAGGGCAAAGGGTTAAGCAGAAATATGACCCCCTACATAATATGTTTAAACCTTATTCATTGTAAAGGTATTTCTTATTTTTCTGACAAGACTTTTCTTTCTTTATTTTTTTATCGTAAAAAGAGACGACAGCTATACAAATTATAATGCAATACACCAATGGACTTTGATATGAAGCACTATACACTACCTGATTGTCGTAAAAGGGCCCTGAAACCTTGGCAAATGATATTTTTGCGCAGTCATTTCTCTACACTCTCGCATAAACCCTGGAATAATCAATGAAAATTAAAATCCTACAATGACTAATTTAAAAGTGCTTATCATCCACATTAAACCCAATTAAAATGACTATCAACAAGTAATTGCTCACTATGATGCAATAGGCCTTACAGTTGAATTCTGTTAATATAAATTGAGTTTCACTTTGAAAAATACAAAGCAAGCCCGTAAATATATATTCCTCAAACTTGAATTTTGTAGAGAAAATCAACGAAAGGTAAACTTTGTTTTGCTTAGAAGTTAATGGCGGCAATCGTAATAACAAGTTACAACTCCACAATCCCTGCTCTGATGTGTCAGATAATCTGAACATGTATAAGATACAAAAAAAAAGAATAACGACGAATATTCTATGTAATTGGAATTGTAATGCCGTTTACAGCATATTTTTTTTATTTGTATCATGGATCATCACACACTGCTCATTGGCCGGACTGATTTATTTTATATCAGTCAGCCAACTAAGAAAACGATATATGTTTCCTGGCTTCATCGCCCATTACTTATAATGTTCAACGAATGTAATTGATTGACTTGTGCAATATTCGGTATGGTGTTTTAAGCAGGTTTCAACACGTTTTCTGTTGTATCACAGAGTTTACTGGGTAAGTAACCTATGGCCCATTGATCCTGATACCAGCGAGTCAGTCGTAATACTAACCTAATTATCCTGAACGCCACGGAGGGAAAGAATTACTAACATTTTAAAGGCGTTGTTATAACTCGGCCGGGAATCGAGCCTGTGACTTCCAACACCTGGGACGTAAGCGCTTCTTCAACACCACCGAGGCGGTTAAATTATGTGAAGATTAACGAAGGTACATTATCGTATCTGTATAATTTCAAATTCAGCGGTCCTAATGACATATTCAAGAGTCTGTGGTCAATAATATAATGTATCTTTGAAAAACGGCAATGACTCATAATGAACCAGGGCTTTCATGTAATAATCACCATATTATGCAAGCAAACTGTAGA
This sequence comes from Serripes groenlandicus, assembly GCA_031761405.1. Lineage (NCBI taxonomy): Eukaryota > Metazoa > Mollusca > Bivalvia > Cardiida > Cardiidae > Serripes > Serripes groenlandicus. The sequence goes on along the minus strand of JASEVX010000014.1, from coordinate 8,928,408 downwards.
TTAACAATAAGGAAACGAGATAAGCGAGCGTATTCAAATTTATCAAACAAGCAAAATTCAGAAGAAATGAAGAGGCTCTGTCAAACGATTTTTTAAAATATTTCAAACAAGCAAAAGTTTTTTATCATGCGCGTTCAAATGTACAAAGCCAGCGAGCAAATGCGGAAAAGATGCGAAACGATACATTATCTGGTCAAATTATGCTGATCTACACCCAAATAGTCCCTAAAGAAACATTTGTTTGCGTAGAAATGAGTGTATTCCATCAGCGGCAGAATGTATTGAATGTATGACATTTGAGTTTAAATTCATTGTACAAGAGGACCATGATGGTCCTATATCGCTCACCTGATTTAATCAAACTTAAACAGTTTTCATTGTTCTTTGTCTATACATATATACGGAAAACAAGCAACACCCCCTGGTGGCCATGTTTATCATCCTATCAAAATAATTGGAAGTCTTAGTAGAGGGGCACCCAAAGAACATTCGATCATGGCAAATGGACAAGAATATTTTAAAATTGTTTACTTTAACAAGTCTATGTAAAACAAGTGATCCCCAGGGTGGAGCCATGTTTGACACCAGGGCTATAATAATTTGACCAATCTTGGTAGAAGTCCACTAGATGAAGTTAGATTTCAAATATTAAACTTTTAGACAAGAAGATTTTTATAGTTTTTCCCCTCTATGAGTATATGTAAAACAAGTGACCCCCGGGATGGGGTCATTTTTCACCCCAGGGTTATAATTTGAATAATCTCGGTAGAGGTCCAATAGACGAAGCTACATATCAAAGGCCGGGGCCCTCTACTTTCAGAAAAGATTTTTTTTTTAAATTTCTCTATATGAGTCTATGTAAAACAATAGACCCCAGGGCTATAATTTGAACAATCTTGGTAGAAGTCCACTAGATGATGCTACATACCAAATATCAAAGGCCTCTACTTTTAGACAAGAAAATTCTTAGACAAGAATTTTTTTAAAGGTTTTTCCCAATATGAGTCTATGAACAAGCTCCGCCCCCTGGCGGCCATGTTTTTCAACGGATCGGAAATATTTGAACAATTTTGTCAAAGGGTGCCCCAAGGAACATTTGTGCAAAATAATTTTCAAATCGGACCAGTACTTTTGGACAAGAAGATTTTTTAAAGTTTTAACAATGCACATATAAGGAAAACAAGCTCCGCCCCCTGGCGGCCATGTTTTTCAACGGATCGGAAATATTTAAACAATCTTGGTAAAAGGTGCCCCAAGGAACATTTGTGCAAAATAATTTTCAAATCGGGCCAGTACTTTTGGACAAGAAGATTTTTAAAGTTTAACAATGCACATATAAGGAAAATAAGGTCCGCCCCCTGGCGGCCATGTTTTTCAACGGATCGGAAATATTTGAACAATCTTGTCAAAGGGTGCCACTAGGAACTTTTGTGCAAAATAATTTTCAAATCGGGCCAGTACTTTTGGACAAGAAGATTTTTAAAGTTTTAACAATGCACATATAAGGAAAACAAGCTCCGCCCCCTGGCAGCCATGTTTTTCAACGGATCGGAAATATTTGAACACTCTTGGTAGAAGGTACCCCAAGGAACATTTGTGCAAAATAATTTTCAAATCGGGCCAGTACTTTTGGACAAGAAGATTTTTAAAGTTTTAACAATGCACATATAATGATAATCGGCTCCGCCCCCTGGCGGCCATGTTTTTCAACGGATCGGAAATCTTTATACAATCTTGGTAAAAGGTGCCCCAAGGAACATTTGTGCAAAATAATTTTCAAATCGGGCCAGTACTTTTGGACAAGAAGATTTTTAAAGTTTAACAATGCACATATAAGGAAAACAAGGTCCGCCCCCTGGCGGCCATGTTTTTCAACGGATCGGAAATATTTGAACAATCTTGTCAAAGGGTGCCACAAGGAACTTTTGTGCAAAATAATTTTCAAATCGGGTCAGTACTTTTGGACAAGAAGATTTTTTAAAGTTTTAACAATGCACATATAAGGAAAACAAGCTCCGCCCCCTGGCGGCCATGTTTTTCAACGGATCGGAAATATTTAAACAATCTTGGTAAAAGGTGCCCCAAGGAACATTTGTGCAAAATAATTTACAAATCGGGCCAGTCCTTTTGTACAAGACGATTTTTAAAGTTTAACAATGCACATATAAGGAAAACAAGGTCCGCCCCCTGGCGGCCATGTTTTTCAACGGATCGGAAATATTGGAACAATCTTGTCAAAGGGTGCCACAAGGAACTTTTGTGCAAAATAATTTTCAAATCGGGCTAGTACTTTTGGACAAGAAGATTTTTAAAGTTTTAACAATGCACATATAAGGAAAACAAGCTCCGCCCCCTGGCAGCCATGTTTTTCAACGGATCGGAAATATTTGAACAATCTTGGTAGAAGGTACCCCAAGGAACATTTGTGCAAAATAATTTTTAAATCAGGCCAGTACTTTTGGACAAGAAGATTTTTAAAGTTTTAACAATGCACATTTAATGAAAATAGGCTCCGCCCCCTGGCGGCCATGTTTTTCAACGGATCGGAAATATTTGAACAATCTTGGAAGAAGGTACCCCAAGGAACATTTGTGCAAAATAATTTTCAAATCGGGCCAGTACTTTTGGACAAGAAGATTTTTAAAGTTTTAACAATGCACATATAATGAAAATAGGCTCCGCCCCCTGGCGGCCATGTTTTTCAACGGATCGGAAATATTTGAACAATCTTGGAAGAAGGTACCCCAAGGAACATTTGTACAAAATAATTTTCAAATCGGGCCAGAACTTTTGGACAAGAAGATTTTTAAAGTTTTAACAATGCACATATAAGGAAAACAAGCTAAGCCCCCTGGCGGCCATGTTTTTCAACGGATCGGAAATATTTGAACACTCTTGGTAGAAGGTACCCCAAGGAACATTTGTGCAAAATAATTTTCAAATCGGGCCAGTACTTTTGGACAAGAAGATTTTTAAAGTTTTAACAATGCACATATATTGATAATCGGCTCCGCCCCCTGGCGGCCATGTTTTTCAACGGATCGGAAATATTTATACAATCTTGGTAAAAGGTGCCCCAAGGAACATTTGTGCAAAATAATTTTCAAATCGGGCCAGTACTTTTGGACAAGAAGATTTTTAAAGTTTAACAATGCACATATAAGGAAAACAAGGTCCGCCCCCTGGCGGCCATGTTTTTCAACGGATCGGAAATATTTGAACAATCTTGTCAAAGGATGCCACAAGGAACTTTTGTGCAAAATAATTTTTAAATCGGGCCAGTACTTTTGGACAAGAAGATTTTTTAAAGTTTTAACAATGCACATATAAGGAAAACAAGCTCTGCCCCCTGGCGGCCATGTTTTTCAACGGATCGGAAATATTTAAACAATCTTGGTAAAAGGTGCCCCAAGGAACATTTGTGCAAAATAATTTACAAATCGGGCCAGTACTTTTGTACAAGAAATTTTTTAAAGTTTAACAATGCACATATAAGGAAAACAAGGTCCGCCCCCTGGCGGCCATGTTTTTCAACGGATCGGAAATATTGGAACAATCTTGTCAAAGGGTGCCACAAGGAACTTTTGTGCAAAATAATTTTCAAATCGGGCTAGTACTTTTGGACAAGAAGATTTTTAAAGTTGTAACAATGCACATATAAGGAAAACAAGCTCCGCCCCCTGGCAGCCATGTTTTTCAACGGATCGGAAATATTTGAACAATCTTGGTAGAAGGTACCCCAAGGAACATTTGTGCAAAATAATTTTTAAATCAGGCCAGTACTTTTGGACAAGAAGATTTTTAAAGATTTAACAATGCACATATAATGAAAATAGGCTCAGCCCCCTGGCGGCCATGTTTTTCAACGGATCGGAAATATTTGAACAATCTTGGAAGAAGGTACCCCAAGGAACATTTGTGCAAAATAATTTTCAAATCAGGCCAGTACTTTTGGACAAGAAGATTTTTAAAGTTTTAACAATGCACATATAATGAAAATAGGCTCCGCCCCCTGGCGGCCATGATTTTCAACGGATCGGAAATATTTGAACAATCTTGGAAGAAGGTACCCCAAGGAACATTTGTGCAAAATAATTTTCAAATCGGGCCAGAACTTTTGGACAAGAAGATTTTTAAAGTTTTAACAATGCACATATAAGGAAAACAAGCTAAGCCCCCTGGCGGCCATGTTTTTCAACGGATCTGAAATATTTGAACAATCTTGGTAGAAGGTACCCCAAGGAACATTTGTGCAAAATAATTTTCAAATCGGGCCAGTACTTTTGGACAAGAAGATTTTTAAAGTTTAACAATGCACATATAATGAAAATAGGCTCCGCCCCCTGGCGGCCATGTTTTTCAACGGATCTGAAATAGTTGAACAATCTTGGTAGAAGGTACCCCAAGGAACATTTGTGCAAAATAATTTTCAAATCGGGCCAGTACTTTTGGACAAGAAGATTTTTAAAGTTTTAACAATGCACATATAAGGAAAACAAGCTCCGCCCCATGGCGGCCATGTTTTTCAACGGATCGGAAATATTTGAAAAGTCTTGGTAGAAGGTACCCCAAGGAACATTTAAGCAAAATAATTTTCAAATCGGGCCAGTACTTTTGGACAAGAAGATTTTTTAAGTTTTGGTTAATTTTCCCTTTTTTATTGCCGTGGCAACCAAAGTTCTGCATGGAATAGAATTCTTTAAACAAGTTTGAAAGAGATCCACCCAAGGAACATTCCTGTAAAATTATTTTGAATTTGGTTAATTGGTTTAGGAGAAGTCGTTTGTAGGAAAATGTGAACGGACGGACGACGACGACGACGACGACGGACGGTGAGCGATCACAAAAGCTCACCTTGCACTTTGTGCATAGGTGAGCTAAAAAGTGTATAGGATGCACTGGAAATGTTTGATTTTGATCACTTTTAGTTTTTTTAAATTGTTTGAAAGTGAAAGTAGATAATGCTAAACACCGGTTTTGTGCGGGCCCGGTTTAGTCCAAATGACGGTAACTTTTTTAACCTGGTGAGTTCCCTCTTGCATAATGCATAATTTGCATGACCCCCCCCATTTTCTTTGCATTGTTTTAAAGCTTAGAGGTAATTATTTTCAATGATATTGGTGTTCTTCTACATGAGAAACGCTTAGAAAGTGTGACAATTAAGGACTGAAACTCGTTGATTTACATGGAAACAAAGAAGGAGTTTATTTGGTGTTTTTTAGGCGGACTAAAATGTATCAAGCTTGAACAACCGCGAAATATAATCAATCGTATTCAACTGAATCAGGAAACCAAAATGCGGAATACATGTATATATGCGACACACATATCTCCGGTTACAGTAATCCGAGTGATGTATTCATGTAGTCCAGTGGTCTAGCTATTAAGTTTACTTTCACAATAAAATATATGTTGATAGCTTTATTCCAGTTAAAGCCAGTTACAAGTTAATGAAGGCAATGCATGTATTTAAATCCCCATACATTGATTCTAAAACAGGCGAATTATGATTTATATAATAATTGTCCTTGATGCATGCATTTACATATAATGATTTGCTAAATGTAGCTAGTGTATGGTAAAAAGTGTCATACAAATTATGGTTCCCCTGCAGGAGACGAATACTAAAACCTTTGTGCCAAAAAGGAGCAATTCTTCATGTTGTCAAAATATTTCAAACTCTTTTAAATAAGTATACGTTTCGAGACAATTGTCATATTTTTACAAGATGTTTTCATAGTCACCTACCTGCTGCAGATTTGTGATGCCAATGATAATTACAGGCTTTTGCAAACAATGCACATTGAGGTGGAACAGCTCAGAACAAGCTGTCTCTCCTGAAATCTGTATTGTTTGCCACTTAGACATTTAATTTTACCAAATTGCCTTTTCGGCGAAAAATGGTGTGGTCCAATTTCAAACATGTATCGAAAAGTAGACGTTGCGCTAGTCGACAGGGAAAGGAAATATGTTTATCTATAAAAAGGACAGGACAATATCAATAGCGACCAGTTTAGGTCCAGATGAGCAATCTACACAGTATGATCTGATACTGAACTATTATTGACCAGTTTAAGTCCAGATTAACAATCTGCACAGTATGATCTGATACTGAACTATTCGCGACCAGTTTAAGTCCAGATGAGCAATCTACACAGTATGATCTGATACTGAACTATTATTGACCAGTTTAAGTCCAGATTAACAATCTACACAGTATGATCTGATACTGAACTGTTAGCGACCAGTTTAGGTCCAGATTAACAATCTGCACAGTATGATCTGATACTGAACTATTCGCGATCCATTTAGGTCCAGATGAGCAATCTGCACAGTATGATCTGATACTGAACTTTTCGCGACCAGTTTAAGTCCAGATGAGCAATCTGCACAGTATGATCTGATACTGAACAATTCGTGACCAGTTTAATTCTAGATTAGCAAACTGCACGGTATGATCTGATACTGAACTATTAGAGACCAGTTTAAGTCCAAATTAACAATCTGTACAGTATGATCTGATACTGAACTATTCGTGATCAGTTAAGGTCCAGATTAGCAATCTACACAGTATGATCTGATACTGAACTATTTGCGACCAGTTTAGGTCCAGATTAGCAATCTGCACAGTATGATCTGATACTGTACTATTAGCGACTAGTTTAGGTCCAGATTAGCAATCTGCACAGTACAGTCTGATACTGAACTATTAGCGACCAGTTTACGTCAAGATGAGCAATCTCCACAGTATGATTTGATACTGAAGTATTAGTGACTAGTTTAGGTCCAGGTTAGCAATCTGCACAGTAAGATCTGATACTGAACTATTCGTGATCAGTTTAGGTCCAGATTATCCATCTACACTGTATGATCTGATACTGAACTATTATCGACCAGTTTAGGTCCAGATTAGCAATCTGCACAGTATGATCTGATACTGAACTTTTCGCTAATAGGTCACAAAATATTTCAAGATTTTTCCACAAAACAACATATAAGCCGTTCGGCAAGAAAACCAACAGTGTGAACTATGCGTAAAGTATCGACCTGGATCAGCCTAAGCATGCCGCGACGGGAGATCGAATTATTTCCGTCTTTAATCTGTAAAGCTATAAAGATCGTACTTATTGAAACACTATCCATGGCTTGTCGGAGAGTACTTCCTCCTCGTTGATAGCAAACATTGGTTTACTTTCCAAATCTGTAAAATAACACAGACATTCAAGTTACGGTTTCATCTAATTGAAACCAGACCTAAAGTTCGCTGCAGTACTTGGATTTATCTAATCGGACAATCTTTCACACATTACACTGTTATTCTAGTTCGAACTGTGACCAATTAGACCAAAATACTTCGCTATACGTATATTTTATCTGACTACAACGAATCAAGTGTTCTATCGAATTCACCTAGGTATACATTTAAAACTGAACTATTCAAAACAAATAAATTATTAGAAAGCACGTAGAAAATTATGAATAGATTTTAAAGTGTAATATTCAATGTAAAACATTCTACATATTATAATAACTGATTTTAAGTCTTTCACAGCTGAATGTCACAAAATCGACTCTTTCATGTGGAAAATGGGCCACTCCATTTTTTGTCCAACGGAAATTTGATTTAATGTAATGTCTAAGAGACAAATAATGCTGATTTCAATTGAAACAGCTTGTTTCGAGCTGTCTCACAAGAATATACATTGGTTGAAAATACCTTTAATTGCCGTAGGCAGCGGAAATTTGATTTAATGTATTGTCTAAGTGTAAAAAATGCAGATAGCAGTTGAGACAGCTCGTTCCGATGTGTCTCACCTGAATATGCATTGGCTGCAAATACCTTTAATTGCCTTCAATACTCCATCACACTGTCCACCTATGTAAATCCCGATTCCCTCATTACACACAAAATATTCAAACTCATGGTCTAAAAATAGCATGCACGGACATATACACAGTAAGTTTTGTTCCCGGCGTACTTTAGTAAATTAGTACATCTGGCATGAACCAACAATGTAGTCTGGTACCCGGCGTACTATAGTAAATTAGCAAACTTGATATGAACTCACAAGGTAGTCTTGTACCGGGTATACTATAGTCAATAATTATATTTAGCAATGAACTCACAACGTAGTCGTGTACCCGGCATTTTATAGTCAATTAGTGCATTTGGCATGAACTCACAGCGTAGTCTTGAACCCGGCGTACTATAGTCAATTAACATATTTGGCATGAAACCACAACGTAGTCTTGTACCCGGTTAACAATGGTCAATAAGTATGTATGGCAAATACCAACAATGTAGTTTAATACCAGGCATACTTTAGCCGTTTATATATTTGGCATAAACCCACAACATAGTCTTGTACCATGGTTAACTCTAGTCAATAGGTATGTATGGCGTGTACCAACAATGTAGTCTAGTACCCGGCATACTATAGCCAATTTATATATTTGGCATGAACCCACAACATAGTCTTGTACCCAGTTAACTTTAGTCAATAGGTATGTTTTGCATGAACCAACAATGTAGTTTAGTACCCGGCATTCTATAGTCAAGTAATATATTTGGCATGAACCCACAACATAGTCTGTACCCAGTTAACTATAGTCAATAGGTATGTTTGGCATGAACCCACAATGTAGTCTAGTACCCGGCCTTCTATAGTCAAGTAATATATTTGGCATGAACCCACAATGTAGTCTAGTACAGGGCCTACTGCTCACAACGTAGTATTGTACCCGGTTAACTCTAGTCAATAGGTATGTATGGCTTGAACTCACAATGTATTCTAGTACAGGGCCTACTGCTCACAACGTAGTCTTGTACCCGGTTAACTCTAGTCAATAGGTATGTATGGCATGAACCCACAATGTAGTCTAGTACAGGGCCTACTGCTCACAACGTAGTCTTGTACCCAGTTAACTATAGTCAATAGGTATGTATGGCTTGAACTCACAATGTAGTTAAGTACCCGAGGTATATATAGTCAAGTAATATATTTGGCATGAACTCACAATGTAGTTAAGTACCCGAGGTATATATAGTCAAGTAATATATTTGGCATGAACCCACAATGTAGTCTTGTACCCGTTAACACTAGTCAATAGGTATGTTTGGCATGAACCCACAATGTAGTCTAGTACAGGGCCTACTGCTCACAACGTAGTCTTGTACCCGATTAACTCTAGTCAATAGGTATGTATGGCTTGAACTCACAATGTAGTTAAGTACCAGAGGTATATATAGTCAAGTAATATATTTGGCATGAACCCACAATGTAGTCTAGTACAGGGCCTACTGCTCACAACGTAGTCTTGTATCCGGTTAACTCTAGTCAATAGGTATGTATGGCTTGAACTCACAATGTAGTTAAGTACCCGAGGTATATATAGTCAAGTAATATATTTGGCATGAACTCACAATGTAGTTAAGTACCCGAGGTATATATAGTCAAGTAATATATTTGGCATGAACCCACAATGTAGTCTTGTACCCGTTAACACTAGTCAATAAGTATGTTTGGCATGAACCCACAATGTAGTCTAGTACAGGGCCTACTGCTCACAACGTAGTCTTGTACCCAGTTAACTCTAGTCAATACGTATGTATGGCTTGAACTCACAATGTAGTTAAGTACCAGAGGTATATATAGTCAAGTAATATATTTGGCATGAACCCACAATGTAGTCTAGTACAGGGCCTACTGCTCACAACGTAGTCTTGTATCCGGTTAACTCTAGTCAATAGGTATGTATGGCTTGAACTCACAATGTAGTTAAGTACCCGAGGTATATATAGTCAAGTAATATATTTGGCATGAACTCACAATGTAGTTAAGTACCCGAGGTATATATAGTCAAGTAATATATTTGGCATGAACTCACAATGTAGTTAAGTACCCGAGGTATATATAGTCAAGTAATATATTTGGCATGAACTCACAATGTAGTTAAGTACCCGAGGTATATATAGTCAAGTAATATATTTGGCATGAACCCACAATGTAGTCTTGTACCCGTTAACACTAGTCAATAGGTATGTTTGGCATGAACCCACAATGTAGTCTAGTACAGGGCCTACTGCTCACAACGTAGTCTTGTACCCAGTTAACTCTAGTCAATACGTATGTATGGCTTGAACTCACAATGTAGTCTAGTACAGGGCCTACTGCTCACAACGTAGTCTTGTACCCGATTAACTCTAGTCAATAGGTATGTATGGCTTGAACTCACAATGTAGTTAAGTACCAGAGGTATATATAGTCAAGTAATATATTTGGCATGAACCCACAATGTAGTCTAGTACAGGGCCTACTGCTCACAACGTAGTCTTGTATCCGGTTAACTCTAGTCAATAGGTATGTTTGGCATGAACTCACAATGTAGTTAAGTACCCGAGGTATATATAGTCAAGTAATATATTTGGCATGAACCCACAATGTAGTCTTGTACCCGTTAACTCTAGTCAATACGTATGTATGGCTTGAACTCACAATGTAGTCTAGTACCCGAGGTATATATAGTCAAGTAATATATTTGGCATGTTCCGGAGGTATATATAGTCAAGTAATATATTTGGCATGAACCCACAATGTAGTCTAGTACAGGGCCTACTGCTCACAACGTAGTCTTGTACCCGGTTAACTCTAGTCAATAGGTATGTATGGCTTGAACTCACAATGTAGTTAAGTACCCGAGGTATATATAGTCAAGTAATATATTTGGCATGAACCCACAATGTAGTCTAGTACAGGGCCTACTGCTCACAACGTAGTCTTGTACCCGGTTAACACTAGTCAATAGGTATGTATGGCTTGAACTCACAATGTAGTTAAGTACCCGAGGTATATATAGTCAAGTAATATATTTGGCATGAACCCACAATGTAGTCTTGTACCCGGTTAACACTAGTCAATAGGTATGTATGGCTTGAACTCACAATGTAGTTAAGTACCCGAGGTATACTATATAGTCAAGTAATATATTTGGCATGAACCCACAATGTAGTCTAGTACCCGGCCTACTGCTCACAATGTAGTCTTGTACCCGTTAACTCTAGTCAATAGGTACGTAATGGCTTGAACTCACAAGGTAGTTCAGTATTCGGGGTACTATAGTCAATTAGTAGATTTGGTATGAACTGAAAACGTAGTCTTGTACCAGGCGTACTATAGTCAATTAGTACATTTGGCATGAACTCACAACGTAGTCTTGTATCCGGCGTACTATAGTCAATTAGTACATTTGGCATGAACTCACAACGTAGTCTTGTACCCGGTTAACTGTAGTCAATATGTACGTATGGCATGAACCAACAGTGTACTATAGTCAATAAGTATATTTGGCAAGAACTCACACCGTAGTTAAGTACCCGGCACACTATAATTTATTATATAGTCAATTAGTATATTTAGCATGAACTCACAACGTAGTCTTGTACCAAGCGTACTATAGTCTATCAGTATTAATGGTATGAACCAATAATGTAGCCTGGTACTCGGCATGCTATAGTCAATAAGTATTTTTGGCATGAACCCACAACATAGTCTTGTACCCGGTTAACTCTATTCAATAAGTACGTATAGCATGAACCAACAATGTAGTCTAGTCACTAGGTATGTAAGGCATGAACACACATTATGTAGTTTAATACCCGGCGTACTATAGTCAATTAGTATATTTGGCATGAACTCACAACATAGTCTTGTACCCGGTTAACTCTATTCAATAAGTACGTATAGCATGAACCAACAATGTAGTTTAATACCTGGCGTACTATAGTCAATTAATATATTTGGCATGAGCTTACAACATAGTCTAGTCCCCGGTTTAAATACTCTAGTCAATAAGTATGTATGGCATGAACCAACAATATTGTATGGTATCAGGCGTATTTTAGTAAATCTATAGGTAGTACCTACGTACAGTACGTCTGGTCTATAGTCATTTAGTATATTTGGCACGAACTCACAACATAGTCCCGGTTTACTCTAGTCAATCAGTATATATGACATGAACCAACAATGGCGACTAGATTTGTTACATTCCCTAATATATCACTTTCGCATATATAGTAAATACCTAAAAATATACCTAGTTTATCTAAACTCATACAATGGACGGTTCATGTCTGAAATCAATACATAACTATTCAGTATTAAATCAAACTTTATTCAGATTAATCTACAAAAAAGGTTGTCTCTATAGCCTATAAATTATTACACCATTTCGAAAGGGCGCCGCCATAATCAGCGTATGTATGTCCCTATATTGTATAGCATTACCTGCCGCTACCATAACCTTATCCGAACAGGTGTACATCAATGTTGACGGCGGCCCTTGGACATGGTGTACCAAGTAAATCTTATCGAGACAGCCATTTATTATGAACCAGACCTTTAAATAACCACCTCGATAATGTAGTGGTAGAGCGTCTGCCTAGGTTGCAGGAGGTTGTAGGTTGGATACCTTGTCAAGTCATACCAAATACTTTAGAAATGGTAGTAATGGCTGCCCTCCTTGGCGCTCAGGGTTGCGGAGCACAACAACTCACTGGCAGACGGCAGCCATTACCATTGTTTGGTATGACCCGGCTGGGAATCAAAAACGCGACCTCCCGCACCCGAGGCGGACGCTCTACTACTACATCACTGAGGCGGTAATATGACATCAAACTTAGAACGTACTTTCAGGTAAACATAATTGACCGTCGTGATATAGTTTAAAAAAATGCTGAAAAACGGCCTTAAGCTCAAATCCATTGATCATGATCACACACAATAGAAATATTTATCCTTTGTATTTGATTTTAAGCCTTTTTCAACACCATTTCAGTTATATCACGGCGACAGAAATTCATGATCCCTTGGTTAAACAAACAAATTGTAGGCTGGGAACTACACATACATAAAGCGACTGCCTCGGTGGTTTACTGGCATACAATCTGCCTCGGGCGCAGGAGCTCGCGGGTTTGATATCCGACCTGATCATACTATATTTTAAACATGGTAACAATGACTTTACTTCCTATGCGCTCAGGAGTGTGAATTTAGCTTTATGACTGATACAATAGTGTCAGAATAAATAGATCAGAAGTATTGGTAGCTTAATTACGAAGGTTGATCAATAATTAATAGGACTTTCTTAGTAACTTTTGAATTAAGTGTATTGGCGAACTTAATACCATATGCACATTTTGTTAAAATTGCATTACTTTGGCGACTTATTATTTTAAATATTGTCATTACGTTAGTTATAAATCGTTGTCATAGAAACGAGTTGAGGCACATTAAAGAGTGTGATATAACTATAAAAAGTGTTCAATTGTTAATTACCTATGTTTTATCTTACAATCTAGATGCCAATTATAACATTTAGGTCATAAACATGTCGCCAGCCTTTGATGTCAATGAGACTGAGAGTGTGTTCACAGCTTTGCTCAAAGACTGCTACTATTAGTATATAAAGTGCAGACTCAAACCTCAAAAGTCAATAGTTCCAACATTATGTGACGCTTAATTGCTGTCCGTTATCAATACGGAGAACCTGTTTGCTAACTATTAAAGTGTTGTTTGTGTCAAACCTTTGGATTACCAAAGTATCGTGACTAACTTGAGTACAAGTGACTTATTTAATATGTGTGTAACAAATGTAAATTGTACTTTTGGAAATCCAATATTTAATGAAAAAGGACAACTCTGGTGGAGAAATAAATTTGTTTAAACTTTCGTCTTGTGTTGTGCAATCATTCACTTCCACACATATATATATTTGCAACAAAACAATTGTACATCAAGATCAACCTACGTATCCGTACAGTATTATCAAGATCAAGACTTAATATTAACATAACCATCTTATGCACTTCTGTCAACTTGTGTAGGTTCCGATAAGACAGGTGAATTACATGTTGATCTGAACATTCTGTTCACATTCTGTTCACAGAGTACTTATAAACACAAGTTTGTTTTAAAACTTCGTCAACTTGTGTAGGTTCCGATAAGACAGGTGAATTACATGTTGATCTGAACATTCTGTTCACATTCTGTTCACAGAGTACTTATAAACACAAGTTTGTTTTAAAACTTCGACAACTTGTGTAGATTCTAAACCTGGTATTTGGTACAAATATAGATGTAACAATGCTAAACGTCAAACACTCACGTTCATTTCTAGTTGTAAACGGTTTTTGGTACACATATAGATGTAACAGTGCTAAACGTCAAACACTTACGTTTATTTCTAGTTGTAAACGGTATTTGGTACAAATATAGATGTAACAGTAATAAACGTCAAACACTCACGTTTATTTCTAGTTGTAAACGGTATTTGGTACACATATATATATATATATCATATGTTACAGTAATAAACGCCAAACACTTACGTTTATTTCTAGTTGTAAACGGTATTTGGTACACATATATATATGTTACAGTAATAAACGCCAAACACTTACGTTTATTTCTAGTTGTAAACGGTATTTGGTACATGTATATATATAGATGTTACAGTGATAAACGTCAAACACTCACGTTTATTTCTAGTTGTAAACGGTATTTGGTACAAATATAGATGTTACAGTGATAAACGTCAAACACTTATGTTTATTTCTAGTTGTAAATGGTATTTGGTACACATATATATGTTACAGTGATAAACGTCAAACACTCAACGTTTATTTCTAGTTGTAAACGGTATTTGGTACATTGTATCAACCTCTGGATTATCTTCAGATAGGGGTTTAACGCTCTCACAGACACTTTGTAGTTGTATACATGTTCAATGCAACATGTACATACTTTGGTGTGTCTGAGAACAGTAAGGAAACGTTTGAATTACTGCTACAAATTGTTTAACTACAGTAAAGAAACCTTATGTAAATGTGAAGCCATGTTATCACATCCTCACATATGCTGTTCCTAGAAAGAGCATGTTCTGTTCTATAAATACTTATATATATATATATATGCTTACTTACCATATGTATCATGTTCTAGAAGTCTTATAATTGCCACTTTGTCTGCATGAAGTGATTACTGTTACAAATGTATGTATTCTCCTGAAAAAAGAAAATAAATCTCACAAAGAAATAGGTCATGAATACATTTTATTAACATAAACAATTTCAATAATTCAAAATGTGATGGAAATAAAATGAGTCTTCAATGATATAACATAGATATAAAATATATCGTAGAACCTTCCAACTTCTTGATCTATCTTTATAATCTTAGTTCCTCACGTCATTATTTACGTCCTTTTCTCCAATTACTTTATATAAGCCGTCAATTGAGAAGTGTGTTTAAATACTATTTTCTGATGTCTCAGGATTCATTTAATACTTGACAATGTAGTTTATTTTAGTGTTTATGTTCACAAACTTAGGAGACCCGTAGATAAGTGTAGAACAATGAGTTTGCTGTGAATGTCGACATTACCTATTGTGTTTTAGACCATTCCTTTCGGTCAGTTGCCATAAAACTCTGGTTCCCAGTTTAGAGGAACCAGCCAAACATGTGATTATTAATTTATTACATGGCCAGTGCAGACGTGTGTTGACTTAGACTGATGACTGAGACAAGACAAGACTCTCTAAGACCAAGCAAATTATAATATAATACAGGTTATAGTGTTAGCTTCGTGTGAGTGAACACAACAAGTTGTTAGGACTGTAATGGAAATTGGTGAAATAACTATTAGGAAACAAAATCAACACAACAATAACAACCGAAAATAAAACATTACTTTTTAATTGATTTTTATAGTTATAAACAATTGGGTATAGATAATACAAGAAATCACTTATCTGATATTTCTAAAAGGTTCAGTGTCCAAATGTCTTGCTATCCGAAATTCATTATATCCGAATTGTCTTACACTTGTGTAACTTGTGAAATTACCGTTTAAAAAACAAAACTACAAGAAACTAAACCAGCACGATGTAACCGGTCATTATAACAGTCTTTCCACGTAGCTTATATCCACTCGCATTAAGAATATAGAATAGTAACGTTACAAGTCCGTTAAAGCACGCTTTTCAAGATCATCGTGAACATATCCCGTTAAAGAGCTAAGAAGGGAGGTATATCCTTACCGAAACGACGTATTTGTCCTCTTTTCTGTCATTCCATGCACGATATATGTTTTCTTTGGTTGTTTTGTTGTGTATGTTAAATTGATGGTTTTGACATCTTTGCCATGTGTAGCATATGTAAAGTGTAAGTGTAATGTTCTAGACTAATGAAAATGTATGTGTTTTTTCTCGTCAAGACAATGTATACAGGGACACAGATAAGATTTTATCTACGTCCCTGATGTATACTAGTTCAGGTCCAAAAAGGCCAATTACCAGAAAGGGCAATTACCAGAAAGACCGAATCTTAACAAAGTGAATTAGGAGTTAACGAAGATAATTAATTGAATGTTTGTGAACACTTTTTATAATGGAGAATCTACATATTAATTTTTGGATTGGCGTGTAATTGGATCTCAGCGTGCTTTCTCACAATGTTTCGATTTGACCCATACGACGTTCCCACAATGTTTTCAAAACTTCGAGCTGTTATGTTTGGCCAGGGACACTATGTTAATATAGTGTCCCTGGTTTAGCATATCATTAAGAGTGATAATAAACCTGTGTTGGTTAACATCTTCACTTTCTACAATAGTTTAAAGTGATTGTTCGTGTCTTCTCCCTTTTACCACAATGTTTCGATTTGACCCATACGACGTTCCAATACTGTTATTTATGCAGCGGTGTCAAAATGAATAATACTAGAAATACTAGTAAAATGCAAATAAAAAATCTCATGATCAAACTGAAATATTGTTGAAAAATGCACAAAATATCATTCAAACAAAGAAAATAATCATCAGTTTGCTTTTGCTGGTATGGTATTTTACTCTACTTTTAAACTGTAGTTATATATCGCCGTTTTCTTTGTTGTGTACCATTTGCACTGGTATCTTTATTCAGAAATCAGCGAGTCAGTCGTTGTGATTCCCCAACAGTCCTTAGTACCAGGGAAGGGAGGCAAAGTCACAGCTACCATTTTTAACGTATTTGTATGACCCGGTCGGGGATCAAACCCTCGACCTTATCAATATACCAAAGAGGCTGTTTTTTCCCGAATGAATAAACAATTCTATCACTAAATTTCAAAAAGACACAATTAACGTTCTAAAATCAATTGTTTCCGTGACGCCTTTAAGTCGTCTGCAGCATATGTGTCAAATTGCGTCTGCATGTCGGAATACATTTAATCCGTTTTGCATTATGAATGTGTTCCGAATTTAGCGAAATGATATCTAAATGCAACCCTTTACCCGGGAAGTATGTTGAATGGTGCACTGATGCGGGAATTCCGGGAAAACATTATGTTCTGAAGTCGATATTAGAGAAAAAACATTTAAAACGCCGTTAATCTCCAAAAAATAAATTAATATAAATGCATCCACTTATTAGCATAACATAGGAGAATATGCGAGGGAAAACAGAGGGTCAGCAATTACAATGTTTACGTTACCAGTGGCGTCATTATTTATTCTTTCTTTCCCAATATGCCTTCACCTGCTACATTCTCTAACATATTCTTTACGTATTTTAAACTATTATATTTATCTTTCAATCTAATTATTTTACTCTCGTTTGTTCAACATTAGAAAAGCCTTATAATGTAGAAACGTATCAGCTGTAACGTTTAAGATCGCTATATGTTGTTGATCAATATAAAAAAAACATTTCATACGTTTACTATGACAACATTTAGAAGTAAACAACTCACATTTTATACTAATGTATACTACATTAGTTTCTTTTAGTAATTCATATATTGTAAATATAAGTGTTCCAATAAGTACATGTGAAGCAAATATCATTTATTTCATATCATATATTTCATATTATATTTTTCATATTATATATTTTATCTTATTTTGATGACGGCTAGTTCACATACTCAAGTGTTTCAGTCATATCACGACGGCTAGTTCACATATTCAAGTGTTTCAGTCATATCACGACGGCTAGTACACATACTCAAGTGTTTCCTGGCTTTCGCACACAATTAGTCCACACAACATACTTGCTTTTCTTCATAGACTGTTAGCCCATTGATGGAATACGAAATCACGCTTGTCACAGTGACTCTTGTCAAAGGTCGGAAAGAATGTTGGCGGAGCTAGGGTTCAAACTCAAAACCCCTGGATAATATCATATTTTAATTTACAGGTCAGAAGATCTGAAGATAAAGATAGCTCTACAGACCATTGACTATCTGGATAAAGAACGAGAATACGTTCCTTGGGTAGCGGCCATGGCAGAGCTGGGTTATGTTGGGTCGATGCTGGAATGCCATCAATGTTACAACAAATCAGCGACAGACGACTTTAAAAGCATCTACAGGCAAAAGTAAAAAGAAACCACTGTATATCAATGAAAGTGTAATTGCTGAAAACTAAACTTTAAACATTGTGGGAAAATGAGAAATTATTCGTGCTCCAATATTTCTATCCATTCGTCACTATGGTTCATATGTCGTCTGCTTCTTATACATGTACTTCAAGAAGCTTGTACTCTTTAACTCGTGAACATTGTGGCTTAAGGTGATTTTGTTTACGCAATTTCTCCTTTTGCCATGTGAATCCGCTGTGGTCGAGTCGTTAGCGTCGAGGATTTCGAAACCGGGTGTCCCAGGTTCGATCCCGAGTCGCGGCACTACGGTCATGGTTAAGTGTTCTTGGACAATGTACATTTTCTAGCCTAGTATTGGTTTGTTTACTTAGGGATCATGAATAAGTATACTGTAGCCGTGATATAACTGAAATAATGTTGAAAGCGGCTTCAAACCCCAATAAATAAATCCTTTTGACATAATGAATTTAAATGTGGTCTATTCAATATGCGTTAAAAATAGTATATGTGTGTAAAAGGGTTGATAATGTTTCTTGGAACCCTATGTTACTTATAATCCCCCTGTGTAGATGCGGAATCTCACATTGATCTGTGTGTACAGAGTACTTGAAAGAATATTGACAAAAGTATGTAAAATCTCGTATAATGAAAGTTTAATGCCTTGTAATGTTTTAAACATTGCATCAAAAAGAGAAATCACTCAATTTGAGCAATTTCAACCTTTTCACAATGTTTTCAAACGTTGCCTATTTGTAATCTTTTAAATTCTTATAAACATTTTCTTTTTTAGATGTTGCAAAAGGAAACCTTTCTCGGTTTGGGAAGGGTTAAAACGTTTCTTATAACCCTCTTTGATTCATGATCTTTGTGGCAAAAGGAGAAATTGTTTCTTGTGTTGAGATGACTGCACAATGTGTATATGTAGCGCCATACATTGTAACGACAGGCATAGCCGAGTTATAACAGCTTACTATCCTAATTGCTAATTAGTGAGTAATGATTGTGTGATTAAATGAGAGTCCCGTCTTCTACGTATATCGCGACTGCACGGTGATCTCATGGCACTCTAACCACACTCATGGGGCTCTTACTACACGTCTTCTACGGGTATCGCGACTGTTCGGCGATCTCACGGCGCTCTAACCACACTCATGGGGTTCTTACTACACGTCTTCTACGTATATCGCGACTGCATGGCGAATTCACGGCGCTCTAACCACACTCATTGGTTTCTTACTACACGTCTTTTACGTATATCGCGACTGCACGGCGACCTTATAGCGCTCTAACCACACTCATGGGGTTCTAACTACACGTGTTCTACGTATATTGAGACTACACGGTGACCTCACGGCGCTCTAACCACACTCATGGGGTTCTTACTACACGTCTTCTACGTATATCGCGACTGCACGGCGACGTCATGGCGCTCTAACCACACTCATGGGGTTCTTACTACACGTCTTTTACGTATATCGCGACTGCAAGGCGACCTCACGGAGCTCTAATCACACTCATGGGGTTCTTACTACACGTCTTTTACGTATATCGCGACTGCACGGCGACCTTATAGCGCTCTAACCACACTCATGGGGTTCTAACTACACGTGTTCTACGTATCTTGAGACTACACGGTGACCTCACGGCGCTCTAACCACACTCATGGGGTTCTTACTACACGTCTTCTACGTATATCGCGACTGCACGGCGACGTCATGGCGCTCTAACCACACTCATGGGGTTCTTACTACACGTCTTTTACGTATATCGCGACTGCAAGGCGACCTCACGGAGCTCTAATCACACTCATGGGGTTCTTACTACACGTCTTCTACGTATATCGCGACTGCACGGCGACGTCATGGCGCTCTAACCACACTCATGGGGTTCTTACTACACGTCTTTTACGTATATCGCGACTGCAAGGCGACCTCACGGAGCTCTAATCACACTCATGGGGTTCTTACTACACGTCTTTTACGTATATCGCAACTGCACGGCGACCTTATAGCGCTCTAACCACACTCATGGGGTTCTAACTACACGTGTTCTACGTATATTGAGACTACACGGTGACCTCACGGCGCTCTAACCACACTCATGGGGTTCTTACTACACGTCTTCTACGTATATCGCGACTGCACGGCGACGTCATGGCGCTCTAACCACACTCATGGGGTTCTTACTACACGTCTTTTACGTATATCGCGACTGCAAGGCGACCTCACGGAGCTCTAATCACACTCATGGGGTTCTTACTACACGTCTTCTACGTATATCGGGACTGCACGGCGACCTCATGGCGCTCTAACCACACTCATGGGGTTCTTACTACGCGTCTTCTACGTATATCGCGACTGCACGGCGACCTCACGGAGCTCTAACCACACTCATGGGGCTCTAACTACACGTCTTCTACGTATATCGGGACTGCACGGCGACCTCATGGCGCTCTAACCACACTCATGGGGTTCTTACTACACGTCTTCTACGTATATTGCGACAGCACGGTGATCTCACGGCGCTCTCACCACACTCATGGGGTTCTTACTACTCGTCTTCTACGTATATCGCGACTGCACGGCGACCTCATGGCGCTCTAACCACATTCATGGGGTTCTTACTACACGTCTTCTACGCATATCGCGACTGCACGGCGACCTCACAGCGCTCTAACCACACCTAAGGTGTTCTTACTACACGTCTTTTACGTATATCGCGACTGCACGGCGACCTCATGGCGCTCTAACCACACTCATGGGGTTCTTACTACGCGTCTTCTACGTATATCGCGACTGCACGGCGACCTCATGGCGCTCTAACCACACTCATGGGGTTCTTACTACACGTCTTTTACGTATATCGCGGCTGCACGGCGACCTCATGGCGCTCTAACCACACTCATGGGGTTCTTACTACACGTCTTCTACGTATATCGCGACTGCAAGGCGACCTCATGGCGCTCTAACCACACTCATGGGGTTCTTACTACACGTCTTCTACGTATATCGCGACTGCACGGCGACCTGACGGTGCTCTAACCACACTCATGGGGATCTTACTGCACGTCTTCTACGTATATCGCGACTGCACGGCGAACTCACGGCGCTCTAACCATACTCATGGGGTTCTTACTACACGTCTTCTACGTATATCGCGACTGCACGGCGACCTCATGGCGCTCTAACCACACTCATGGGGTTCTTACTACACGTCTTCTACGTATATAGCGACTGCACGGCGACCTCATGGCGCTCTAACCACGCTCATGGGGTTCTTACTGCGCGTCTTCTACGTATATCGCGACTGCACGGCGACCTCGCGGCGCTCTAACCACGCTCATGGGGTTCTTACTACACGTCTTCTACGTATATCGCGACTGCGAAAGTGTTGAAAGTGGTGGTGTGTTATATGTTATTTGCTGTAAAGGTTCGCTTTATTGTACGTCGTTTTCGATAATATTTAAGTTATCTCACGGAGATCTCTTCACCTGTAAAGATAGTTTCTCGCAACAATACTTCGCATTAGTTGACATACGTGTAACAACAAAAGCATTGGTGATGTGGTAGAGTGTCTGCCTTTCTCAAGAAGGCCCCGAGTTCGAACCCGTTGATGAGCCGTATCTGCCGCTACAACTTTTTCAGGACAAGCCAAAGCAGACCTCGAGCTTGATCAATATACTCGTAAGCTGGAAGTTTGTATCGCAATCGATGGACTATAATACAGTTTATGTACAGTTCCAATGCTGAAGTGGTTAGACTATTATATTGTATTCAAAGTTGATATATCTATAAGAATGTGTTAGACTACCAGAGCCGAGAACCATAGCTGGATGCATGATTTGCTCATATCGGAATTGTTGTAAAATTCAAAAGTGGTGGTGTGTTATGTGTTGTTTGCTGAGGGATGCGCAGATAGGATAAGATCAATTAGGTAAGTGTAAACTATCTCGTTGAGTACTTGATGTTAACATACAGTATGGAAAGTAGAAGCATTCTTGCAAACAATAAACATAAATATTATCCAAGTTATTACCTTTAATTCAAAGTGGATATATCTATATACATGTACAAAAACGTATAATACACAAAAGTTAAATCTGCGCCGTCTGGCCAGTCTGTAAAGTACTGACTGTTTAATTCATTTTATCTTGCCTTTACCAAACACTTGACAAATCCATTAAAAAGAAATTGTTAAACCAAAACCACACGACAACAGCGGTATTGTTAAAAGAGAATCATAATTAAAGTATTCTGCAACAAAAGGTTATTAAACTTAAATCGGAACAAATAACTTCTAATGGTCTAGATATTCGAAAGTGTATGTAAGTATGGTAGTTGTCATCTCATATCTATCATTTCATGTGATTCGAAACCCAGCTCGGCCAACATTCTTTTCGTCGTTTGACAAAAGTCATTATGACAAACGTCACTCGTCTTCTACCAATGGGCAAACAGTCTATGTGGAAACGCAGCCAGTTGCTTGGAAAGATCGTTGTGTGTAGTACTGATGTGACAAAGCCAGGACACACATGAATAGGTGAACTGGCTGCCGTGATATGACAGAAAAATTGTTGAAAACAGCGTTAAAGACCAATCAATCAATCAGACTGATATATTGCTCACGAATTGCACAAATTAGTTCTACCCTCCGTTTCGCAAATACAACAAATTTGCAGCAGACGAAATTGAAAAAAACATAGGCAAATTTATTGAAAATATTTTTAACAGAAACGTTTAAATAAAGTTTAAAATATCGTGGCAGATGAAGTAATAGCTCATAATGAGCAACTGCTTCATTTGTCACAATGTTTTTAAAATGTGTCTGTTGCGGATGCGTTAAAAGTCATATATATCTCAGATATAAATATGATGATATCTGATTTATCTTTTGTTACTAATATCCCGCTACAAATATATAACATAATTATCAGCCATTATAAGACCTATATTGTATGTTTACTCAAGTTTGTAGACGTGCAACAGCGCACTATTACCTAATAAAGAATGACGACTGACATACAGTGTTTTGTCTGTGTTGTTATATAACACTGTCTGTGGACATATTAACCCATCTTTCCTCTCTAATACAATACGTACGGGTGTACACGTCGGTGTTATCTGATGTATGTTTACTCAAGTTTGTAGACGTGCAACAGGTCCCTTGATTCAGAATCATTACTGACATACAGTGTTTTGTCTGTGTTGTTATATAACACTGTCTGTGGATAATTTAACCCATCTTTCTTCTCTAATACAATACGTACGGGTGTACACGTCGATGTGATCTGATGTATGTTTACTCAAGTTTGTAGACGTGCAACAGGTCCCTTGATTCAGAATCATTACTGACATACAGTGTTTTGTCTGTGTTGTTATATAACACTGTCTGTGGATCTAATAACCCATCTTTCTTCTCTACTACAATACGTACGTGTGTACACGTCGATGTTATCTGATGTATGTTGTGTGACCAGTCCCCTGCCACATAAATACTATTACCATCACCCAGAGTCAGACCGTATGGATAACTCAACTGTTCATGTTTATATATATTACACACTTTACCGTCCATGCTCAAACTTGTTACTGTGTCCTGATCATAGTCTGAAATATACATTGTATCCCCGTCACTATTCACTGTAATGTACCCTGGACTAATAAACAGGTTCTGTCCTTTATCATTGTGTTTGAATGTTTGAAGAACTTTTCCCTCATGATTAAGGATTTTCACCGACGGATGTTTCCCATCAAACGTTACAAATAATTTACCTTTTTTATATGTAATTCCCGAACAACCTGACTCCATTGGTACACTTTTTACTACTGACAAGTTTCCATCATAACGTAGAAACACTAAGTTTGTGCGACAGGTCACCACCAGAGTTCCCGGATCCATACATGTTATATCCCAAGGTTTATCGTCAAGTTTGATGTAACATGTAATGTTGTCTGATCGTAAGTCAACAACTTTAATAGACTTATTATTACGGTCTGCTACAGCTAAAAGTTCATTGGACATCAACACACTTCCTCTTATAATGACTCCTGCTTTGTCCGTTTTGTGTTTCATCTTAATATCCTTCAATAATTTGACTTTTGTTGGTTTAAAGATGTCTGTCTTCATGTTTTTTTTTTCATTTTGTGTTTGCTGATCTTCACCTCTTTCCTCTTTTCGTCTTAAACCTGACTTATCAATGGTAGGATTGTCTTCCTTTATTAGTCCTACCTCTGTCTGATCTCGTTTCGTAGTTCTTCTATTTCCATCATTTTTCATTCCCAACGATCCAAATTTCAGCGGCGATTTAAGTGTGTTCATAATGTCTTCATTGCGTGAAAATGCATACCTTCTCACAATGTTTTCTTGTGACATGCTTTTTGTTTCGACATTGTAGTCTTTGACGTGAGTTCGAGCTTTCATGGCAGAAATGAATAACTGCTGGTTTTGTTTACAGTTTTCAAGAAATCCTAGAGCGGATGATATTTCCGACATGTCTACTAGATGCTTGTCGTATAGTGTATCCACGGATTCAATAGCTTTCAAATCTTCATTTTGTATTTGCTCAGCTTGCTGCATTAGTTCGTATTCTAATGCATCGATTTTCGAATTTATTTCACTTCTAAATACCTGAATATCGGCTTTTAGTTGTCTGAAACAGTTGGTTACATCAATTGAGTCAGTTTGCTTTTTATTTTTATCTTCTGCAATTTGTTTTTCTATGTCTCTTATCTGCTTTAATAATAATTTATATTCTTGACTGGAGCTGAATCCCTTCGCCAAATCATCGATGTACTTTACACCGCATTGGCCATGATCTAGAGTAACGCATACAGAACAGCAACATGTGTCATGCTTATCACAGAAATACTCTATTAATTTCCCATCATGCTTAGCACAGAACTTGTCCTGAACATTAGATATTTTCTTTCTTGGCATTTCGTCCCTATCAAGAAGTCGATGTTGTCTGGAGGCCTTGTATTTTGTGTGATGTTTTGCACAAGTGTCACATAGGAATTCGTCACAATTTGTACAATAAAACTGGGCATTTTCATTTACATTACCTATAAGGCAAGGATCGCAGGGAATACCAGTATCCCAGTCCTCACTATAGACTTGACGTCTCCCAGATACCTCCATTGTTGATGTTCAAACTGAAAGAGAACCAAACGGGTTTGTTTTGTCTCAAAATATACAAGCATTTGATGACAGTATTACTTATTTTGTCAGAAAGATTACAAAAGTCGTCTGCTGCATACGGAAACGGTCTCGGGGTTTAGTTTTGTCATAGTATAGATAATCAAACGCTTCATCACAGTTATCAGCTCAATATAAACGCTATCCTTGATAACGTGTTTCTCAATTAACAAAGGATGTATTTCGTACTGAATTTGTTCATGTATTGATAGCGAATAATTTAGCTTGAGTGTTCGATGTACATTCTCAGTATAAAAAACTAACAGTTTCCCATATGTGGACGCATTATGACGCTTCTATAGCAAACCAACCTGTGAATACGTATCTGTCAAATTTCTCCATATGCTATAGTTATGTTCCATATATTTACTTTGATGTTTTCAAAGTCGTTTGAAAATAATAAGGAAATAAATTCAATCTTAGAGTCAAACAATGTTGGTCTCAGATAAGTCAATACATATTGTGGGGCTGAACCTGCATGCAAACATATTTGTTTGCAAATACTCGCAATCGTTGACTACATCCATTGGTAGCGAGTTAATTACTACATGTGTAAATTAGGAAATTTTCTTTCATAATTAAAGCTCAACAATGATTTCGACTGGCTAATCTTAAAGATGTTAAAACACAACACAAACAAATCCCTCGGGCGCCATTATGTTGACGAATTTATACGTTCAGACAAACAGTTATTATTTATATAATAAGTATTCCACAAACAAAATGTAATTCGGGCAATATGATACCTTTCTATTTACCCATACAGTGATATGAGTCTGTGCATGAGAAAAGGCACAACATTACATTTTTGAACAGTATAGATCATGATCAGCATGTGAATCACCACTAACTGATCACCGATATACAGTGTTCTAACAAAAGTTAAGTATCAGGTGAACATGTAAGTTTTCATTTGCATTATCTCACATATTGTAAAACGGGCATATGGGGGAAAATAGCTCCACTTCGTTTACGTAATATACGGTTTATGTGATAACAAAAGAAAATCAGATACAATGATACTCCATATTGCATGACGCGCCTCGTTTCTATAGTCAAACATAAAATAGATAGAAATAATAGACAATTCAGCGTTTATCCTTCCCCATCAGTATACGTATTTTAACGCATTTAGAGGAGACATTTTTTATATATTTATTTACCCTTATATATCAGTGATCTTAAGACTGTTTAGTATCAGGTGTATACATTTTTTTCAGTTTACGTTACTTTAGGTAGCTATATGTATTTTTTCATTTTTTTGAGTTTGTTCGAAAAATGTTTTAGCCGCATCTAACATTCTCTTGTTCTTGTATTATAACACAGTGATTCTTGGTAAAGGTACTTGTACTACCGGTCAATGTATCCTGACTCGAGCGAGTCGGTCGTAATCCTAGAGCAACACACCTGTTTGCCAAGGAAGGAAAGCATATAATACTGTTTAAATTATTTGGTTTGACATGGCCGGGGATCAAACTATCGACTCGAAGTGAACACTCTATCAATACACCACTGAGGATGGTCCACAACTTTAGTGAATACGTATCGCAAACAAATGGTAGTCAGGGACCACTATCATTAGTTTATTAGATAATACATTTTTTCCCTCATACTCCAAAATGGTAACGACTTTTTACACACCAACACATACTTGTGACACTGTTTATAATAAGTATTCTGCAAACAGAATGTAATTCAGAGTCTTTCTCTTTGCACAGACACTGGTCTATTGAAGAAGTTAATATTTTCTCTTTTCAGTGATGTCAGGTGCGGGAGGTCGGGGTTTCGATCTCCAACTGAGTCATACAATTTTTAAAAAAATGTAGATTATGCTTTCCCCCCTTCGCGGCCAGTGTCGTAGGGCTATCTAACTGTTGGTTGGAAACGAAAACATTCCTGCTCATTATGAGCAATTTCACCTTTTTCCACAACACTTTTCAAGAATCGTCTGGTACAGATATGTCAAAAGGCGTCTGCATTTGGGAAGTTGTTAAATAAATTACAACTCACTAACCCGCTTCTTGCTTTTATTCCTACATAAGGATAGGCGAACAAACAAATTAACATGATCTAGTCACAAAGTCAATGTTCTACTGAGGAAGTTAGCCGTTTGTCTCTAGCAGCAGAATTGTTATGAATGTACACGCACACACATTAAGTTCAATCAAACGGATCAATTTAACACTTTCCCTCAAATAGACGCTTTCTGACACCTCTGCAGCAGAATACTTTTGAAAACATTAAAACATATGCAGAAAATGCTCAAAACAAGCAATTTCCCATTTTGCAACAATGTTTTCAACTCTTTTCAATAATCAACAATACTTATTTAGAGATATTTCATATTTGTGTCTATATGTTTTCAAAATTGTCTGCTGCAGGTTTGTTGTATGTGGGAAAAGGTTAAGGAATATATACGTATGGTAGAATGGCATTTTGAACACAAATTCATACATGTTTCACATTGCCGGTAAAACATGGGCAATTGAATGTTTTCCTTTATTTCATAGCAACTTGCAAACGTATTTTAGCATATTTGTAGCAGACGCCATTTGTCACAAAGTGTTCAACTGTATTCAGTTTTAATATGTTCATGTATACAACTGTATGCCTAAATGAGTTGCAGATTTCTTGTATGTGAGAAAGGGTTAACAGTATCTACAATGTTCATGTTTATATAATTTACAATATTCAACAAAGACTATAAATAGCATATCAAGGACTGGTCAATTATGTTTGAACTGTAGAACCTTATATTTCAACTTTGAGTTAACCCTTTCCTTGATAGAGACGGCTGTTGATGACTATGCAAACGACGACTTTTAGAAACATGACAGTAAATCATGCATTTTTGAAAAGTGCGATTTCTCAGTTATTTTTTTATGTCCACGTCTGTCGTGTAGTAGTAGAGCTTCCACGTCGGTCGTGTAGTAGTACAGCGTCCACTTCGGTCGTGTGGTAGTACATCGTTCACGTCGGTCGTGTAGTAGTACAGCGTCCACGTCGGTCGTGTAGTAGTACAGCGTCCACGTCGGTCGTGTAGTAGTACAGCGTCCACGTCTGTCGTGTAGTAGTACAACGTCCACGTCGGTCGTGTAGTAGTACAGCGTCCACGTCGGTCGTGTTGTAGTACAGCGTCCACGTCTGTCGTGTATTAGTACAACGTCCACGTCGGTCGTGTAGTAGTACAGCGTCCACGTCGGTCGTGTAGTAGTAGAACATCCACGTCGGTCGTGTAGTAGTACAGCGTCCACGTCGGTCGTGTAGTAGTAGAGCGTCCACGTCGGTCGTGTAGTAGTAGAGCGTCCACGTCGATCGTGTATTAGTAGAGCATCCACGTCGGTCGTGTAGTAGTATAACGTCCACGTCGGTCGTGTAGTAGTACAGCGTCCACGTCGATCGTGTAGTAGTAGAGCGTCCACGTCGATCGTGTAGTAGTAGAGCATCCACGTCGGTCGTGTAGTAGTATAACGTCCACATCGGTCGTGTAGTAGTACAGCGTCCACGTCGGTCGTGTAGTAGTATAACGTCCACGTCTGTCGTGTAGTAGTACAGCGTCCACGTCGGTCGTGTAGTAGTAGAGCGTCCACGTCGGTCGTGTAGTAGTACATCGTTCACGTCGGTCGTGTAGTAGTATAACGTCCACGTCGGTCGTGTAGTAGTACAGCGTCCACGTCGGTCGTGTAGTAGTATAACGTCCACGTCTGTCGTGTAGTAGTACAGCGTCCACGTCGGTCGTGTAGTAGTATAACGTCCACGTCGGTCGTGTAGTAGTACAGCGTCCACGTCGGTCGTGTAGTAGTAGAGCGTCCACGTCGGTCGTGTAGTAGTAGAACGTCCACCTCGGTCGTATAGTAGTAGAACGTCCAAGTCGGTCGTGTAGTAGTAGAAAGTCCACCTCGGTCGTGTAGTAGTACAGCGTCCACGTCGGTCGTGTAGTAGTACAGCGTCCACGTCGGTCGTGTAGTAGTAGAGCGTCCACGTCGGTCGTGTAGTAGTACATCGTTCACGTCGGTCGTGTAGTAGTAGACCGTCCACGTCGGTCGTGTAGTAGTAGAGCGTTCACGTCGGTCTTGTAGTAGTACAGCGTTCACGTCGGTCGTGTAGTAGTAGAGCGTCCACATCGGTCGTGTAGTAGTACAGCGTCCTCGTCGGTTGTGAAGTAGTAGACCGTCCACGTCGGTCGTGTAGTAGTACTGCGTTCACGTCGGTTGTGTAGAAGTAGAGCGTCTACGTCGGTCGTGTTGTAGTAGACCGTCCACGTCGGTCGTGTAGTAGTAGAGCGTCCACGTCGGTCGTGTAGTAGTAGAGCATCCACGTCGGTCGTGTAGTAGTACAGCGTCCACGTCGGTCGTGTAGCAGTAGAACGTCCACGTCGGTCGTGTAGTAGTAGACCGTCCACGTCGGTCGTGTAGTAGTACAGCGTCCACGTCGGTCGTGTAGTAGTAGAGCGTCCACGTCGGTCGTGTAGTAGTACAGCGTCCACGTCGGTCGTGTAGTAGTATAACGTCCTCGTCGGTCGTGTAGTAGTAGACCGTCCCCGTCGGTCGTGTAGTAGTAGACCGTCCACGTCGGCCGTGTAGTAGTACAGCGTCCACGTCGGTCGTCTAGTAGTACAGCGTTCACGTCGGTCGTGTAGTAGTAGAGTGTTCTCGTCGGTCGTGTAGTAGTAGAGCGTTCACGTCGGTCGTGTAATAGTAGACCGTCCACGTCGATCGTGTAGTAGTAGACCCTCCACGTCGGTCGTGTAGTAGTAGACCGTCCACGTTGGTCGTGTAGTAGTAGAGCGTCCACGTAGGTCGTGTAGTAGTACAGCGTCCACGTCGGTCGTATAGTAGTACTGCGTCCACGTCTGTCGTGTAGTAGTAGAGCGTCCGCTTCGGAAGCGAAAGATTTCGGGTTCGATCCCCGGATAGGTCAAACAAATGGTAATGGCTTCCTTTGTTTGGCGCTCAGGAGAGTGTGGTTAACATTATGACTGACTCGTTTGTGTTCGGATAACTGAAACAGTAATACTGGTAACTTACTTAAGAAATGCCGTGATGTAACTCGAGAATAACGTTAAAGTGGCGTTAAACAAACAAATCTTTCATAAAATGTTTTTTAACTTAGTTTTATAATTTAAACATCGACGTTATAACTCTTTTCCACAGATGATTCTAAAAGCAGACGACCTTGACAATTTAAACATTAAGTAAACATTTAAGGTTATCGGATTGTTCTTAACCCTATCCCATATACACTAAATATTCACGTTGACTATGAAAATAGTTAAGAAATGAATGTATAATTATTAGAATAAAGTTAAAACTAGCTCATCATAAGCAATTCCTCCTTTAGTAACTTTTGTTTTCGGAGGTCATCTTCTATAGAAGCTTTATAATGAACGTGTATGTAGGAAAGGGTAAACATAAAATGGTTAAAACTAGTACAATCTTCATAGCGAGTAATGTTGAGATTATTGAAAAGTATGAATAGCAAATGGAATGTGTTTATAATTCATGACGCGCAATCTGGATTTTTTATTCTAATCTGAATAAATCCTTTCTACTATAACAGAGACGATATTTAATGCTTTGCAGCAGTGAACATTTGCAAAATATAAATCATATGAAAACAGGAAATATCACCAAACCACCTCGGTTGTACAGGTCATACTAAATGAATAAGCAAATGGCTTATCTCTTTGGTGCTCAGGAGTATGGGGATAACATTTCTATCAGCTCATTAGTGTCAGGATAAATGTACCAAAAGTTCTGCTAACTAACCGAAGATGCACAAACTTACGTGCATGCAGGTCATTTTAATCATCGTTCTGTGTATACGCGTATTTCACACACTTACGTGCATAGATGTCATTGTAATCATCGCTCTGTACACAAACTTACGTGCATACAGGTCATTTAAATCGTCGTTCTGTGTATAAGCGTATTACAGACACTTACGTGCTTACAGGTCATTGTAATTGTCATTATGCGTATAAGTGTATTGCACAAATTAACATGCATACATATCATTTTAATCGTCGTTCTGTTTATAAGCGTATTGCACAAACTAACATGCATACATATCATTTTAATCGTCGAACTGTTTATAAGCGTATTGCACACACTAACATGCATACATATCATTTTAATCGTCGAACTGTTAATAAGCGTATTGCACAAACTAACATGCATACAGGTCATTTTAATCGTCGTTCTATTTATAAGCGTATTGCATAAACTAACATGCATACATATCATTGTAATCGTCGTTCTGTTTATAAGCGTATTGCACAAACTAACATGCATACATATCATTGTAATCGTCGTTCTGTTTATAAGCGTATTGCACAAACTAACATGCATACATGTCATTTTAATCGTCGTTCTATTTATAAGCGTATTGCATAAACTAACATGCATACATATCATTGTAATCGTCGTTCTATTTATAAGCGTATTGCATAAACTAACATGCATACATATCATTGTAATCGTCGTTCTGTTTATAAGCGTATTGCACAAACTAACATGCATACATGTCATTTTAATCGTCGTTCTATTTATAAGCGTATTGCATAAACTAACATGCATACATGTCATTTTAATCGTTGTTCTGTGTATAAGCGTATTACACACGCCTACGTGCATAGAGGTCTTTTTAATTGACGTTCTGTGTATTAGCGTATTGCACAAACTTACGTGAGTACATGTCATTGTAATCGTCGTTCTATGTATAAGTGTATTGCACACACTTACGTGCATAAATGTCATTTTAATCATCGTTCTGTGTATACGTGTATTGCACAAACGTACGTGCATACATGTCATTGTAATCGTCGTTCTGTGTATAAGTGTATTGCACACACTTACGTGCATACATGTCATTTTAATCATCGTTCTGTGTATAAGTGTATTTCACAAAAGTACATGCATATATGTCATTTTAATCATCGTTCTGTGTATAAGTGTATTGCACACACTAATGTGCATACATGTCATTGTAATTGTCGTTCTGTGTATAAGTGTATTGCACAGACTTACGTGCATACATGTCATTTTAATCGTCGTTCTGTGTATAAGCGTATTGCACAAACGTACTTGCATACATGCCATTTTAATCGTCGTCCTGTGTATAAGTGTATTGCACACATTTACTTGCATTCATGTCATTGTTATCGTCGTTCTATGTACAAGTGTATTGCTCACACTTACTTGCATACATCACATTTAATTGTCGTTCTGTGTATAAGCGTATTGCACAAACTTACGTGCATACATGTCATTTTAATCGTCGTTCTGTGTATAAGTGTATTGCACACACTTACGTGCATACATGTCATTTTAATCGTCGTTCTGTGTATAAGCGTATTGCACACACTTACGTGCATAAATGTCATTTTAATTGTCGTTCTGTGTATAAGTGTATTGCACAAACTTACGTGCAAACATGTCATTTTAATCGTTGTTCTGTGTATAAGCGTATTGCACAATTGTACGTGCATACATGTCATTTTAATCGTCGTTCTGTGTATAAATGTATTGCAAACACTTACGTGCATACATGTCATTGTTATCGTATTTCTGTTTTATAAGTATAGTGCACACAATTACGTGCATACAGGTCATATTTATTGTCGTTCTGTGTATAAGCATATTACACACGCCTACGTGCATACATGTCATTATAATTGTCGTTCTGTGTTTAAGCATATTACACACGCCTACGTGCATACATGTCATTATAATTGTCGTTCTGTGTATAAGCATATTACACACGCCTACGTGCATACAGGTCATTTTAATTGTCGTTCTGTGTATAAGCGTATTGCACACGCCTACGTGCATACATGTCATTATAATGGTCGTTCTGTGTATAAGCATATTACACACGCCTACGTGCATACATCTTCGTTCTGTGTATAAGCATATTACACACGCCTACGTGCATACATCTTCGTTCTGTGTATAAGTGTATTGCACAGACTTACATGCATACATGTCATTTTTGCCATGTGTTTTCCTTTATTCGATATACTTCTTCACTTGCTTATTGGAAGGTGACATATAATTGCATCGTTCTTGTGCACTATATATACGTCATGTTTGATCATCATATTTTACGTCACATTTCAATTCGCATTTTAAATGGATGTTAATATTACAGAAGAGAGTTGGTGGACAGTCGTGATTGTAGCTTAATTAAACAACAGTATGTAACCTATATTTTTTTAACTCATGGATTACCCACATACAACACATCTGCGGCAGACGCCTTTGTCAACACCTGGGCATGACTATGGTAATATCTAAAATCGGGAATACTTGTTATATTTTCTAAAAGAGTTGAAAACACTGTGGTAAATGGAGAAAGTGTCTTTGTCATGCGAAATACCAATTATGTACGGTCCTCATAGTATAATAAAAAGCCATAGTTAGTACGATAATGATAACGCGACAGTACGATGATGATAACGCGACCGTACGATGATGAAAAAGCGACAGTACGATGATGATAACACGACAGTACGATGATGAAAACACGACAGTACGAGGATGATAACTCGACAGTACGATGATGATAACACGACAGTACGATGATGATAACACGACAATACGATGATGAAGACGCGACAGTACGATGATGATAACGCGATAGTACGATTCTACGATATTACGATGGTGAAAACGCGACAGTACGATGGTGAAAGCACGATAGAATATCGCATTATCATCATCGTACTGTCGTATTATCGCGTTTTCGTTATCGTACTGTCGCGTTATCTTCATCGTACTGTCGCGTTTTCACTATCGTAATATCGTAGTATCGTACTGTCGCGTTATCATCATCGTAATATCGAGTATCGCGTTTCAGATCAACACATTCACAGGCGATGGCCCTAACGGTATTCCGTAGTTGTCTGCTGCAGATTGACTGTATGTGGGAAGGATTTATATTATACATCCTTCAAAGGATATCGAATGACACAACTTGATATTGTTGGTCTGCTTTATTGTCGTCTACTTCACTCCTATACACTGGCTTAAAAATAGTTGAAGTACACGTTAGCGAGCATAAGAGAAATTATGAGTTTGTTTAGAGACGTTTTAATTTCAAAAGGATCTATAAGTGAGGTTTTATAATCATATCGACGGGCGAATCATTGTATGCTTGCAAGCTACAGTAATGTTTTCTGCTTAATTGTCTTCTGCACACATTTTGCATCATATGGTTTCCTTAAAATGTCTTGCTAAAATGAAGCCAATCTGAATGTCAAATAGTTTAGATGTCAGATCAGTCCCAACATTTTGTAGACTTTGATCTGGATGCAAACTCAACGTTTCGTATAGGTTATCAAATGTTGGCGATATTCATCGCTAGCGAGCAAAGGGTTACATTGCGATATGTTTTGAGACGTTTTAATGTCCTTAATTTGTATACAAGAAATGTTTAACAATCATATCGACTGACGAATCTTTGCTATAATAATATACTTCTTTACCCTCATACATCAGTGTTCTGACGATTGTTTAGTCCCATGTGAACATATAAATGTTCGTTTGCATTGTATGTGATACCTTTATGTACATTGTATTTATAAATTCATTAAATATGTATACAACAAACTGAATAGTTATCGGGACCAAATTATAACACTGTAAATGGTATATTGGATATTGGATAATATATATTATTTTCCCTCATATGTCGTACTCTTGAAACGTTTTTAACGATAGACACGCAAACCAGTATTTTTAATAAATAAACCACAAAAAGAATGTACCTCCGTCTTTTGGAACGATATTTGCCGAGCCGATGATATTTTGAAGGATATACAATTAGTTCCTCTCACCAATCAGTACTTAAGCTTTAGATAATGATTTCAGTTAAACACAAGTCAAGGGTTGGTATATTAGCCCCGTTTCTATAGTCAAATAAACCTCGTAAACCTTTTCCCTCACGCATATGTAGTCGACACATTTTCAGCAGACGACTTTTGAAAAAATTGTGGATATTGATTATAGACTAAATACATTTTCACAATCAGCAATGTCAACTCTATAGAATGAAATACTTTAAGTTATAGAGAATTGCTTTGATCCTCCATCGATGTTTTCAAAGTCGCCTGTTGCAGAGTTGGTATATTTAGGAAAGGGTTAAGACGACCAAGCTATAATACAGTTTACGCTTTCCGCGATATAGCCGACTTTCCATGTCTCCAATAGCAGGTAATATTTGAAAACATTGTTTGAAAAGAAAGATTTATATAACAATTAATGTTTACCAATTACAATCACATTTCATCCTCTGATTTCGTTTGATATATTTATACACATATATATATGTAATATATTCTTAAAACACAAAAAACAATGTTATACGTTGAAAAGCAGCCAGTTTCCCGAGAATAATGTTATATTCAGTACTCTGGTGTTGTAAAGCTAGGACAAACAAGGGAAGTTGAACTGGCCGCCATGATATAACTGAACAACTGTTGGAAACGACGTTAAACCCAAAATGACGCTAAATCATGGCCATAATTAACATGTGTGTCTACACAAATAATCGAAACAGGGAAGTATATATTGCAAAGGAAAATATCAGAGAAACAGATGGCAATGTATTTCGTTTAAATTACATTTTCAATTACCCTTAGCTGAAGTTGAAAGATAAACACATTTATAAAATAGAATATGAAATTGTTAAACTCTTACTTACATTCGTTCAGTCAATGCAGTTTCCGTTTCGTAGCCACTTATCTGAATGAAGAAATATCAAATATGGTTTGTAAAATAAAATACAATATGGCTGTCAATGCAAGAACATCGTCATGCGCATGTGCAATGCTCTATTAACCCTTTCACATATACCACAGTATTATGTTTAAGACGACTAGGAAAACGTCTAGACAAAATAAGGAAAATCCGCATCAATAAAGGATATTTATTGCAAAAGTAGAATGCGTTCATGTTGAGTGATTTCGTTAAAATATGTTCATAAGTCGTCTGCTACAGCTGGGGGATGAAGTTGCGAAGTTTAATCTTGTCATTGTATGAATTGTTTAACCCTTCGCCACCGTGATTACATCAATATATCTACTTTAGCTGTAAATTGCTGTTTTGTTTTACATTAATATTTTTCTTCGCTGAAGAGACAGACTGCCATTGCTCACGAGTTTCTCTAATACTGTAGGTGTATAATTATAACAACTTTTCTAGATTAAATTATCAATGTACATTTTGCATCAACTTATAAATAAGAGTTAAGAATGCTATCCGAGACATACCCTTTCTAACAAGTAGACATTTGTTGACGCTTTTATATATGTTGAACACATTTTGTCAAATTAAGAAATTACTAATAATGAGTCATTCCTTTTTTCAACAACTGTCAATAAATATACTTTAATTGATAGATAGTTTACATCGTTGCGCTTACATGATTTCATAGTCGTTTGCTGAAGATTAACTGTATGTTAGACGGATCTATGTTATACACCCTTCACAGGATATCGAACGGCAAAGCTTTTTATTTTTCATCTGCTTCATTGTCGTCTGATACACTCTTGAAAACTGGTTTAACAAGCTGAACTAGAATAAATCGGGGTGTCAAACAGTGTAGATCACAGATCAGCATAAAAATAGTGTGTGGTCCGTTTTGAATGCAAAGCGAACATGGGGCATCACATATTTACGACATCTGACGTTAGCGAGTATAAGTGAAATAGTGAGTTTGTTTAGAGACGTTCTAATTTCAAAAGGATCTATGAATAAGGTTGAATTATGATATCGACTTACGAATCTTAAATGTATCTATTCATAAATTTAGTGAATTAATAGTTATTTCTTTCATACAGCAGTATTCTGGCGATTTGTTACTCTCAGATGAACGTATGAATTTCCATTTGTTTTACATCAGATTACTATATGTAATTATATACAAATTCAGTGAGTATGTATTCAATAAACAGACGAGTAGTGAAGGACCAAGGCACCATATGTTAATATATTACACTATCAATGGTATATTGAATAATAGACATTATCCCTCATACGAACCGAGTCAGACAAAATACTTTTAAAATGGTAGTAATGGCTTTCCCTCCTTGGCGCTTAGTGATGTATGGTTAGAAATACCACTGACTTCCTGGTGTCAGGATAAATGAACCATTTTAACACTATTGACAATTTCTCTTCTATACACAAAGAAGGATTTGAGCGTGATCTAAATGCAGTATATCACTCTAAATTTCCGGAACTATTTTTGGCTGTTGAAATTCCCCCTCCCCCCCCCCCCCCGAGTATTTTTCATACAACGTTTTCAGATCGCATGCGTTACTATAGCCTGGCACAAGGCTCTATGTTTATTATTATATGCTGCATTTCAACTGGTGGCTGAAACATAGAGCCTGGTGAACTTTGGTTGATCAATCCACATTGTATTTGATATAACATCTGGTGAACAGCTATGCAATGAGTGATCCTGTCAATTTAATGGTTATAAATGAGTATGTGATCTAACCTCCAATTTGTTAAGGGTAATTTGCACACCCATAAAACATCACTGTACATGGGAGTTCACTGGTAATTTAGTTTTCGCATTTGCAGGGGTTTACGTTTTATATAGTTCTAATTTTCTAGGAAAGTGTGTTTTCATTTCTTTTATAAATATTTTTTAATTTAAGTTTGGATAGAAATACAACTATAAGGATTATATTGTTCAGACATAAATTAAGATGGTATTAACGAATTAAGATGGAATCTACACCAACAAAAACAAGTGTTTCTATAAAGTTTACACTAACTTCGAAACATTTTAAATGTATTTCGTGCGGTGAACTTAAAGACACACCCAAAGACAGATTAAAACTTGTTAAAAATGAAAAAAAGTCTGATTTATTTCACACTATAGAACATTTGTTGGACATCAAAATTAATCATGATCACAGTAATATTTGTGGTGATACAACAACAACGCAACATGCTGACATATCTTCTAAGTTGTTAAATTTTCGGAACACATAGGGCGCAATTTCAAAAGTCAAACTTTTACCACTTCCAGTTGGCGAGCAAAATAGCACATCTTTATGAGGCGCCGTTTTACTAATTATTCCTTATTTTTTGATATCAGGAATTCGATTTTTTGATATTAGAAAATGGATTTCTTGATATCAAGAAATAAAGAGTATTTTCTGATATCAAAAAATAGATTTTCTGATATCAAAAATTAATATTTGATATCAGAAAATCGTCAGGATTCTTTGATATCAAAACTTCGATTCTTTGATATTAATAATTCGATTTTTTGATATCAAAAATTCGATTTCTTGATATCAGAAAATCATTTATATTTCTTGATATCAGAAAACCATTTTTTGATGTCTAGAAATCCATTTTCTGATATCAAATAATCTATTTTCTGATATAAAAAAATACTGACGATTTTCTGATATCAAGAAATACATTTTCTGATATCAAATATTCATTTTCTGATATCAGGAATTTGATTTCTTGATATCAGAAAATCATTTATATTTCTTGATATCAGAAAACCATTTTTTGATGTCTAGAAATCCATTTTCTGATATACAAAAATACTGACATTTACCAACATTTTTGGCGCGGTCGAAAATGTTGTGTTAGAATGAGACAGTAACAAATTGCCCATGAGGAGTTTAAGAACAATTGAAAAAGGTATAATAAAAATAAAATCTCCATAGACTAATAAAACTGATTTAAAAATGTTTTGTTAGTTGAAAAAATCCAATATTGCCAAAACAAATACAATGGGGAGTAAAGATAGAACAGCCTACACGTGATTTTATCAAGGAAAACAACGTCAAGTCAAAACCTAGTTCCCCCTTAAATGGGGAGTAAAGATAGAACAGCCTACACGTGATTTTATCAAGGAAAACAACGTCAAGTCAAAACCTAGTTCCCCCTTAATTTAAGTTATAAACAAGTGCTAGAATTGAAATAGATCTCATTTTGAGTGATATATATTTCCTAAGTATAACTTTGTAACTTTCCCAGGAAACGCCGTTATATAGATGATATATTGCTGAAATATAATACACAATAAAAACGAAACCCCTCATAAGTCATGATGATGATGAATTGTTACTCATCGACACCTACTTATGACATGTCTTATAACAAATATTCCACAAACAGAATGTTTGTCGGGCAATCCGAGACCTATCTATTTACACAGAAAAATGAACTATTGCAGAAGTTATTATGAGTCTATGCATTGAACAAAAGTACATTGTTTCTTTTGTGAACAGTATAGATCCAAATAAGCCTGTGCATCCTCACATACTGTTCAAGATCTACACTTTTCACATAGTACTTACACAAGTTTGTTCGAAAAATCCGTCAACTTGTGTAGATTATGATAAGACTGAACAGATGGACAAGATGATCTGAAGCTGCACTGTTAAGAAATGACAACTTGTACCATTTCTTATACACGGGCTCATATTTCCTCTCATTCAGTCCGGTTCTGACCAATGTTCAGTCATATATTTCCATGTAACCTACCATTCGGAAGCGGCGATAGGAAAATGTTTAAATAATGAGATACACCTTTTCGCACATAATATACAACATCGACCCCCGGTAGCGACGCGGGATGTAAACCTAGAGGTTATAAGTTCGGATCCAAGTACGGCCAACATTCTTTCAGACGTTTGGCAAAGGTCTATACGACACTCATTGTTATTCATTCGAATTTCATGTGAAACAACAACCAGTGGCTTCGAAATATTATGACAGCAGAACTGGTGTAGAAAACGTGGAAATACATGGATAGGAGAACAATGATCCGTGATATGGCTGAACAAATGTTATACATTTGCATTAGATCCAAATCATACGATCATGATACAGGTTCCGCAGACGTATTTGAAAACACCGAGATAAAACTAAGGAAATTATCCGTAAATATTTAAATCATTTGGGCAAATGGAGAAAACACCGTATTGAGCAATTACTTATTTTTGTCAAAATGCTTGCAAAGACCGAGGGAAAGGATAAAGTCGTGAGGTTTAATCTATTCATTGTATTGATTGTGAAACGCTTTGCCGCAGTGATCACATCAATATACATTCATCTTCTGTATGCCGTAGTTTCAGTTTGACATTTAAATTATTCTAGTCTTAAGGGACACATTACCCTTTATAAGATGTTTCTCTATTAACACATGTTGTATATCATTGAAGAGGTCCTTGTAGAATTGGAATCGAACATTTCAGACAGAACTATCAATGTACAGTGTACACAAACTAACAGTTAAGAACATTAAGGAAACTATATAAGAAGAGAAAATTGATATACGATACAAATGCATCATTTGTATCATTTTGCAAAAGTAGACATACTTTGACGCTTCTGCAATTTTTAAACACATTGTGTCAAAGGAAGATGTGGCTCTGAATGAGTCATGTCCCTATTTGTCATATTGATTTCAACTCACGTATACTTTAATTGAAACTAGGTTTCAAACAGTGTGGATCTCAGATCAGCCCATTTATACGTGTGGGGTCCGATCTGAATGCAAGCTGAAGTTGTAGCATAGGTTATCAACAGTTGAAGACATCCGCCGCTAATGAGCAAATAGTTAGTTGAGAGGTAGTTTTCACATATTAAGGTTAAACCTTAATATCGACTGGCAAATCGTTAACATGTGTAATCATAAATTGTGTATTCAGTATTTATTTACCCTAACACATCAGTGATCTGACGAATGGTTTGTCCCAGGTATATATCAATTTAAATTACCCTTATTTAAGATAGCTATATGCATCTTTTTTTTTTAAATAGAAAAGAAAGTTTGTTCGATTTGTTTGTAAAGTATTATACGCCGCATGTTCTCAGTTATAACACGGCGTGTCATGTTTAAGGTACGTGTACTTCTTGTTAATGTATCCTGACTCTAGCGAGTCGATCGTTATTATAGACCCTGACTGCATTGTGTCAAGGAAGGAAATCCTATAATAAGGATTAAATTATTTGGTATGACCTGGCTAGGGATCAAACTCGCGACTGGAAGCGGACACTCTACCATTACACCACCGAGATGGTCTAGAACTTCAGTGAATACGTATCGTACAAGAGATGGGTAGTCAGAGACCACTGCCAATAGTTTATTGGATAATGTATTATTTTCCTTCATATACCATAATGGTAACGACTTTTTTCGAACCGACATATACTTATGCCAGTATTTATAACAAGTAATCTGTAAACAGAATGTTATTCAGAACCTTTCATATTTGCACAGTGCACAGATAAGGGTCTATTGAAGAAGTTAATATTTCCTCTTATCGATAATATCGTGTACGGGAGGTCGGGGTTTCGGTCTCCGATGTAGTCATACAAAAGTATTTAAAAGTGTAGATAATGCTTTTCCCCCTTCGCGATTAGTGTTATAGGGCTATATAACTCTTGGTTGAAAACGGAAACATTCTTGTTCATTATCAGTAATTTCAGTTTGTGCAACAACCCTTTTAAAATTTCGTTTCCTACAGATACGTCAAAAGGCGACTGCATTTGGGAAATGGTCAAATAGTTTACAACTCATTAACCCGGCGACTCTCGCATATTACTTTTATTCCTACATAATGATAGGCGAACACACAAGATGACGTTGACATTATACAGCCACAAAGCCAATGTTCCACTGAGGAAGTTAGCCCTGCATCTTCTAATAGGTGAACAGACAAGATGACGTAAACATAATCTAGCCATAAAGCAAATGTTCCGCTTCGAAGTTAGCCGTATAGCTCTTGATAGGCAAACAAACGAGATGACGTTAACATAATCTAGCCAAAAAGCCAATGTTCTACTGAGGAAGTTAGCTGTATATCTCTTAATAGGCGAACAAACAATTTGACGTTAACATAATCTAGCCAAAAAGCCAATGTTCTACTGAGGAAATTAGCCGTATATCTCTAAATAGGCGAACAAACAATTTGACGTTATGATAATCTAACCACAAAACCAATGTTCCACTGTGGAAGTTAGTTGTATATCTATTGTAGCAGAATATCGATGAATGTACACGCACACACATTACGTTCAATCAAACGGATAAATCTAAGGAATTTATACGTACGGTAAAATTACATTTTGTACAAAATGTATACATGTTTCTTATCACATTGCCGTTACAAAATGTGCAAATGAATGTTTTCCTTTATTTCATAGCAACCCGAAAACGTATTTTAACACATGTGTAGCCAACGACATTTGAAAACATCGCTGAAAATGTAGAAATTGCTCATGATGAGCGTTCATGTATAGAGGCGTATGTCTAAATGTTATCAATGTCGTCTGTTGCAGATTTATTGTATGTAGGAAAGGGTTAAAATTGTCTATAATGTTTATGTATATATAATGTACTGTATTCAATGCAGACTATAAATAGCATATCAAGGACTGGTTAATTATGTTTAAACGTAAGAATTTTATAATTCAACTTTGACTTAACACTTCCCCTGATAACGACGGCTTTTGATGCGAAATGTTCCGTATTGCATAAACTTAAGTGCATACAGGCTATTTTAATCATCGGTTCCAGGTTCGATTCCCGGTAAGGTCGTATAAATGGTAATGGCTTCCGTTGTTGGCGCTCAGTAGAGTGGGGTTAACATTATGACTGACTCGTTTGTGTTCGGATAACTGAAACAGTAATACTGGTGACTTACTTAAGAAATGCCGTGATATAACTGGGGACTAAAGTTTAAAGTAGCGTTAAACAAGCAAACCTTTCCCAAAATGTTTTTAACCTTGTTTTATAATTTAAATACCCAATTTAAAAGACGTTATAACTCTTTTCAACAGATAGTTCTTAAAACAGACGACTTCGGCAATTTAAACATTAAGTTAACGTTAAGGGTTATCGGATTTTACTTAATCCCATACCATATACAAAACAAATCTTCACATTAGCTGTGGAAACAGATAATAAAGGAATGTATAATCATTGAAAAAAAGTTATAACTAGTTCAACATAAGCAATTTCTCCTTTAGTAACTTTTGTTCTCGGAAGTAATCTTCTATAAAGGCTTTATAATGAGTGCGTATTTAGGTAAGGGTAGTATTCAATGGGTTTAAACGCTAGTACAATCTTCATAATGGTTAATTTTATGATTATTGAAAAGTATGAATAGTAAATGGAATTTGTTTATAATTCATGACGCGCAATCGGGATTGCTTTATTCTAATCTGAATAAATCCTTTCTACTATAACAGAGACGATATTTAATGCTTTGCAGCAGTGAACATTTGCAAAATATAAATAATATGAAAACAGGAAATATCACCAAACCACCTCGGTTGTGCAGGGGTAGAACGTAAGCTTCATACTAAATACATAAGTAAATGGCTTACCTCTTTGGCGCTCAGGAGTATGAGGATAACATTTCGATCAGCTGATTAGTGTCAGGATAAATGTACCAAAAGTTCTGCTTACTATCCAAAGATGCAACACACTTACGTGCATACATGACATTGTAATCCTTGTCCTGTGTATAAGTGTATTGCACACACTAACGGGCATACACGTAATTTTAATCGTCGTTCTGTGTATAAGCGTAGTGCTCACACTTACGTGCATACATGTCCTTGTAATCACCGTTCTGTGTATAAGTGTATTGCACACACTAACGGGCATACAAGTAATTTTAATCATCGTTCTGTGTATAAGCGTAGTGCTCACACTTACGTGCATACATGTCATTTTACTCGTCATTCTGTGTATAAGTGTATTGCACACTCTTACATGCATACATGTCATTTTACTCGTTCTGTTTATAAGCGTATTGCACACACTTACGTGCATACATGTCATTTTACTCGTCGTTATGTGTATAAGTGTATTGCACGCACATACGTGCATACATGTCATTTTAATCATCGTTCTGTGTATAAGTGTATTGCACACACTAACGGGCATACACGTAATTTTAATCATTGTTCTGTGTATAAGCGTAGTGCTCACACTTACGTGCATACAGGTACTTTTAATCGTTGTTCTGTGTATAAGCGTATTGCACACACTTACGTGCATACAGGTCATTTTCATCGTCGTTCTGTGTATAAGTGTATTGCATACACTTACGTGCATACATGTCATTTTAAACGTCGTTCTGTGTATAAGCGTAGTGCACACACTTACGTGCATACACGTCATTTTAATCGTTGTTCTGTGTATAAGCGTATTGCACACACTTACGTGCATACATGTCATGTTCATCGTCGTTCTGTGTATAAGTGTATTGC
This sequence comes from Serripes groenlandicus, assembly GCA_031761405.1. NCBI lineage: Eukaryota > Metazoa > Mollusca > Bivalvia > Cardiida > Cardiidae > Serripes > Serripes groenlandicus. The sequence continues at coordinate 8,883,525 of JASEVX010000014.1, read as the reverse complement.
ATACACTTACGTGCGTACATGTCATTTTAAACGTCGTTCTGTGTATAAGCGTATTGCACACACTTACGTGCATACAGGTCATTTTCATCGTCGTTCTGTGTATAAGTGAATTGCATACACTTACGTGCATACATGTCATTTTAAACGTCGTTCTGTGTATAAGCGTATATAACACACCTACGGGCATACACGTCATTGTAATTGTCGTTCTGTGTATAAGGGTATTACTCACGCCTACGTGCATACAAAGACCTAATTAAACAACCTTGTTATTAGGTCTTTGGTGCATACATGTCATTGTAATCGTCGTTCTGTTTTATAAGTGTATTGCACACACTTACGTGCACATGTCATTGATTGTAATCGTCGTTCTGTGTATAAGCGTATTACACAAACGTACGTGCATAAACGTCATTTTAATCGTTGTTCTGTGTATAAGCTTATTGCACAAACTAACATGCATAGAGGTATTTTAAATCGTCGTTCTGTGTATAAGCGTATTGCACACACTTACGTGCATACACGTCTTTTTAATCGTCGTTCTGTGTATAAGCGTATTGCACACACTTACGTGCATACACGTCATTTTAATCGTCGTTCTGTGTATAAGTGTATTGCACACACTTACGAGCATACAGGTCATTTTAATCGTCGTTCTGAGTATAAGTGTATTGTACACACTAAAGGGCATACAGGTCATTGCAATTGTCGTTCTGTGTATAAGCGTATTGCACAAACGTACATGCATACATGTCATTTTAATGATCGTTCTGTGTATAAGCGTAGTGCACACACTTACGTACAAACATGCCATTTTAATCGTCGTTTCGGTATTAGCGTATTGCACGCTCATCATGCCAAATTATGTCGATAAATTAAGTACAAACAGGTTATTTGAATCGTCGTTCTGTGTATACGAGTAGTTTACGCTTATCATGCCAAAGTCAGTCAATATATTACGTTAACTAAAACTGTCGTTTCACGCGATACGAAGGTCGTTGCATGATGATACATATTAAGATCGTGTCCTTTTGAAAAGAATAAAACGATTTGCCATGCATTTTGCCATGTGATTTCCTATATGGGATATACTTCTTTAATTGCTTATTGGTTGGTGACATATAATTGCATCGTTCTTGTGCACTATATACGTCATGTTTGATCGTCATATTGTACGTTACATTTAATGTCACATTTAAAGTGGATGTTAATATGACAGAAGAGGTTTGGTGAACAGTCGTGATTGTAGCTTAATTAAACAACAGTCTGTAACTTATATTTTTTTAATTCATAGAATACAACGTTTTAAACAGTGTGAAGATGCGGTATTGTGACGTCAAACACAGTTAATTAAGTCTTATAAAACGTGTAAACTGTGTTATTTCATTATTGAAAGCATTCAACATTGTCTAAATCGTCTGTTCTTTATCTTAAAATGTCAAAATAGGAATATTCTAAATTTCCAAAAGATGTTACAGTAGTGTAACGGGCTATATATTTTGCTACTCGAAGTGACATCTCTCTTGACCTTTGGTCTCGCGAAATACTTTTGCTTTTATGCGCCTCGTAGTATCATGCAAAGCGACATATCCTCCTACAACATACTTGTGTCTTTGTCTATATTAACAATTTCCCATCAAAACATATGGTGATTCGTGTCGAATCCCCAAAGATTCAAATAATCAAAACAATCTGAGTTCAGATATACCTGTTAAACCATACCCACATACAACACATTTGCGACAGACGCCTTTGTCAGCAAAATGTGTCAAATACTCAGAACAATATGAAGTCAGAGATATCTATTAAATCATTCCTATGTTGTTAAAGTTAAATAATAAAAAGCTGAAATGATCAGTTTCGTCTGACCACAATATTTCAATTGTCTTTAACCCTTTCCCACATATAGACGAAATATGATGCATCTGCATCCGATGACTTTTGAAAATAATGTGGAAAAAGGGCAAATTGCTTATAATGATCAATACTTCTTGTGTCACTTTGTTATCAAGGTTTCCGGTACTAATACAGAGAATTCAATAGTTTTACTTTTATTTGTAAAGTTTTCCGATATGTATGTCTAGATGTTTTCAAAGTCCTTTTTTGTAGAATTATTGTATGTTGATAAGGGTTAAAGAATGTTCTTTAATGTTCAAGTTTTCAAAACTGATCATTATTAGCATATCAATGACTGATTTTTACTGTTTTATAATTCAATAACCCTTTCCGTGTAAAAAAACAAAACCTTTTATGAACATTATATTATAATAATTAAATTCACAAACAAGCGATTTCTAAGAAGACGACTTGAAGATCAGGAAAAAACGACATTGTTGCTGAAGTAGAAATTGCTCATCATAAGAATAAATAATTCCTCCTTTAGTTACTTTTGTTTTCAGAAATCTTCTATTGTAGAATAGTCGTCTGCTGAAGATTGACTGTATGTGGGAAGGATTTATATTATACACCCTTCAATGAATATTGAATGACACAACTTGATATTGTTCGTCTGCTTTATTGTCGTCTACTTCAATCCTATACACTGGTTTAAAAATAGTTGAAGTAGACGTTAGCGAGCATAAGAGAAATTATGAGTTTGTTTAGAGACGTTTTAATTTCAAAAAGATCTATAAGTGAGGTTTAACAATCATATCGGTTGGCGAATCTTTGTCCGCTTGTACGCTACATTAATGTTTTCTACTTATTTGTCTTCTGCACTCCTTTTGCATCATATGGTTTCTTTAAAATGTCTTGCGAAAATGAAGGCAATCTGAATGTCAAACAGTTTAGATGTCAGATCAGTCCCAGCTTTGTGTATATTTCGATCTGGATGCACACTCAACGTTTCACATAGGTTATCGACTGTTAGCAATATTCATCGCTAGCGAGCAAAGGGTTACATTGCGATATGTTTTGAGACGTTTTAATGTCCTTCATTTGTATACAAGAAAGGTTTAACAATCATATCGACTGACGAATCTTTACTATAATAATTTACTTCTTTACCCTCATACATCAGTGTTCTGACGAATGTTTAGTCCCATGTGAACATACAAATGTTCGTTTGCATCATATGTGATACCGTTATGTACATTGTATTTATAAATGCATTAAATATGTATACAAACAACTGAATAGTAATCAGGGACCAAGGCACCATATCTTAAATGTTAACACTGTAAATGGTATATTGGATATTGGATAATATATATTGTTTTCCCTCATATGTCGTGCTCTTGAAACGTTTGTACCGATAGACATGCATACCAGTATTTTTGATGAATATACCACAAAGATAATGTAAATTCGTCATTCCGGTAACGATATCTGCACCGCCGATGATATTTTGAAGGATTTACAATTAGTTCCTCTCATCAATCAGCACTTTAACTTACGAGAATGATTTCAGTTAAACACATGGGTTGGAATAAGAGCCCCGTTTATATAGTCAAATAAACAATAAATTGAAACAATAAACCTCTTCCTACAAGCATATGTAGTCGACGCGTTTTCGGCTGACGACTTTTGAAAACATTGTCGAAATTGATTATGGAGTAATTATATTCTCACAATCAGCAATTTTCCTCTTTGGAACAATGTTGCTAAATCTGTTTAAGGAAAATACTGTAAGTCACAGAGAACAGTGATATTTTTGCCTCGATGTTTTCAAAGTCATTTGTTGCAGAGTTGGTATATGTTTAAAAGGGTTAACACGACCGAGTTATAATATAGTTTACCCTTTGCGCAACTCAGCCAACTTACCACGTCTCAAATAGTAGGTAATAGTTGAAGACATTGAGTGAAAAAAAAAGCTTTATATAATAACTTTTTGTTATTATTTAAAATCACACTGCAACCTCTGATTTCTATTGATAAAGCGTCTATATGAGTGAAAGGGTTAACGAACGCAAATATTGGTTGGTTCTACGTTGTTAGCAAACACTTCAAAGTCAATTTCCTATTTCCTAGAGTGTCTTGTGACCTGTCTCATATGATATTTACGAATTCTAAATTTAAAATAAAAAGCCTGATAATGAAAACAGTGACAATCCTTCTAAATGCGGGTTTGTTACTTCAACCACACTTAATTAAGTCTTATTGCACGTGTAAATGGTGTTATTTCATTATTGAAATCATTTAAATTCGTGTAAATGTTCTGTTCTTTATCTGCAGTTTGTTTAGGAATGTGTAATCTTAAAGAAAATAAGATGTTACAGTAATGCACGGGGCTTTGTAGTGTCGAAAATAGGCATATCTCTTAATCTCGATCTCGAAATATCTGTTTTAGTTTATACTCTATCTCTACATTAAACAAGTCCCACCAGAAATTTGATGTAGAGATTCAAATTGAATCTTCAAAGGGTCAATCAATCAGAACAATACAATTTCAGTGATATATATCAAAACATTTCAACATTCACCAAATGTCTAGCACCAAATTATGGCGCATCAATTCCCACTTGGGTCACTTTTGTCTTCGGAAGTCTTCTTCTCTGAATATTTCAAACAAATATGCACGTTGAAAAGGATAAATGTGCTGTTCAATGAGTGTTTGAAAAGAATGTGAACTTCATATTTATGATTATTAACACCCGTTACGGTTTACTCGGATAGTTTTTGTAACATTAATGTTATACTTTCAGTCAAATTATAATGTTTTCTTGAATATCGAAAAGAAATCAAATGCAAATATAAATCTAGTGTTCAATACATCTCTTGTTTGGGTTAACCATCATTCAATAGATTGATTGATTGATTGATTGATTGATTGGGGTTTAAAACCGTGTTCAACAATTGTTCAGTCATATCACGGCAGCCAGTTCACCTAATCATGCGTTTCCTGGTTTTCCCACACCAGTACACCACACAACATACTTTCCAAGCAACTGGCTACTTTTCCACATAGACTGTTAAACAGCCCATTGGTGAAAGACGAAAGACGCAGGTCACAGTGACTTTTGTCAAACGTCGGAAAGAATGTTGGCCGAGCTCAATATTCAATAGAGTGTACTAATTAATTATTGGGAACGAAAAGCAAAGACACGTTTAAGATAACGAATGTTTATCTGGTGCTTCAGGAAAACAAACCGTAACGTAACTAGTATACACGTGGAACAAAGCCTGTCTGCTAATTATCCAAATGGATACAGCTTTATAAAAGTTGTTCTACGACTTATTGACGAACTTTGCAAAGTCAGATCAGGTTGCGCAGATACTGATCGGTATCTACAATTTTTGGAAATGAGTCATCTACTAAATGGATAACAGTCAATGACAAATAGAAGCCAGTTGCTTGGAAATTAAGTTGTGTTGAGTGATGGTGTGAGAAAGTGTTGAAAGACATTGGTTGGATAACTGATCCCTGTGATGTAAACTGAAATATTGTTTAAAACGACGTTAAACCCCAATTGACGCTATAAATGAAAGGTAATTTAATTCAATCAGATGGCATCACACTTTGTGTTTATACTGGTTTCTATCTAAACACGAAAGTAAATTTAGTAAAATGAGAAGAAAACATATTGAAACCTGCAGTTATATTAACTATCTAAGGTAGACGGTACGGGCTATATGTAATTATAATATAGAGTATGATAATTATAAACTCTTACGTCGTTGTTTCGTTACATGTTGATTCAGTTTTGTAGCTACTATTCTAATCGGAATTCAGAATTATCCAATCTGGTTTGTGAACGATTGTTCCAAATATCTATCGACGAGAGTACCCTCATGCGCATGTGCAATGTTCGGTTTACCTTTTCCAATATATCAAAACTATGCAGCAGATGACTTTAAAAAAGCACTAGGCAACATATGGTAAATATGTATACAAATATTGAATAGAGCTTTATACCTTTTGGCAAATAGAAAATGTTTTCATAATGAGCAATTGCTTTTTTTGTCAAATTGTTTTAAAAAAGTTGTCTGCTGCCGATGAAAAAAGGATATATCGCGCCGTTTAATATTTTTGTTGAATGGATTGCCAAACCCTTCTCAGCAGTGATCACATCAATACACATTCTTCTGCTTTATTTCGCAGTTTCTGTTCGACATTTAAAATATTCTTAGATTAAGGTACAAATTACCCTTCATAAACACTTTCTCTATTAACAGGGAGTATATAACGCTCAGCTGTCTATGAAGAATTGAAACCTCATCTTTTAGACTGAATTATCAATGTACATTGTACAACAACTAACAGTTAAAAACGTTGCAAAGGAAAAGAAGATCAGAGTAAAAAATGATATTCGATACTTACGTTTATCCTTTACCACAAATAGACATATTTTTGACATATTTTTGAACTTCTGCAGCGTTTAAATACATTGTGTCAAAAGAAGAAATTGCTCCTAATGTGTCATTTTTCCCTTTGCCACAATGTTTTTTAAGTCATGTCCATAAACATACTGTAATTCACAATGTTTACATAGTTTTGTTTATATTATTTCTTAGTCGTCTGCTAAAGATTTAATGGTTTTGGTAAGGATTTAAATTATACATTCTTCACATGATATCGGATGTCAAAACTTGATCTTTTTCGTCTGCTTTATTGTGGTCTACTAAACTCTTGTCAACTTGTTAAAAAATAGCTGATTTTTTTTAAAATTTAGGTTTCAAACTGTGTGGGTCTCAGATCAGACTAAACATATTGTGGGGTCCGATCTGGATGTATACAAAACAATAGTTGGCGACTTCCGCCACCAGTATTCAAAGAGTTAAATCGTGAGTTTGTTTAGAGACGATTTAATTTCCTTAAGTGTCTATAAGTGAGGTTTAACAATCATATCGACTGGCGAATCTTTGTCTGCTTGCACGCTAAATTAATGTTATCTGCTTAATTGTCTTCTGCACTCATTTTGCATGAAATAGTTTCCTTCAAAATTCTAGCTTAAATGAAGTCAATCTGAATGGGAAACAGTTGAGATCTCAGATCAGCCCCAACATTTTTTAGGCTCTGATCTGAATGCAAACTCAACGTTTCGCATAGGTTATCAATTGTATAATGAGTTATATTGCAAGTATGTTTCATTAACCTTTTCATTCACCCTTAGCTTTAAAATAGAATATGAAATTGTTTAACTCTTACTTGCTTTCTATCAGTTAATGCAGTTTCCGTTGTGTAGTCACTAGGCCTATTCTTAGCTGAATGAAAAATTATCAAATCTGGTTTGTAGACTAATATACAACATGGCTGTCGATGCAAGAACAACGTCATGCGCATGTGCAATCCTCTATTAACCCTTTCACATATACCACAAGATTATGTTTCAGACGACTATGAAGACGTCTAGTCAAAATAAGGACAAATCCCTATCAATAAAATATATTTCTGAGAAAAGATTAAATCATTTTGGCAAAAGGAGAATGAGTTCATGTTGAGTAATTTCGTTAAAATATTTTCAAACGTTGTCTGCTGCAGCAGGAAAGGGTTAAGTTGCGAAGTGTAATCTTTTCAGTGTATGAATTGTTTATCCCTTCGCCACAGTGATTACATCAATATGCATACATTTACTGTATATTGCAGTTTTGTTTGACATTAAGATTTTTCTAAGCTTAATAGACAGACTGCCATTGATAACGTGTCTTTAATAAAACTAGGGAGTATACTTATAACGACTTTTCTAGATTGAATTATCAATTTCTTAAAAGAAAATATTAGTCATAATGAGTCATTTCACCCTTTGTCACTATGTCTTCAACTCTTGTCGATAAGTATGCTTTAATTCATAGATAGTTTATATAGTTGTGTTTATATGATTTTTAAAGTCGTCTGCTGAAGATTAACTGTATGTGGGAAGGATTTATGTTATACACCCTTCACAAGATATCGAGTGTCAAAGTTTTATCTGTTTTGTCTGCTTTATTGTCGTCTACTACACTCTCGAAAACTAGTTTAAAATGCTGAAATAGAATCAATCTGGGTGTCAAACAGCAGATCAGCATAAACATATTGTGGGTCCGTTCAAGATGCAAAGTGAACATGGGGCATCACATATTTGCGACATCTGACGTTAGCGAGAGTAAGTGAAATAGTGAGTTTGTTTAGAGACGTTTTAATTTCAAAAGGATCTATAAATAAGGTTGAATAATCATATCGACTTACGCATTTAACTATATCTATTCATACATTTAGTGAACTAGTAAATATTTCCTTCATACAACAGTTTTCTGACTATTTGTTATACTCTCTAAGAACGTAATAATTTATATTTGTCTTACATCAGATAAATGTATGCAACTATGTTCAAATTCGGTGAGTATGTATTCAATAAACAGACTAGTAGTGAAGGACCAAGGAACCATATGTTAACAAAAAACACTGTCAATGATATATTGGATAATATACATTATCCCTCATACGACCCGAGTAATACAAATTACTTCAAAAATGGTAGAAATGACATTCCCTCCTTGGCGTTTAGGGTTGTTGGGTTAGCAGTACGACCGTTTTCCTGGTATCAGGATAAATGAACCAGTAGAACTTTGTAACTTTCCCAGGAAACGCCGTAAATAACTGATATATTGTTGAAAGCGGCATAATACACAAACAACACGAATCTCTCATAAGTTATGATGATGACGAATTACTGCTACACGTCTTATAACAAATATTCCAGGAACAGAATGTTTGTCCGGCGTTCCGGGACCTATCTATTAACACAGACATTAACTATTGCAGTCAACTTTTGTATATTATGATCAGAGTAGGCAATATGATATGAATCTACAAAACTCAGAAATGACAATGTGTACCATTTGTCATGCACGGGTTCACATTTCCTCTCAGCAAGCAATGTTTTGACGGATGTTAGGTCATTTATTGCTATTTAAAATGTCATTCGGCATCAGCGATAGCAAAATATTTAAGTTGTGCGATACAACTTTTCGCACACACACAACACCGAGCCCCATTAACGACGCGGGGTGTTAACCTATAGGTTATAAGTTCGGATCCAAATACGACCAACATTCTTTCTGATGTTTGACAAAAGTCTATGCGACACTTATTGTTAGTTATTCGAATATCATGTGAAAACACAGCCAGTTGCTTCGAAACAATGATGACAGGAGAACTGGCGTAGAAAACGTGGAAATACATGGACAGGAGAAGAAGTATCCGTGATTGGGCTAATAACTGTTATAAATGGCGTCAGATCCAAATAAAACAATCATAAAACAAATTCCGCAGACGTATTTGAGACAAAACTAAAGAAGTTCTCCGTAAATGTTTAAATTATTTGGGCACCATATTGAGCAAATGCTTATTTTTGACAAAATGCTTGCAAAGACCGTTTGCAGCCAAGGGAAAGGATAAAGTCGTGAGGTTAAATCTATTCATTGTATAGATTGTGAAACTCTTCGCCGCAGTGATCACATCAATATACATTCATCTTCTGTATGCCGTAATTTCTGTTTGACATTTAAATTCTTCTAATCCTTAGGGACATATAACCCTTTATAAGCTGTTTCTCTATTAACACATAGAGTTGTATATCACTGAAGATGTCCTTGTAGAATTGGAACCGAACATTTTAAACATAATTATTAATGTACATTGTACAACAACTAACAGTTTAGAACGTTATGGAAACTATATAAGAGGAAAGATTGATATACGATACAAACGCATCATTTGTATCATTTCGCACAAAAAGACACATTTTGACGCTTCTGCAGCTTTCAAAAACATTGTGTCAAAAGAAGATGTGGCTCTCAATGATGCCACGTTGATTTCAACTCATGTATACTTTAATTGAAAGATAGTTTATTTTATTTGTGCTTTCTGATGTTTCAGTTGTCCAACAACAAGGTGTACGAGCTCAAGACTTAAATTGTACAATCTTCACATGATATTGATAAGCAAAACTTGAAATTATTTTCTTCTGATTAATTGTCGTTTTCTACTCAACTAATTAATTCTTAAATTGCATCTATCTAGGTTTCAAACAGTGTGGATCTCAGATCAGCCCACTTTATGTGTGTGCTCCAATCTAGATTTCAAACAGTGTGGATCTCAGATCAGCCCATTCTACGTGCGTGGTCCGATCTGAATGCAAGCTGAAGTTGTAGCATAGGTTATCAACGGTTGGAGACAGCCGTGGCTAGTGAGCAAAGAGTCAAATTGAGAGTGTGTTTAGAGACGTTATCATTTCCTTAAGTTTCCATATATACAACTCAACTTTGATATATTGAGTGGCAAATCTTTAACATTTTTATTCATGAATTTAATGAATCAGTATTTATTTGCCCTAACACATCAGTGATTTAACGAATGTTTAGTCCCAGGTATATATATATTTCATTAAACCTTATTTAAGATTGATACATGCACAAACAAATCATAATAAAAAATCAGTTTGTTCGGTTTGCTTATAAAGTGTTATACGCCGTATCTAACATGTTCTCAGTTACAAAACCGCGTTTCCTGTTTAAGGTAATTGTACTTCTGGTCAATATATTCTGAATCTAGCGAGTTGGTCGTAATGCTTGACCCACACACCTTTATGCCAAGGATCGAAAGCCTATAATAGTGTTTTAATTATTTGGTTACACATGGCCGGGGAACAAACTCGAGACTCGAAGCGGACTGTCTACCATTTCACCTCCGAGGATAGTCCACAACTTCAGTGAATACGTATCGTACAATAAATTGTAGTAAGAGACCACTATAAATAGTTTATTGAATAATAACTTGTTTTCCCTCATACGCCTTAATGTTATTGAATGTGTACGCAACGACATATACTTATGACATTGTTTATAATAATGAATCCGCAAACAGAATGTAATTCGGATTCTTCCTATTTGCACAGACATATGTCTATTGAAAACATTACTATTTCCCATTATCGGTGATGTCAGGTGACAATGGTTTATTGAAGAAGTTAATATTCCCCTTATCTGTGATGTCAGGTGTGGAAGGTCGGGGTTTCGATCTCCGACTGAGTCATACAACAGTATTTTGAATTGTATAACGTGCTTTTCCTCCTTGACACTCAGTGTTGTAGCGAAACAGTGCATCTTAATTAACAGTTGTATACAGTACAGTCTGTCCACGGGACAATACACAAGTTCTAGATTGACTTTGTCTTGGAAAGGGTGGTTATACCAGCTTTAATATGTGTTATCTTTACAACATCTCCCAAAGCAGATACTGTTTGAAATCATCGTGTAAAGAGAAGGGTTTCCTTGTTTTAATTAATATCTTACTGCATCGTCTGCTTTTCATTCAATGGAAAATACAAATATATTTGAATAGGTTCATTTTTTTTAGAAATATCTATCTTTTCTTTCATTTTCGAATTAGATTATATAATCATGACACTGAATGATCATTTTTCAAGTCAAGTCAATGTAATTATATTTGAAGTTATGATTAAATTGGCATCGGAAATAATCAGTGTTTTTTTTTATATAGAAGCTTGCTATATGTTTGTGCTAGTAACAATGGAAGTGCAAATATGCTTATTGGCACACTAAGGTATCGCAAAATCTCGAAAGTTGTTTTCAGATGTTTTCAATAATTTATGCAGTTGGATAAATAATAAATAGCTGTTCAGTGGTTTTTGAAAAATATGACCTTCATATTTATGAATATAAAAACCCTTTACTCGGATACTTGTTGTGACATTAATGTTATATTTTCAGGCATGTCGACATTAAGTGTTCGTAAACCATTATACAATGGTGTGCAATAATCTATAAACAATAGATGAAAGCAAAGGCACGTTTAAAATAATGAATCATAACAGGTGCTCCTGGAAAGTAAACATTAGCGTAATTATAATACAATTGGAAAACTTCAGCCTGTACATGCAAGCTAAGTATTCAAATGGATATTGCTTAACAAAAGTGTCTTCTAAGACTAATTGACGAACTGTGCATAGCCATATCAGGTTGTGCAGATATGTGGACTGATTTGGATAAACACTGCTCACAAATGAATCTTCTGTGGGATAACTGTCTTTGTAGAAAAGAAGCTAGTTGCTTGTAAATAATGTTATGACGAGCGCAGGCGTGAGAAAACCAGAAAACATATGGGTTGGTGAACTGGCCCCGTGCTTTAACTGAACTATTGTTGGAAACGGCGTTAACAATCAATCGACGTTCTATCTAAAAGGGACCTCAATTCAGTAAGAAAACAATATGGCATTAAATATTGTCTTTACAATGGTTGCTATCCAAACATGGAGGTAAATAAGGAAAAATTTAAAAGAAACAATATTGAAACCTATTGTAGTTAAATGAACCGTGCAGGCTACATGTATGTATACAATATATAGTTATAAACGCTTACTTGGCTGTCTTCGTTACATGTTGATCCAGTTTTGTAGCAACTTCTTCTAATCGGAATTCATAATTATTCAATCTGGTTTGTGAACGACTCTTCAAAACATCTATCGTTCAAAGTACACTCGTCGTGCGCATGTGCAATGTTCGGTTAACTCTTTCCCACATATCCAAATATGCAGCAGATGACCTTGAACAAGAAATGGGCAAACTATGTAAAATATGTATAAATAAAAGTACATTAATTGAATAGAGATTGATACATTTTGTGAAATAAGGAATTTGCTCTTAATGAGCAATTACTTATTTTGTCAAATTGTTTTCAAAAGTCGTTTGATGCAGATGGAAAGGGATACATCGCGCAGTTTAATATGTTCACTGTATGAATTGCTAAACCATTCGCAGCAGTGATCCCATCAATACACACTTTTTTATGATGTCTTTTGTAGTTTCTGAATGGAATTTTTCAATTCGTTTTATATTGAGGCACAAATTACTCTTCATAAACGATTTCTCTATTAACAGGGAGTATATACCCCTCAAAGGTCCATGTAGAAGTATGAACCTTATCTTTTAGATTAAATCATTAATGTCCATTGTGAAACCACTTACAGTTAAGAACGCTGCAAATAAAAGATAAGAGCAAAGAATGATATACGATACATACGTTAACCCTTCACCGCAAGTATACGCAATCTCTTCAGCTTTTATACACATTATGTCCAAAGAAGAAATATCTCCTTGTCTTTTTTTTGTTTCAATGTTTTCCGTTCATGTCAATAACTATACTTTAATTCAAAGAGTGTTTGCTAATATGATGATGTCAAAGTCGTCCAACGAAGACTTGCTGCACGTGAGCAAGACTTAAATAGTCTTCACATGATATTGATAAGAAAAACTTGATGTTTTTGAGATCTAAGTTATTTTCCTCTGAGTAATTGTTGTTTTCTACTAAACTAATTCAATCTTAAATAGCATCAATCTGAATTTCAAACAGTTTGGATCTCAGATCATCTCACTGTATTTTTGGGGTCGATCTGAATGCAAGCTGAAGTCGTAGCATAGGTTATCAACGGCTGCAGACAGCCACCGCTAGTGAGCAAAGAGTTAAATTGAGAGTTTGTTTAGAGACGTTATCATTTCTAAAAGTTTCCATATATAAGGTTCAACCTTGATATATCGAGTGGCAAATCTTTAACATGCGTAATCATGAATTTAATGAATCAGTATTTATTTGCCCTAACGCATCAGTGATCTGACGATTGTTTAGTCCCAGGTATATATCTATTTCAGTTAATCTTATTTAAGATAGATATATGCATCTTGGTTTTCATAATAAAAAATAAGTTTTTGTTCGGTTTGTTTGTAAAGTGAATTACGCCGCATCTATCATTTTCTCAGTTATAACACGGCGTTTCCTTGTTAAATATTTGTACTTCTGGTGCATTTATCCTTGACTCTAGCGAGTAAGTCGTAATGGTAGACCCATACACCTTTTTGGCAAGGAAGGAAATCCATTAATACTATTTAAATTGTTTGGTTTGACCTGGTTTATATTATTATCCCATAATGGTAACGACTTTTTACACACCAACACATACTTGTTACACTGTTTATAAGAAGTATTACGCAAACAAAATGTAATTCAGAACCTTTCTATTTGCGCAGACAATGGTCTATGGAAGAAGTTAATATTTTCTCTTATCAATGATAGCAGGTGCGGGAGGACAAAAGTATTTAAAAATGTAGATATTGCTTTTCCTCCTCCGTGGTCAGTGTTGTAGGGCTGTTTAACTGTTGGTTAGAAACGAAAACATTCATGCTCATTATCAGCTATTTCAGTTTATGAAACAATCCTTTTCAAAATTCGTCTGGTAGAGATACGTCAAAAGGCGTCTGCATTTAGGAAAGGGTTAACACATTTTTATACTCACTAATTCTTTCATATTGTTTTTATTCGTACAGAATAATAGGCGAACAAACAAGATGACGTTAACATGATCTAGCCACAAATGCTAAGATCCCCTGATGAAGTTAGCCCTGTATCTCTTGATAGGCGAACACACAATATGACGTTAACACGATATAGCTACATGGTCAATGATCCCCTGAGGAATTAGCCGTGTATCTCTTGCTGCACAAATTTAATAAATGTACACGCACGAACATTAAGTTTATTCAAACGTATACTTTTGATAAATGTAGACGTATGATAGGATTGCATTTTGGACGAAAATATATACATGTTTCTTATCACATTGCCGGTAAAGCTACATTCACACCGAAGCCGGACCCAACACGGAGCACCACAGATTAACACGGAACACCCCGGATCAAGAGATATCTTCATCCGGGATGATCCTGGGTGAAATTGGGTCGCAAAACCTCGTCAATCCGGACAAAACACGGCACCACAACGGATGAACAATGATCAACACGATCCGACCCGGTACCATCACGGCAGCGCCATGGACCGTCCCGGAATGACCCGGACCATCCCGGATAAGCTATGAGCTGTCCTGGATCCAACACGGACCGCGCCGGAGCCAACACGACATTCTGGATCGCCCAAGACCTTTCTGGAACCAACACGGTTCCGGACTACCCCGGATTGAAAAAAGTCTTCATGATGGTCCCGAATGACCGTGCAATTTTAAACGGGGTTGTGTCCCGACCAATGACGGCCTATCCAGGATTATCCCGGACTGTCACGGACTATCCCGGATAAGCCCGGACCCAACGCAGACCCAGTACGAATCTGACTCCGGATCAGCCAAATATCAGTCCGGAACGTTAAAAGATGGACAGCTGAATGTATTCCTTTATGTCATAGCAACCCACATTTGTATCAGAACCATTTGAAAAATTGCTGCAAAAGGAGGAATTGCTCATAATGAGCATTTTCTCCATTTGAAACCCACATTTGTATCAGAACCATTTGAACAATTACTGCAAAAGGAGGAATTGCTCATAATGAGCATTTTCTTTATTTGTCACAAAGTGTTCAACTGTATTCAGTCTTAATATTTCCATGTATAGAGGCATATGCCTAAATGTGTTCATGGTCGTCTGCTGCAGATTTCTTATATGTGGGAAAGGGCTAATATTGTCTATAATGATCATGTTTTTATAATTTACCATATTCAATATAGACTATAAATAGCATATCAAGGACTGGTTAATTGTGTTTAAACGGTAGACCTTTATATTTCAACTCTGTATTAACCCTTTATCTGATTAAGTTACAGGACAATCATGCGTTGTTCAAAATTGAGATTTCTTAGGTTATTACAATAAAGAACACCTCAAAAGTCATCTCCTTAAATACGTTCGTGTTAAATTTGTTTACTTTTCTGTGTTTACTAATGTGAAGACTTTATAAACTGCATAAAGTGTTAAATCAGTACACACACTCGTGATTTCTTTATTCAAATGTGACTGGCTTCCTTTCTTCTAATACCAAAGATAGTTGACACGTCTGCAGCAAACGCCTTTTGTAAAAAGAAATAACATGAAAAACGGAAAAACGAGCGATTTCTATCATATACCCAAAACGAATCGGTGGTGATGAAGTACAGCGTCCGCGTCGGTGGTGTTGTAGTAGTAAAGCGCCCTCCTTAGAAACGAGAGGTTCCGTGTTCTATCCCCGGTTAGGTCATACAAATGGTAATGGCTTCCTTTGTTGTCGCACAGGAGAGTGGGGTTAAAACGGACTCGTTTGTGTTCGGACAACTGAAACAGTAATACTGGTAACTTACTTAAGTAATGCCGTGATATAACTGGGGAATAAAGTTTAAAGTGGCGTTAAACAAGCACACTTTTCCCAAAATGAATTTTAACTTTGTTTTAAAATCTAAATCTCCAAGACGTTATAACTCTTTCCACGTATGATTCTAAAAACAGACGACTTTAAAAATGTAAACATTATTTAAACGTTAAGGGTTATCGGATTGTACTTAACCCTATCCTATATACAAAATAAATCTTCACCTTGGCTTTGAAAACAGATCAGAAATGAATGTATAATTATTAAAAACAAAGTTAAAACTAGCTCCTCATAAGCAAATCCTCCTTTAGAAACTTTTGTTTTCGGAAGTCATCTTCTGAAGAAGCTTGATAATGAATGTGTATGTAGGAAAGGGTAAATATTCAATGGGTTTAAACACCAGTACAATCTTCATAACGAGTAATGTTATGATAAAAGAAAAGTATGAATAGCATATTGAGGAATATGTTTATAATTCATGACGTGCAGTCGGGATTTCTTTATTCAAAGCTGAATGAACCCTTTCTATTATAGAGACGACATTTGACGCTTCTGCAGCAGTGAACATTTGGAAAATATAAATAATATACAAACAGGAAATATCGTTCAAACCACCTCGGTGGTGCAGAGGTAGAACGTTATATTCGGGAGCAAAAGGTCACGGGTTCAATCCCCTGCTGGTTCATACCAAATGCTTAAGGAAATGGTATTAATGGCTTGCCTCTTTGGTGCTAAGGAGTGTGGAGATAACATTTCGATTAGCTCGTCACTGTATTACAATCCAAACTTCAAATTTGTAAAACTACTTTTTTTCTACAGATGATAATGATATCGAATAACATATCTTCAATATATGTATCCATAAACTTAGTACATCAGTGTCTATTTCCCTCATACTCAATGTGGTTTCGGAGGTTTGATGTATTCGAATACATGGTCACTTGGAAGAGAGAAAATGGCGACTGAACCGCTTAAATTAGCCCTAACATGTGGAAATGCACTAGACTGGATTCAGACATTGTCTGATAATAATCATCGTAATATGTTTGGATTTTTAAACATATAAATACTTTATTTACTCGTTTTATTATGTAGTTATGACCAGAAATTATTTAAAAGATGAAAACATTTGTAGCAAAATCAGCCGTGTTGTTCTCAAAACCGGCCGTTTTTGGCGAAAAATCCAAACCCTGTTAACCAGTTTTGGTTTGATATTAAACTGTTGAACCTTAAACCACAAACTAAAACCAGTTTAAGTGCAACAAATTGATTCCAAATATTCACGTTGACTATGAAAACAGATAAGAAATGAATGTATACTCATTAAAACAAAGTTAAAAATAGCTCATCATAAGCAATTCCTCCTTTAGTAACTTTTGTTTTCGGAAGTCATCTTCTATAGAGGCTTTATAATGAACGTGTATGTAGGAAAGGGTAAACATTCAATGGGTTTAAAACTAGTACAATCTTCATAGCGAGTAATGTTATGATTATAAAAATGTAGGAATAGCAAATGGAATGTGTTTATTATTCATGACGCGCAATCGGGATTGATTTATTCTAATCTGAATAAATCCTTTCTACTATAACAGAGACGATATTTAATGCTTCTTTAGCAGTGAACATTTGCAAAATATAAATATTATGAAAACAGGAAATATCACCAAACCACCTCGGTTGTGCAGGGGTAGAACGTAAGCTTTCATACTAAATGCATAAGCAAATGGCTTACCTCTTTCGTGCTCAGGAGTATGGGAATAACATTTCGATCAGCTCATTAGTGTCAGGATAAATGCACCAAAAGTTATGCTAACTAACCAAAGATGCACACACTTACGTGCATACATCTCATTTTAATCGTCGTTCTGTGTATAAGTGTATTGCACACGCCTACGTGAATACAGGTCATTTTAATTGTCATGCGTTTTTCCAATTTCCTTCTTTGTTGCTAAACAGTGTAACGTTGGTTCTAGAAGTGTCATATGCTCCAAACTGGTGCGATCGGTAGAATACATATTCACAATGCGTTTTACAAACTAACGCGTTTATCAGGCACGTTTATATATTTTCGGAAACAAATGTGCGCGTTCATGTGATTTCGGAAAAAATCACGTTTTTTCAATTTACTTATTTGATGCTAAACAGTGTAACTTTGTTTCTAGAAGACTCTTATGCTCCAAACTGGTGCGATCGGTAGAGTACATATTCACAATGTGTAAACTATCGCGTTTACTAGGCACGTTTATATGGTTTTGGCAAAAAAACGCGCGCGTTCATATGGTTTGGGAAATAAACGCGTTTTTCCAATGTCCTTCTTTGTTACTAAACAGTGTAACTTTAGTTCTAGAAATCTCCCATACTCCAAACTGGCGCTATAGGTAGAATGCATATTCACATTGCGTAAACTATAACGTTTACTAGGCACATTTATATGGTTTCAGAAAAAACGCATTCTTCCATTTTTTTGGGGAAAATATGCATTTCTTTTATGATATATTGTATTATGTGATTGAAAACGCAGGCGGTATGATCAAACAACATGTTTAAAACCATTTTAACACTATCAGCCTACTACCTCAACCCTCTTTTCAAACTTTCTATGTTAAAAATATGTTTGTAAATATCAAAAACAAATGCATATCGCCGCTCGCTTCATTAAGGCAGGTGTTCCACTCCATTGTGAAAAACAGACCCGTGACTGGGGGCATATTAGCCCGAGCTCTCCCTGTGAAATGAGGCTACCGTGTATCGTGTATCCCTTTCCAACATACAGCAAATCTGCAAAAGCCGATTTTTAAAACATAATTTCATTAAAAAATGGAAAATTTAATTAATTGAAAGTAAAATTATTGAATTGAATAAAGTTGAAAATATTCTGGCAAAGAATAATTGGTCGTTGTGAGCAATTTGAATGTTTTCAAATGTCGTCTGAGGCAGAAGCGTCAGAAAGCGTCTGCATGTTGGAACATGCTAAGAAACGTCCATTACCCCTTGCCACCATATATATGTATCTCCGTCTATTACTTACTTGTTCATAAGAAAAGGTACAACCACATATATGTATCTCCGTCTATTACTTACTTGTTCATGGGAAAAGGTACAACCATATATATATGTATCTCCGTCTATTATGTACTTGTCCATGGGAAAAGGTACAACCATATATATGTATCTCCGTCTATTACTTACTTGTTCATGGGAAAAGGTACAACCATATATATGTATCTCCGTCTATTACTTACTTGTCCATGGGAAAAGGTACAACCACATATATGTATCTCCGTCTATTACTTACTTGTTCATGGGAAAAGGTACAACCATATATATGTATCTCCGTCTATTACTTACTTGTTCATGGGAAAAGGTACAACCACATATATGTGTCTCCATCTATTATGTACTTGTCCATGGGAAAAGGTACAACCATATATATGTATCTCCGTCTATTATGTTCTTGTCCATGGGAAAAGGTACAACCATATATGTGTGTCTCCGTCTATTACTTACTTGTCCATGGGAAAAGGTACAACCACATGTATGTGTCTCCGTCTATTATTTACTTGTCCATGGGAAAAGGTACAAACATATATATGTATCTCCGTCTATTACTTACTTGTTCATGGGAAAAGGTACAACCATATATATGTGTCTCTGTCTATTACTTACTTGTTAATGGGAAAAGGTACAAACATATATATGTATCTCCGTCTTTTACTTATTTGTCCTTGGGAAAAGTACAACCATATATATATGTATCTCCATCTATTACTTACTTGTCCATGGGAAAAGGTACAATCATATATATGTGTCTCCGTCTATAACTTACTTGTCCATGGGAAAAGGTACAACCATGTATATGTATCTACCTCTATTACTTACTTGTCCATGGGAAAAGGTACAACCACATATATGTATCCCCGTCTATTACTTACTTGTTCATGGGAAAAGGTACAACCACATATATGTATCTCCGTCTATTATTTTCTTGTCCATGGGAAAAGGTACAACCATATATGTGTGTCTCCGTCTATTACTTACTTGTCCATGGGAAAAGGTACAACCACATGTATGTGTCTCCGTCTATTATTTACTTGTCCATGGGAAAAGGTACAAACATATATATGTATCTCCGTCTATTACTTACTTGCTCATGGGAAAAGGTACAACCATATATATGTGTCTCGGTCTATTACTTACTTGTTCATGGGAAAAGGTACAAACACATATATGTATCTTCGTCTTTTACTTACTTGTCCTTTGGAAAAGTACAACCATATATATGTATCTCCATCTATTACTTATTTGTCCATGGGAAAAGGTACAATCATATATATGTGTCTCCGTCTATAACTTACTTGTCCATGGGAAAAGGTACAACCATGTATATGTATCTACCTCTATTACTTACTTGTCCATGGGAAAACGTACAACCATATATATGTGTCTCCGTCTATTACTTACTTGTCCTTGGGAAAAGGTACAACCATATATATGTATTTCCGTCTATTACTTACTTGTCCATGGGGAAAGGTACAACCATATATATGTGTCTCCGTCTATTACTTACTTGTCCTTGGGAAAAGGTACAACCATATATATGTATCTCCGTCTATTACATATTAATTGAGAAGGTGTATTAGAAGTTTCTGCCGTTGTCTGTAAATTCTTATCAAGATCTTCACTGTATGCATTTTAATTAAATAGTTATATTAGAAGATTTTGCCGTTGTCTGTAGCTTCTGATCAAGATTTCTACTGTTTACATATTATTTACAAAGAGTTATTAGGAAATTCTGTCGTTTTATGTTGACTGATCAAGATCTACACTGTTTATATATTACTTACAAAGGGTTATTAGAAGATTCTGCTGTTTTCTGTAGATTCTGATCAAGATCTACACTCTTTACATTTTACTTACAAAGGGTTATTAGAAGATTCTGCCGTTTTTGTGTATATTCTGATCAAGATCTACACTGTTTACATATTACTTACAAAGGGTTATTAGAATATTCTGCCGCTTTCTGTAGATTCTGATCAAGTTCTACACTGTTTACATAAAAACTTACAAAGGGTTATTAGAAGATTCTGCCGTTTTGTGTATATTCTAATCAAGATCTACACTGTTTACATAAAAACTTACAAAGGCTTATTAGAAGATTCTGCCGTTTTCTGTATATTCTGATCAATACCTACACTGTTCACATATTACTTACAAAGGTTATTAGAAGTTTCTGCTGTTTTCTGTATATTCTGATCAAGACCTACACTGTTTACATAAAAACTAACAAAGGGTTATTAGAAGATTCTGCAGTTTTCTGTAGATTCTGATCAAGACCTACACAGTTTACATATTACTTACAAAGGGTTATTAGAAGTTGCTGCCGTTTTCTGTATATTCTGATCAAGATCTACACTGTTTACATATTACTTACAAAGTGTTATTAGAAGATTCTGCCGTTTTTTGTATATTCTGATCAAGATCTATACAGTGTACATATTACTTACAAAGCGTTATTAGAAGATTCTGCCGTTTTCTGTAGATTCTGATCAAGATCTATACAGTTTACATATTACTTACAAAGGGTTATTAGAAGATTCTGCCGTTTTCTGTATATTCTGATCAAGATCTTCACTGTTTACATATTACTTACAAAGTGTTATTAGAAGTTTCTGCCGTTTTTTGTGTTTTCTGATCAAAATCTACGTTGTTTACATTTTACTTACAAAGGGTTATTAGAAGTTTCTGCCGTTTTCTGTACATTCTGACCAAGATCTACACTGTTTACATACAAACTTACAAAGTGTTATTAGAAGATTCTGTTGTTTTCTGTATATTCTGATCAAGATCTACACTGTTTACATAAAAACTTACAAAGGGTTATTAGAAGATTCTGCCGTTTTCTGTATATTCTGATCAAGATTTACACTGTTTACATATTACTTACAAAGGGTTATTAGAAGATTCTGCGGTTTTCTGTATATTCTGATCAAGATCTACACTGTTTACATACAAACTTACATAGGGTTATTAGAAGATTATGCCGTTTTCTGTATATTCTGATCAAGATCTACACTGTTTAAATACAAACTTAAAAAGGGTTATTAGAAGATTCTGCCTTTTTCTGTATATTCTGATCAAGATCTACACTGTTTACATATTAATTACAAAGGGTTATTAGAAGATTCTGCAGTTTTCTGTATATTCTGATCAAAATCTACACAGTTTACATATTACTTACAAAGGGTTATTAGAAGATTCTGACGTTTTCTTTTTATTCTGATCAAGATCTACACTGTTTACATAAAAACTTACAAAGTGTTATTAGAAGATTATGTTGTTTTCTGTATATTCTGATCAAAATCTACACAGTTTACATATTACTTACAAAGGGTTATTAGAAGATTCTGAGGTTTTCTGTATATTCTGATCAAGATCTACACTGTTCACATAAAAACTTACAAAGTGTTATTAGAAGATTATGTTGTTTTCTGTACATTCTGATCAAGATCTACACTGTTTACATAAAAACTTACAAAGTGTTATTAGAAGATTCTGATCAAGATCTACACTGTTTACATAAAAACTTACATAGGATTATTAGAAGATTCTGCCGCTTTCTGTATATTCTGATCAAGATCTACACTGTGTACATATTACTTACAAAGTCTTATTAGAAGAGTCTGCAGTTTACTGTAGATTTTGATAAACTTATACATTGTTTACATATTACTTACAAAGGGTTATAAGAAGATTCTGATCAAGATCTACACTGTTTACATATTACTTACAAAGTGTTATTAGAAGATTCTGCTGTTTTCTGTAGATTCTGATCAAGTTCTACACTGTTTATATATTACTTACAAAGGGTTATTAAAAGATTCTGCCGTTTTCTGTAGATTCTGATCAAGATCTACACTGTTTACATATTACTTACAAAGTGTTATTAGAAGATTCTGCAGTTTTCTGTATATTCTGATCAAGATATACACTGTTTACATAACAACTTACAAAGGGTTATTAGAAGATTCTGCCGTTTTCTGTTTATTCTGATCAAGATCTACACTGTTTATATATTACTTACAAAGTGTTATTAGAAGATTCTGCAGTTTTCTATATATTCTGATCAAGATCTACACTGTTTACATAAAAACTTACAAAAGGTTATTTGAAGATTCTGCCGTTTTCTGTATATTCTGATCAAGATCTACACTGTTTACATAAAAACTTACAAAGGGTTATTAGAGGATTCTGCCGTTTTCTGTAGATTCTGATCAAGCTCTACACTGTTTACATATTACTTACAAAGTGTTATTAGAAGATTCTGCCTTTTCTGTAGATTCTGATCAAGATCTACACTGTTTACATATTAATTACAAAGGGTTATAAGAAGATTCTGACGTTTTCTGTATATTCTGATAAATATCTACACTGTTTACATATTACTTACAAAGTGTTATAAGAAGATTCTGCTGTTGTCTGTAGATTCTGATCAAGATCTACACTGTTCACATATTACTTACAAAGTGTTATTAAAAGATTATGCCGTTGTTTGTAGATTCTGATCAATATCTACACTGTTTACATATTACTTACAAAGTGTTATAAGAAGTTTCTGCCGTTTTCTGCAGATTCTGATCAAGATCTACTCAGTTTACATATTCTTTACAAAGGGGTATTAGAAGATTCTGCCGTTGTCTGTAGATTCTCGTCAAGATCTACACTGTTTACATTTTACTTACAAAGGGTTATAAGAAGATTATGTCGTTTTCTGTAGATTCTGATCAAGATCTACACTGTTTACATATTACTTACAAAGTGTTATTAGATGATTCTGCATTTTTCTGTAGATTCTGATGAAGATCTACACTGTGTAGATATTACTCACAACGTGTTATAAGATAATTGTGCCGTTTTCTGTAGATTCTGATCAAGATTTACACTGTTTACATATTACTTACAAAGTTTTATTAGAAGATTCTGCCGTTTTCTGTATATTCTGACCAAAATCTACACTGTTTACATATTACTTACAAAGGGTTATTAGAAGATTCTGCCGTTTTCTGTAGATTCCGATAAATATCTACAACGTTTACATTTTACTTACAAAGTGTTATAAGAAGATTCTGCCGTTTTCTGTAGATTCTGATCAAGATCTATACTGTTTACATATTACTTATAAAGTGTTATTAGAAGATTCTGCCGTTGTCTGTAGATTCTGATCAAGATCTACACTGTTTACATTTTACTTACAAAGGTTTATTAGAAGATTCTGCCGTTTTCTGTAGATTCTGATCAATATTTACATATTACTTACAAAGTATTATTAAAAGATTTTGCCGTTCACCTTTTTTTGCAAAATTGATATAGTACTCGAATGTTCAAAGATGCCAATTGTGTGAAGTTCGTGTATAACTCTACAATATTAACATGTTTCTGACCTTTTTTGCCAAATTGATGTAGTACTCGAATGTTCAAAGATGCCAATTGTGTAAAGTTCGTGTATAACTCTACAATATTAACATGTTTCTGACCTTTTTTGCCAAATTGATATAGTACTCGAATGTTCAAAGATGCCAATTGTGTGAAGTTCGTGTATAACTCTACAATATTAACATGTTTCTGACCTTTTTTGCCAAATTGATGTAGTACTCGAATGTTCAAAGATGCCAATTTGATGGAGTTTATGTATCTCTACAATATTAACATAGTCCTCTCCTTTTAGCCAATTGTTTGTATTACTCGAAACGTTAGCTCGTATTGTGCAAATTCTCATTTTGTCACAATGTTTTCATAAGTCGTTCATATGCGTCATAATTACATTACCCGGAGAGACAGATCCGATATGCGAATAAGATACAGTATTTTTAAAATATCTCAGCAAAAATATGGAAACTCTCTATAAACGAAATATAAGAAATGAAATAATTGTGGAGGACGGATAATTACTCATTATGACCTATTGCTCCTTTTGCCAATATGTTTTACATTTGGGAAAGGGTTGCAAAGTTTGTCGGAACCCTCTGTGACTCATGATCGACCAGTGCAGATCCAGATAGAGATATATGCGGATCCTAACATAGATCTGAGTCTTCACTTGACGCACGCGCTTTGCGTGCAGTTTTATTCTGCTTTACAAACTTTAGACGCAACAAATACTAGCGGTTGTTTGTCATGGAGCGCATGTATAAGAATATGATCGTTCACCCCGTCTCACGCACAGCAAATATGCAACAGACGACTTTGACAACATCGACGTAAAAAGTATTTAAAATCTCTATTATTACTTAAAAATGTATGAATTGTGGTATAAGGAGACATTTCTTCTTTACGAAAGTATTCTAACGTTAACCCCCTTTTCCTCATACAACAAATCTGCAACAGACGACTTTCAAAACATCTAGGTAAAAGGATGAAATATCTCTATAAAATTTATGAATTTATAATTTAGAATAAATGAAAACATATAGCAAAAGGGAAAAATTGCTCGTACACTTAAGTATACGTACCTTCAGCCCCCTTCTCACATACAACACATATGATGCATACCAATTTAAAACATTTAGAAAAAATTCTGAAAAATCTCTGTGAATGAAAGTATGAATTTCGAAAACAGTTGAAAACATTGTGGCAAAAGAAGAAATTGCAAAATTCGTCTGCATATACATGTACGTCAAAATACATCTGCTTCTTATACATGTACGTTAAAATACATCTGCTTCTAATACATGTACTTCAAAATTAGTCTGCTTCTTATACATGTACGTCAAAATTCGTCTGCTTCTTATACATGTACGTCAAAATACATCTGCTTCTTGTACATGTACGTCAAAATACATCTGCTTCTTATACAAGTATGTCAACATTCCTCTGGTTCTTATACATGTACGTAAAAAGTCGTCTGCTTCTTATACTTATACGTCAAAAGTCATCTGCTTCTTATTCATGTACGTCAAAATACACATGCTTCTTATACATGTACGTCGAAATACGTCTGCTTCTAATACATGTACTTCAAAATTCGTCTGCTTCTGATACATGTGCGTCAAAATTCGACTGCTTCTTATACATGTACGTCAAAAAACATTTGCTTCTTGTACATGTACGTCAAAATACATCTGCTTCTAATACATGTACGTCAAAATACATCTGTTTCTTAAACATGTACGTAGAAATTCGTCTGCTTCTTATACATGTACGTCAAAATACGTTTGCTTCTTATACAAGTACGTCAAAATTCATCTGCTTCTTATACATGTACGTCAAAAGTCGTCTGCTTCTTACACCTATACGTCAAAAGTCATCTGCTTCTTATACCTGTACGTCAAAATACGTCTGCGTCTTATACAAGTACGTCAACATTCGTCTGGTTCTTATACATGTACGTAAAAAGTTGTCTGTTTCTTATACCTTTACGTCAAAAGTCATCTGCTTATTATACCTGTACGTAAAAATACGTCTGCGTCTTATACAAGTACGTCAACATTCGTCTGGTTCTTATACATGTACGTCAAAAGTCGTCATTTTCTTATACCTTTACGTCAAAAGTCGTCTGCTTATTATACCTATATGTCAAAAGTCATCTGCTTATTATACCTATACGTAACATTTCATCTGCTTCTTATACCTGTACGTCAAAAGTCATCTGCTTCTTATACATGTACGTCAAAATACGTCTGCTTCTTATACATGTACGTCACAATACATCTGCCTCTTATACATGTACGTCAAAAGTCATCTGCTTATTATACCTGTACGTAAAAAGTCGTCTGCTTCTTATACATATACGTAAAAAATCGTCTGCTTCATATACCTATATGTCAAAAGTCATCTCCTTCTTATACCTATGCGTAAAAAATCGTCTGCTTCTTATACATGTACGTCAAAAGTCGTCTGCTTCTTATACCTATACGTCAAAAGTCATCTCCTTCTTATACCTGTTTGTAAAAAGTCGTCTGCTTCTTATACATTTACATCACAATTTCGTCTGCTTCTTATACATGTTCGTCAAAATACATCTGCTTCTTATACATGTACGTCAAAATACATCTGCTTCTTATACATGTACGTTAAAATTCGTCTTCTTCTTATACATGTACGTCAAAATTCGTCTGCTTTTTATACATGTACGTCAAAATACGTCTGCTTCTTGTACATGTACGTCAAAATACATCTGATTCTTATACCTGTACGTCAAAATACGTCTGCTTCTTATACATGTACGTCAAAAGTCGTCTGCTTTTAATACCTATACGTCAAAAGTCATCTGTGTAATATACTTGTACGTAAACAAGTCGTCTGCTTCTTATACCTATACGTCAAAAGTCATCTGCTTCTTATACCTGTACGTTAAAAGTCGTCTGCTTATTTAGCTTGTGTTTAAACTTGTTTACAGCGATTGCGAAACAAGCTTTATTCTCTTATTTATCACGCTCGGTGTCTACTTCCTGGATACTGAACCAGTTATTATAAAAGTAATTATTTATCTTAAAAAAACTTTACAATGAAATGAATTTACTAACAGTTTTAAACATTGTTGCAACAAGAGAATACACTCAATTTCAGCAATTTCTCCCTTTTCACAATGTTTTCAAACGTCGCCTATTTCTTATCGTTTTTTTAATTAAGAGTTTAATTCTTGAAAACTTGTTTTCGTTAAATGTGGAAAAAGGAAAACTTGTTCGTTTTGGGAAGGGTTAAGAAGTGTGTTATAACCCTCTGTGACTCGTGATCCTTGTCGGAAAGGGAGAATTTGCTTCTTTTGTCAAAATGCATTCAAAAGTCGTCCGCTTCAAAATGCGTCTACCTGTGGGAAAGGTTTTAGAAATTTATTGCCCCCCCCCCCCCCCCCCCCCCCCTCTGTGACTCTTGGTTGACCAATGTAGTTCCAGATAGAGATATATGCGTATTCCTACATCAATCAGCGTGCAGTTTGCACGTGCTATGTGTGCAGGTTTATTTAGCTTTACACATTGTACACGGAAATGAAATATCTAATGATTGGGTTTCTCGTAGCGCAGATCAAATTACTCTTTCCCACAAATATGCTACAGACAACTTTACAAACATCTAGAGAGAAGTATAGAAAATACCTAAATAAAAGTATTAATACGTGAAAACATTGTTGCTAAAGGAGAAATTGCTACTTTTGTCACACAGTTTCAAAGGTCGTCTTCTGTAAATTCGTCTAAATGCGTCTACATGTTTGAAAGGGTTAAGCAGTTTCTAGGAACCTTCTGTGACCCTTGATCGACCAGCGCAGTTCCATACAGTGATGTATGCGGTTTCTCACATTAATCTTTGTCTACACAGTTGGCACGTGGTATGTGTGCAGGTTTATTTGACTTTACACACTTTACACAGACTGTAAATTACTCATGGTTAGTGTTGATGGGGCGTAGCTCAACTATACGTACGATAACTACCAATCAGCGTTACGACAACTTTGAATATAACAAAGCGAAAATGTGGAAACTATCTATAAATGAATAAGTGGTTGATGAAAGAAATGAAAACATTGTGGCAAAAGGAGAAATTACTTTTTTGCTTGTAATTTATCCCTTTCCCACACACAACAAATTTGAACAAGACGACCTTGAAATAACTTGAGAAAAAGTATCCTAAATATCTTTAAATGTAAATGTAATGACTGGAATGTTTCATAATATTGTCGCAAAAGGAGATATTTCTCGTTGTGGGGAATTGCTCCTTTTGAATCAATGTTTTCAAATGTCGTCTGTTTGAAAACAGATATGCAATCTCTATAGTTTAAAGAATAATAATATGAAAATATTGTGGGAAAATGCATATTTGCTCATTTTCTGCTATTTCTCCGTTTGTCACAATGTTTTCAAATCTCGTCTAATGTACACAAGTAAAAATGCGACTTCATGTGGGAAAGGGTGTAGAAGTGTTTTGGAAACGTAAGTGATTCTGTAGATCCATATAGAGATATATGCGGACACTTAATGCATGTGGGAAAGGGTGTAGAAGTGTTTTAGAAACGTAAGTGATTCTGTAGATCCATATAGAGATATATGCGGACACTTAATGCATGTGGGAAAGGGTGTAGAAGTGTTTTAGAAACGTAAGTGATTATGTAGATCCATATAGAGATATATGCGGACACTTAATGCATATGGGAAAGGGTGTAGAAGTGTTTTGGAAACGTAAGTGATTCTGTAGATCCATATAGAGATATATGCGGACACTTAATGCATATGGGAAAGGGTGTAGAAGTGTTTTAGAAACGTAAGTGATTATGTAGATCCATATAGAGATATATGCGGACACTTAATGCATGTGGGAAAGGGTGTAGAAGTGTTTTGGAAACATCTGTGATTCTGTAGATCCAGATAGATGTCTATGCAGAGTTTCACAATGATCTACGTCGACACATATTGCACGTGCTGTGTGTGCAGGTTCATTAGGCTTTACAAACTTTACAGGCTAAGTTTACTTACCTTAACCCTATCTCACATACAACAAATCAGCGACGGACGACTTTTAAAACATCTAGTTAAGAGTAAAAAAAAATCTAATAATGTGGAAATTATATATCAATGAAAGTGAAATTACTGAAAGATAATTTTGAAACATTATGACAAAAAGAGAAATTATTCACTGTAAACATATTTTCTATTCGGCTGCTTCGTCTGCTTCGTATATGTGTACTTCAAAAAGCGTGTACCCTTTGACTCGTGACCATCTAAGCAATTTCTCCCTTTTAATCTTTTAGAAAATAATACAAGTATAGTCGATTTAAGAGATTACCATAGTCCTTCCCAGGTGTTTACAAAGACGTCTGATGCAGATGTGTTATATGTGGGTATAGTTCAACAAGAATCTGTTCGTATTACTTGAATCATGGGGGATCAGATACGAATCTCTACATATCAGGCAGGGATATGTTTAATATAGACATACAGACAAGTATGTTGAAATAGGATATGTCACTTTGTATA